>CAWUFW010002040.1:1965000-2440123 GCA_963921515.1 Calotriton arnoldi
GCACCGGCAGCGCAAAGGACTTATAAATAAGCCCCTATATTTTGGAAGCAGCCCGTATATTTTGGAAGCACCATTTTATCGTAAAACATTTTGCGCATTTTGTAGCATCCTATCTTATACTGTGTGTAATGCAGGTAAAATAATGACTTACATATTCACAGTGCTTTCTTTTCACAGGCTGTGACCTCATAGCACTAAAAATACACAAGTCACAATTCTACACTGCACCAACCACAAGTTAATTCTGTGGCTCTCTGGTTTCACATAGACTTTTGCAGTGCATTAACTAATAGAGGTTTCATAATTTATTATAGTGCATTTCCCACTGAGTAACAACTTTTTAAAATGTATTCATTATTCATTGAAGCTGCCCGTTATTTTATATGTAGCTACCTGACGGTGAAAGACTTAAAAAACGTACATATGTTTTAATTATGATGAATGATGTTCAGCTACCTCCAGTTACATGCAGGTGTAAATGCCAAGCTGTCAGCATCCCATGAAATATAGTATGATTTTCCTCTAATGCCGTGCAATAAAGTTGCACCCCATGCATTACAGCTATTATACCAAGGGCCACTGGAATTATGTGATTGTGCGGCAGCAGCGATTTTAGCATAATTATAGATTTGCTGCATTTGCCACATAATCCATCATCTGCCGCATAACCTGCTGATTTTAACAACAAAAAATGTATTTACTCAAAAGGTTTAAAAGTTACTAAATGGCAGCAACAGGTGTTGCCGCTCTGTAGAAGGCCCTCTGTAAAGCTGTACTGGTCACCTTTTTGTTGCTTATTGCTATATTTGGGTGTTAAACTGGTACTAACGAGGTGCAACCACAGATAAACCGTTTCTCTGGAGAACACTTATGGTTGTCAATGATAAGGACTACCAGGTTCTAGAAGTTTTTGTCGAGAGGGGGTCCTTACGCCTAAAAGTTTTTGATTGGGGGTCTCGGCATCAAAAAGTTTGAAGACCACTGTTGTAGGGGGAGAGTAAGGAAGGTCATTTTAGTAAGGTTGTGTTGTTGTTTTTGATATGTGTTTTCATTTTTCAGTACAGTAATTTTTGTTTTGTTTTTTAAATAAAAAATTTGAAGTATAGAGCATGGTTATTTTTGCAATACTTCTCTACTCTACTCTTATTTTTTTTTTTTTATGCTTTTGTTTTTCGGAGATAATTGTGGATTTTGGAAATTTCAATTTAGATTCCTGGCTCTTTTCGGAGTGTTAGGGGTGTCAGGTTCAAATCCTCACTTAAATTATCTCTTACATTCCTTGCTTTTAAAGTCGTTTTTGGAAACTATAATTTTTTGGAGGGCTTTTTGAATGGTTGCTTTTGTGTATTGGATACATTTTGTTAACCATTTCTAAAGAAAAAGAGGTAAGCTTGTTTGTATGTTAAAAACAAGAACAATCATTCTATTTTAAGTTGGGTTTTTGTTTTGGTCGGGATTTCCTGGAGCGCTTTTTTTCAAGATACATTTGCTTAGCATTTTTTGTGGTGTCTATGGTTTGGACAATTGATTGTGGATTTATGATTTGGATTACTTTGGGGTGGAGGTGGGAGGGCTCTGGACATACCACCTCTATTCGAAGAAAGAAGATAGTTCCAGGTAGGACATTTTGGGGGGAAAATCTAATCATGTATGTTTTTAAACTGCATTTTCTTCTGGTATGTCTCATGTAGATAGGTTTTTTGATAGAGGGAGGGAGGAGCCTGTTAATATTTGGCCAATTGAAAATGTTGCAAAGTATGACAAGAGAGCACAGGAAGTTAGTAAGGTTTTACAATTGTTAGCAATAGGTTGTTAGTTGTTAGAAGTGTGGTATGTATGCAATATTTTCCAGATAGTCTATTGTTCCAAATATGCAAAGTCATTGAACTCTTGAGAAGCGTTTTTAATCCTTTATGTTTTTTACTTATCTTGGGTTACAGACTACCCGAAAAAGATTGTGCTTGACGCATTTCCTGGAAGCACTGCTCTTTTTTCCAGGAAATTGTAGAAAGTGAAGTGTGCTTTACCAATGGAGGAAGGGAAAGAGTATTATCTATGGGATTGCCTGGGTAAAACTTTAAAAAATCTCTGAATTTATATGGCAGGGAATACCTTTTAATTACAGAAATAATAGCAAATTCATAGTCAATTATTTTTTTCCAAGGTATTTTGGTGTGTGCTTTTATTAACTCTTTTTATTGGTACATGATCAGTATTCAGTACATATAAGCAACAGTTATAATGTGTTGCCATCTCTTTTCTTACTTTTGCTTGAGAACCAACCGTACATCGTCATTTACCACAGCAATTACAGGTGATTGTGGCAATTACAGCTTGCAGTAAACTCACTATAGGCCCCTATAAATCTGCCAGGCACCCCATATCTTCTCCCATTTCCTTGGGCATCCCCTGCTCTTATATACTGTGTGTTCTGCCTGCCAGCACCAATCTACATCAGTTTTCCATTCTTCTATTGTCGGTATGTGTTTTTATTTTTAATGCTATGGCCTCAAGACTGCTCGTCTGGAGTTTACACATGTTAACATGTTTGAATGCAAAGCTTAAATTTGGGTGAATGCAGTGGGTGTTGTTTTAACGGTACATCCATCATCCAAATGTCACTATTTTCCAGTACTACAGTATTATGAAGAGTTCCAAATGTTAGTATGCTGACACGGCCCTTAAACTTTAAAAATCTTTTCTCATTGAGAGATTTCAGCTTGTGACCCATAACCAATTTTTGTTGAACTCTTTCGCTCTGCCCTGAGCCCAACATTATTCAATCTATATGTATCCCCACTACCTGAGCTGATTCGGTCATTTGGGTTACAAGCACTCTCATAACTCATGACACTCAAATAATTGGGTCTATCACAGATGATAGAGAGTCCATATCTGCCAACGTCAACAATTGCATGAAGGCAGTTGGTAACTGGATGAGAACTAATTGTCTGACATTAAATGCAGAGAAGACGGAAGTCATCCTTTTTGGAAGCCAACTCTCCATATGGAATAACAACTGGTGGCTAGATATGCTGGGATTGCTGTCTACCCCCACCTATTTGGCAAACAATCTGGGTGTGATTGTGGACAAAAACCTTGCGTTTGACCTACAGGTTAATCGCACAGTCTCCACATCCTCTAATATTATTAGGATTCTTCGCAAAATCTTCCCCTACATGTCAGTATCAGCCTGCAAACAAGTGGTCCTGGCCCTAATATCAGACCTGACTACTGCAATGCGCTCTATGTGAACATCAATAAGTCGGCTTGACCAAATTACAAACAGTTCAAAATGCAGCACCAAGATTGATATTAGATATTCCCAAATTTCAATCATTCTGGGCGGGTTTAAATAAGCTTCACTGGCTACCAGTGAAAAAGCGTATCATGTTTATGGCTGTGTGCATCGCACACAAGGCTCTTGCATAGCTCAGGGTCTAGAGTAATCAGAACATCAGAATAATGTTCTATTGGTATCTACCAACCAGGCCGCTTCGCTTGCGGCTCAGAATTTGGTGGTGTCCCCATATTTCGGAATGCGAGATGGGGAGGTAGAGCCTTCTCGGTGGCCACCGCCAACCTTTGGAACTCCCTCCTCCATCATGTTACCATTCTGAAAAGCCACACAGACTTTAGGAAAGCCCTTAAAATGTGGCTCTTCACTCTATAAAATATGAGCCCATGGAGCCCCATGAACGGAGAGTCTGCTGACCTCATCTGATCTAGCAAAGTCTTCCGTGCCTTGACTCCCTTAGGTATGCACTTTTACAAGTTTATTTCATTTAATTTCATGAGGGTCCTTGTTATCATAGAGTAGAAATGGCTTGTGGTTGATGGTTTGGCTTAGATTGCAGGGATGTTACTAAAGGGTTCATGTTGGGAGGGAAGATATTTTCTTGCCTGTCTTTTTCTGTTAACAATTCTCTCTAAATTTGGTATAGCGGGCATTTCTCCCGCAAACATGCATAGGGAGATTTTGAGATACATCTTTAATACTACACCAGAGGGATCTGTGGAAAAACTAGCTAGTGTTTTTACCTGGTCAACAGTTTCGCTGTTACCTATATAGAAGAGGTAGAGTGTTTATGCTCTAGTAAGCGCGCTGCCTTTGCAGCAACAAGAGAAATAGTTCACAGACTTCCAATGAGCCCTGGGTTCAGTGTGTCTCTCCTCACACGAAAGCTACCCATTGTACGTTAATAGTTGGTTCCCCGTTTTTAAAAGGGCATAATTGGTTCGGACAATGTTTTCCATTTTTAGTGTTCTATTTTCCAGAAAGAAAGAGGGAAAATGTTTCAGTATATGTAAATATTTTGGTATTGATTGATTAAATTGTAATACTTTATTAATTGCTTGCTCACCTTGAGCATTTTTGAAGAGTCACAAGAAGAATTGGTTTATTTATGGTATAGGTCCTTTGATTTTTCTCTCAATATTTTTCTTATTTTCTCCAAAACAAATTGGAATGAGTCTCTTTTTAAATTGTTTAACATGTGATAAACCTTCCTGCAATTTGTAATAATTATTTACTGCAATTCATTTTTGTCGATTTTTCACTGTGAGAGAAAATAAAATGTGACTTATAGAAAAGGATTTTGCTGGTTTAATCTTTATTTTTTGGGTCAATTTGAAAAGATCTTCCAGGTTTGTACTAGTGAATTTTTTCATTGCTCCATTTTGCCCTGGATATGGCTGGTTAGCTTCTTCACAGTTAATCTGCGTGCTGGCAAGAAATTAAGATTTTTTTTTATTACTTTTCATTTTCATTCGCCATCATTGTTTGTGGTAGCTGTTTTGGTAAATATTTATCGTTATTTAATGCTAGTGCTTACCGATGCAGTCACATAGATGGAACTATGTGCTGGAGTAAAATACTCCAGCACATGGCTAGAAGTAAATCTCTGATCATTTCCAGAGTGAAAAAGATTTGGCGTTGTCAAATTTCCAAGGAAAATCATGCTTTGGAACACTCACCTTCCACCGAGCACTGGTGGCAGAGAAATAGTAAATGCATATATGCATGTTAGGAATTTCTTTGTGAATTCCTGGCAGGCATAAAAAAGTAAATTGGATTGTACATATACATTTGCAACTGAATTAACCTCTGTGAGTTGGGTGCAATGTTTTTGAGAAATTGTGCGTAGTATAATGATTAATGTAAGCAATATAAGCTTTCATAGTTTTCATTTTTAATATTTGTAGGGAGTCACATTAAGATATGGAGTTGGCTGCAAGATTATGAATACTTTCTCATTCTTGAATTGCACTATCATGCCATCCAAGTGCTCCAAAGGAAGAAACAGTTTTAAAATTCGTAGGAGTGCAGATAGAAGTTTCAAACCAAGATTCCCAGAAAGTAAAGCCTCGTCCATTTCGTCTCTTGCAGCTCTTCTCTTTTCTTCCCCAGTTCCTCACTGCCTCAGTTGTCGATTTCGAAGTCTGTATCTATGCTTTCCCAGGTGATTTCTGCCTCCTCAGTAAATACATTACATTATAAAATGTGCATTTATTGTAGTTTAGTCACAAACATGACAATACAAAATAAGAGCAGGAAAGAGACACATTCCTCCAAGTAAGAGCAACCAAGGAACACCCTTATTAAACCTCAGTTTTCACACTTTTAACTGGTTGGCTCACATGATCCCTTATCATATGGGGTATGGGGGTGTTTAATTGTTCTAGGACTCAGCCGCCTAGTCATTATTTATCAAGGCCTGAGAATTCAGATCCTCTGCATCATAAACCCCATTTTTGAGTCCCTCTTCTCAGATGCCTCTTGGATAAAACCTGACCTACAACTTTACATGTCAATTACACACTGTTTCATTATATGCCCGTCTCACACAGAATCTGGATTTGCACTTCACCAAGATGACCCTCTATTCTCTCTTGATTCCAGGACAGGTATTATTTTCCATTTCAGGAAACTCACAATTTTCAGACATTAAGAGGTCTGCCATGTTTCCATTGCAAATGAACAAACTTCAAAAGTAATTCTGTTTGTCTTCTACATTTCACAGGCCAAATCATGGAAGAGGTGTATTCTGGGGAGCTTGAAGAGAAGCTCCAGCCAGCTCTTCACTGCCTCCAGGATCCTAACACTGTATCTCACATCAGACACACTGAATATCAAGGTTGACCTCACCCCCTCTCAATGTTGACTTCCTTGATGATATCTTTATTGTGCAACATCTATGTTATGTTATGCAGATTTGGTAGAGGGCACTATCACCATGGAGGTTGTCCCGGTGCTGAGCAGGTGTGAGTCCGGGCACAACTAGGGCCTAGTGGGACTACTCAAAAAGCCAGGTCTTCAGCTTCTTGCGGAATTCAAGAAGTGAGGAGACTGCTCTTCTGTGCAGCAGCAGGTTGTTCCACGCTTTAGTAGCGATTCAGGAGAAGGCTCGATGGCCGGATCTGGTTTTCCATGTCCGTGGGATTTGTGCAAGTAAGAGTCCAGATGAGCAAAGGTGTCTGGAAGGTTTGTGAAAGCAGATGCAATTGTTGAGGTATGCTGGGCAAGGGTTATGTAGTTCCTTGGAAGTGTTGGGTTAGGAGTTTGAATTATGCTCATTTGTGAATGGGGAGCTCCTTCAGGCGTAGTGTGATGTGAGTGCGGCGTGGGGGGTTGAGAGCGATTCTGGCCGCTGAGTTCTGAATAGTCTACAGCCTTCTGGTGAGTTTTTTGTTGATGTTATGTTATGTTATTAACATTCATAACGCGCACAGCTACTCCGAGGAGTGTCCCGGAGCGTTCCCGAAGAGGTAGACTGACATCATCTGCTAAGAAATTATCTAAAGAGGAATGTCTTCAGTTGCTTCCTGAAAATACTCAGGGAGCGGACAGCACGAAGCTCCACCTGAAGCCGATTCCAGGCCTTAGCCCTTAGATGGCCCAGAGAGGAGACGCCAGATTTCTGTTTACGGGCTTTAGGGACAATCGCCAGAAGTTTGTTCGAAGAGCGAAGCTGCCTGGGTATAGAAGCCAAATCTGGATTGAAGGTAAGCCGGACCATGACCATATAACGCAGAGTGCACTGGGACAAGTGCCTTGAACTTCACCCTCATACCCACTGGGAGCTAGTGCAGAGCGTGAAGATGGGATCTGACACTTGCTCGCTTGGGAAGGTTGAGCAAAAGTCTGGCCGCGGCATTCTGGATCACCTGCAGTTTCTTAAACAGGTGGGCGGGCAGCCGACATAGAGAGCGTTGGCATAATCTATGCGGGAGGTTATCAGAGCTTGGATAACCGCTTTCCGAGCAGAGATGGGGAGCATTGGGGGGAACTTTTTGAGAGATTTTAGATTCCTGAAACCAGAGCCTGATAACCTTTTGATCTATGGACCAAACAAGAGTTTATCATCGAACCAGATGCCCAGGTTTTTTACCGGACCATTGTGGGGGATGGTAGAGGGAACTCATCTGGCCAGAAGGAGCTCCAGAGCTGCGGGGAGCAGTTCCCAAAGAGGAGAATCTCTGTTTTGTCCGCGTTGCATTTCAGTTGTGCACTAGCCAACCAATGGAACACAGCAGAGAGGCAGGTTTTTGTCTGAGAGCAGTTGGTACAGCTGTGCTTGTCCCAAGAGAATAACAACTGGGTATCGTCAGCGTACGAAATCACTTTTGCCCCAAGAGCTTCGGCCAACTAAATCAGGGGAGACATATGGATGTTAAATAATAGAGGGCTCAATATGGACCCCTGAAGAATCCCCATATTCAAGGCTTGGGGAGAGGCTGCAAAAGGAGGGATCCAGACTTGCTGGGATCTATCCGCCAGATATGATTCAAACCCCCTTCAGGCTAGACCATCAACTCCGTCAGTCCGGAGATGGGCCAATAGCAAAGCATGAGGGACCGTATTGAACGCCGCAGAGAGGTCCAGCAGCACCAGAGCAGCTCTGCCACCTGCGTCAAGGTACTCCCGAATGGCTTCGAATATTTCGTCCAGCGCAGACTCCGTGCTATGCCGGGCGCGGAAGCCAAATTGAGCAAGGTGGAGAAGATTAAATCTCTCAACAAAGCCAGCTAGCTGTATATTTACCTGTTTTTCAAGAATTTTGGAAACTGTCAGAAGCCAGCGTAGAGGGTGTTACCATAGTTCAGCTTGCCTGTGACCAGGTGTGCTGATTGGGAACCATTTGAAAATCTTCTTCAGTATCATGAGGTGGTGATAGTATTAACTTGGGCGATCATGTTGAGTTTGCTGTTGATGATGATCCCAAGGTTCTTGGCATGGGTGGTAGGGGTGTGTAGGTCCTAGCTCTGTTGGCCACCAGGTGGAGTCCCACGGTGATGTGCTCTTCCAGAAGATCATGACTTTGGTCTTGTTGGTGTTCAGATTTAGACAGTTGGTCTTCATCCAGTGGGCGCTTTCAGTAATGCAAGCATTGAACTTGATCTGGGTACTGGGTGTCTTGTCCATGAGGGAGAGAGTAAGTTGTGTGTCTCTGGCTTAGGAGTGGGTGTTGATATCGTGAAAGTGAATGATGCTGTCTAGAGGGTTCATGTAAGTGTTGAAGTGGGTCAGGATGAGGGAGGTTCCTTGTGGAACTCCGCAGATGAGGTCGCAGGTACCAAGGTGTATGAAACCGGTCCCAGGATGCTTGTTTCCGGTCCAGGGAAGACATGGCTTGGCAGTTTGGGCTGGACTGTTCCCATGAGGCACAGGGTCAGACTGATTTGCATATGGCCATGTCTGAACTGGGGTGGCGGAGTGAGCTAAAGAATGATGATGGATTAAACCCAGATCAGTTGACTGGGGGTGAGTGCTTGCAATGTTCAACACTCCGTCCATCATCCCCTTTGGTTTTGCTATGTTCGCCCTAAGTTGGCAGGGTATGCCCAGACGTGGGTCTCTTGCTCACTTTGCCACTGGATTCAAGATAGCATGGCTGATGACGGCTGTAAGCCAGAAACCGGTCCCAGGATGCTTGTTTCCGGTCCAGGGAAGACATGGCTTGGCAGTTCGGGCTGGACTGTTCCCATGAGGCACAGGGTCAGACTGATTTGCATATGGCCATGTCTGAACTGGGGTGGCGGAGTGAGCTAAAGAATGATGATGGATTAAACCCAGATCAGTTGACTGGGGGTCAGTGCTTGCAATGTTCAACACTCCGTCCATCATCCCCTTTGGTTTTGCTACCAAGGTGTATGATGCCATCTGACTGACTGGGTCCTTCCAGTCAGGAAGGAGCAGAACCATTGGAGTGTGTGATTGGATTCTGATATCGTCTAAGCGTTAGATTAGGGTGGGGTGGAAACTGTGTCAAATGCTGCGGAGAGGCCCAGGAGTATGAGGGCTGCTGTCTTCTCTGTCCAGGGTCATGCGGATGGTAGTTTCTGTGCTGTGGTTGGATCTGAAACCCGACTGAGTGGTGTTGAGGAGTTGGTGATCATTGAGGTATTCGGTGAGGTGTCTGTAGATGATTATCTCTAAGACCTTGGCCAGGAATGGTAGCAGGGAGATCAGTCTGTAGCTGACAAGCATTGAAGGGTCCACTGAGGGTTTCTTCAGCAATGGGAGGACTCTTGAGTCTTTCCAATCACTGGGAAGGTCGGGGAAGAGGTGGAGGCATTCAGAATGGGTGTGAACATGGAGCAGATGGGTTGCAGTCTTCTGGAGTAGGCGTGGTGGGGACAGGGGTGCAATGGGACGGTTTCTTCTGGGGTGATGACAGCCTATGTGGTTAGCATTGGCTCTATGAATAAGATCTGAAGGCATTTGGCAAGGTCTGCCCTGTCCAGTTGTGGGCTGAAATTGCTGTAAATGGTGGTGATGTTGTTGCTGATGAATTGAGAGCGATTGATGCAGAGGTCCTACAAGGGGTGGGGTAGAGTTGGAGGAGACAGATGGTGAGGGGAAATATTTCAGAATGGCAAACATTGCTTTGCTTTTGTTGGTGCTGGCACTGATGCAGTCCACTAGAGAAGCGCATTTGGTGGTTTGGATCATAAGGTTGCATCGTCTTAGGGAGGAGTTGAACGTGCTCCTTTCTGCATTGTCCTGGCTCATTCTCCATTTCTGCTCCAGTTGTTTGTAGTGGTGTTTCATCAGTCTGAGTTCCTCTGTGTATCCGCTGGCCTGGTGTCTGCATCTTGTATTGTTGTGTTCTAGAGGGCCAGGGAGTTGGCACAGGAGGAGATCCAATTGTTGAAATTCTTGATGGCTTTGCTGTGGTTGTTGCTGTGCTAGGATCGATGGAAATTGAGAGTGGCATTCCAGTCCTTGTATGTGATACTGTTCCAGTTTTGGTGGACTGGCCGTGCAGTGGTGCATGTGCATTGGACCGGGACAGGTTGCTGAACTCTAACAAAATCCATTAGGTCATCCTCCACCTAAGATCAGGGATGCTGAACTCTGTCAAAGTTGAGTGGGTCATTCTTCACTTAAAGATCTGAGCAAGTTCTTTTGTGAATAGAAAAATTGTATCTATCTTACTGAAACTAAATAATGTAGGTCTGTTTTTATCTCTCGGGGTAGAGCATTCAGCAACTTTGGGCTCACCATTGAGTACCTAAGTTACCCTTTCCATTACCAGTAGGTTGTCAATAATTTCAAACTAGCTAATCTCCGGGGTCTGAGAAGGCAGTATTTAGTCAGTTGTTCGTGGAGCATTGTTATTAATGGATTTGTATGCTAAGCACTGGATTTTAAAAGCAGCCCATTTAGCTACTGACAGTTATGTAAAGGTTTGGGACCAGTGAAATAGTTTCTGTTTCTAATATTCAGGACTAATTGAGCTGCAGAATTTTAGGCTAGCAGAAGACGACACATTGAAACTCAGAAGGCCTCTAGCAGCTTCTTAGTGTAGTCTAGCTGAGAATTAATATGTTTTAAGCATATTTACGTTTAGGTCGGCATCCAGATGGCCGTTAGATTTAGTGCTTTCTAGGAATATATGGTTGAGATTCTGAAATGCTCTGGAGGCTGTAGCAAGGTTAACTTTAGCCTACGAACAACCATCCAAGTGGCCACCACTTTTATGTTTTCCTTGAGGTTTTTGAACTCATCATGGGGTCCCAGGACACGATCATTGATGTACGTCTGAGCTGTATAGGAATGGTATTGTAGGCCTTAATTAAAAATGATTTTAAAAGGAAGTTTGAAGAAAATCTTAAAGAGTAAGAGTGGCACAAAGTTCCAAAGGTACTGGTTTTCCTCTAACCATAAAAACCCACTGTCCAAGCAGAGGTATCAACAGCACAATATATAGAGATCCAGATGTTATTCCTAAATACCGGTCTAGCAGCGAGAGATCACAGCTATAATTAGCCCCTTCATTTATCCCCTTGAGGCTTCAATCCAAGAATTGCCAATAAATGTAACAAATGCCCCCATAATAAAAGGAAAAGCTGTATTTGACAGCTTTAAAAATGAACATACAGCCCACCCTTTTTTTAAATAAAAAACGATAAAAGTTTGGTATATTATAATACATATAAAAATTCCATTAGTAATGAAAGCATATTAAAAGACCAGAAAAGGTATATCATCGGGGAATGATATACAGACTCAATCATTGACCTTTAAGTGAACAAACTAATATCTTGAATCAGGATGCAGTTCATGGCAGTTTTGGTGCCTTATGATATTTTGATAGGTGGATCTTAGATTGTGGTAGAGAGCATAGCAGATTAGTGAGTTACGATGGAAGTGACTTAGAGCCTTAATTACGAAGGTCCAATTTAACAAAGCTGCAAGTGTGTGAAACAAATGATAAGTAGCAAAATGCACAATGGACACAATGTGACCGTCAACAGAAAGGGTGAAGATAATTAAGAGTAGGTGGTGGCAAGTGTGGAAGACATTATAGTTCAGTAACACCAAGGTGTCTGGGAGTTAGTTTTCACTGTTACTATCAAGCAACATTGTGGAGACCAGCAATCTCATGGAAGGGGCTGTGGCTTTGAAGGGTCCCGGTGTGTGCGGGGCTTTGGTTGCAATGGGAAGGAGATTGCTGTCCAGCTCCACTTAACTTGATTATCCTAGAATTGACTGGCCTTCTTTTATTCGGCCCTTGCTGCCTTGGAGCACTGATGCCAGTTCTCCTCTTGGAGGCCATTCATGAGATTGTTTTTCACAATCTGTTTCCTGCAACCTTTATCAATGACTGCCTCTCTCCTGTGAAGGTTCATTGCAATGCAGGCATAGTACCTTTCAGTGGATTAATTGTCAATTAGGCACAGTTTTTGTCCCTAATTTTTTTCCTTCAGGAATTCGCTCCTGGTCTCTGGTCCATCTCAGCCATGATGCTTGCAGTGCAATTTAATGCTGGTCCTCTGGTGTTGTTTCCTCCTGGATACTCCAGATTCTCTTGGGTTCAGAAGATCAAGTCCTCACCACCTCCTGGAGGTTTATTATGCCTCTGACCTTTTCTCTCCGGAACTCTGACCCTTCTTGTGGACACATGCACATCATGCATGAAATAATAGTGTGGTGGCACTGTGGCATCAGGCAGATGTTGCCCACACCTTCAGCAAGCAGAAATGCAGATCAAGAAGCCTCCCCTGCTTCCAAATTGGACAGTTAGGCAGGGCAACATCAAAGTGAGCAAACAGCCAGACTAGAAAAGACAGCTTCTAAAAGAACAAGCAACAATACAGAGTAGTTGCCCTACAGATTGAGTATGAAGTGGTACAGCAAGGTGCAGCATGTGGGTATGCCATTTTATGTCAAATTATGGAACGATGCAAGAGTGTCAAACATAGAGTAAGTAGTATTATACTCAGAGGACAAAAAGTGACAATCAACAAAAGGGTGTATGAAATGATGAGTGTGGTTGCTTGTAGTACAGAGTTGAAGCGAATCAAGCACATACTGGTGAGTGAAGGTTTTGCATAAGCAGAGAACTCAGGACCGCATCCACCACCCTGCTACTCGACATAATAAAAAAAGAACAAAACCTAGAATTTTCCGAAAGTCAAGAAAAAAAGAAACATCAGAAATCTGACTTGGATAAGTGAAGGAGGAGAGTAATATCTGAACGGGAAATGAGGCATCTCAGTTAGCACTACAATGGATGTATGTGGACCATAACTTGAATCAAATGTGCTTTCAAATCCTGCAAACCCAGAGTTAGACTGACAAAAGAGGTAGTCCATTCACTTGCCTCTCCTAGAGATGGCACTGCTGGATCATGAAATATGGGTGCTTTCGAACCCCATTGCCCTAATAATAAGATCAAAATAAAACCCTTTCTATGAACTGGCTCACTCTTTAGACTCAAATCCTGATTATGGAGTACTGCACTGCTAAACTGATGAACATGGTTCATTTGAACGTTTTAGTACTGTGCCAATTGTTCCTTCATTTGGTACTCTTTCCTCTTAAAATTCCTTTTTATTTTTTGATTTTAAGGTCTGGTGTTAGCCAGTACCTTTTGATTTTACTAAAATTAAATGTATGATATACTTAGATAAATGGACTTTCAGCCACCTCTCTACCTTCGTTGTTCTGTTCTTGTGTCATTCACATTTTGCTTCTGACCACTACAGCATATAGCATGGATCAATGAGTCAGACAACTTTAGGCACTGGCTAGCTTCATATTGAGTGACTGCATTTAGCCCTATCACACGGAGCCCATCTACACACAAGGTAATTCCCTTCAGTGTCAGTGTTTGTTTTTACTTTATTATTACTTTAGTGTTGCCTTTGTTTATAGAGCCTGAGGTGATAGCAGGATGCTTTCTATCAGAAGAGAGCACAGAGCACATTCCAGCTTTAGCAGATCCTGTCTCCTGCCAATACTGTTTGATTCCTTTTGAAGTGTGTTGGAAGGTGGTTTATTAGTGGGGGTAGGTAGTACCTGTAGGAAACTGGGTTTTTGTTGCAGTAGTCTCCCCACTTTCTGCCTGGTATTTGATACAACTTTGACTGAAGTGCACTGGGTTCTTCCCCAAAATAAGACAACTGGTCATTTGATCCCCAAGTGACCGGGCCTTTAGCACCTCTGTAAGTCACTAGTATGTGGTACCACTGGTACCTAGGGCATAGGTACTAAAGAGAGTCTCTAAGAGCTGTAGCATATCTTGTGCCACTCTAAGTGACCCAGCACCAAACTCATACAGACTGCCACTGCATGCTGCGTGACAAGGTGCTCTAAAAAGTGAAAACACGACATGTCACACACCTGTGGGTCATGTCCCCTAACACTGCATGTGATATTTGTAAGTCACCCCTACAGAAGGCCTTACAGACCTATGGCAGGATGCATTATATTACATGTGTGGACAGATCTGCATGAGCAGATATGCCTTTGTGCTGGCCAGTTAAATTACTGCCAGCACATGTGACCAGGAAGCCATTTTTAATTACATGTGCAGGACACTGGTGAAAACGAGTTCCCCAGCTACATGATGGCTTCAATGAAACTAAAGATGTTTGGTATCAAACATCTCGCATTAATAAACCCACACTGATTCCTGTGATGGATTTAATAATACATGCACTCAGAGGGTACCTTAGAGGTGTCCCCTGAAAATCTACCAACTACTAGTGTGCTGACTGACTGGTCCTAGACAGCCTGCCACCACAGACGAGTTTCTGACCCTCAGGGGTAAGGGCCTTTGCTCTCAGGAGGTCAGAAAGAAAGCCTGCTCGGGCAGAGGGTGTTTTAACCCCCTCCTCAGGATGACTTGCAAATTAGTATTACAAGGCAGGGGGCTTCAAAGAGCCCACCACATTTGTTAACTGAATCTGGTTTCCCGACTAGGAGAGGATGTCAACCCACCATGTCCAGGGTCCATTTGGCACCTGCACAGGAGGGAAAACTAGTAGCCAGAGCAGCGTGTTCCCCTTCAAGCCGGCCACCCCTAAGATAGGCTACCTGAAGTGAATACAGAAATTAGATGTCTACCATCTTTGTGATGGCAAACTTAGGAACTTTGGGACAGGTCATAGAGGGAGCATACAGGCACATGCATCAACGTTTTTTGCGAGCGCAAACGGTGCGATTCGCAAAAATCGGCCGTTTGCGCCCGCAAAAACGCCTTTTGCGATGCATCAAGGTGTTGGGCACTCGCAATTTAAGGAATCACAATTCATTGCGATTTCTTAAATTGTGATTGCATTTAAGGAATTGCAATTTGCGATTCCTTAAATGCAATGCATGTACTCCTTAGAAATAGCGAATTCGCTATTTTGGGCCGCAAAATAAAGAGAAATTACTCTGGTCTGTATTTTGCTAATACCTTGAAAAAAGCACTAAAGTGCATTTTTCAAGGTTTTAGGTTACACACACACATGCCCTTGGGGCATGTGTGTGCGCAACATGGGTGCACATCACAATATCAGGGGTGCAACAGGGTGTCATTTTGACACCTTTGCACCCTTGAAATTGCATGCGCAATTTGCGAATACCTATTAGTACTCGTAAATTGCGCATGCAATTTCCCATTCATTCCTATGGGCCTGTGGGCCCATAGGAATGATTGGGAAGCTATTCCTTAATTGCGACTCGCAATTTGCGAGTCGCAATTAAGGAATGTTTAGAAATCGCTATTTTAAAAAGTGAAAACACAACATGTCACACACCTGTGTGTCATGTCCCCTAACACTGCATGTGATATTTGTAAGTCACCCCTACAAAAGGCCTTACAGACCTAAGGCAGGATGCATTATATTACATGTGTGGACAGATCTGCATGAGCAGATATGCCTTTGTGCTGGCCAGTTAAATTACTGCCAGCACATGTGACCAGGGAAGCCATTTTTAATTACATGTGCAGGACACTGGTGAAAACGAGTTCCCCAGCTACATGATGGCTTCAATGAAACTCAAGATGTTTGGTATCAAACATCTCGTATTAATAAACCCACACTGATTCCAGTGATGGATTTAATAATACATGCACTCAGAGGGTACCTTATAGGTGTCCCCAGAAAACCTGCCAACTACTAGTGTGCTGACTGACTGGTCCTAGACAGCCTGCCACCACAGACGAGTTTCTGACCCTCAGGGGTGAGGGCCTTTGCTCTCAGGAGGTCAGAAAGAAAGCCTGCTCGGGCAGAGGGTGTTTTAACCCCCTCCTCAGGATGACTTGCAAATTAGTATTACAAGGCAGGGGGCTTCAAAGAGCCCACCACATTTGTTAACTGAATCTGGTTTCCCGACTAGGAGAGGATGGCAACCCACCATGTCCAGGGCCCATTTGGCACCTGCACAGGAGGGAAAACTAGTAGCCAGAGCAGCGTGTTCCCCTTCAAGCCAGTTCCACCCCTAAGATAGGCTACCTGAAGTGAATACAGAAATTAGATGTCTACCATCTTTGTGATGGCAAACTTAGGAACTTTGGGACAGGTCATATAGGGAGCATACAGGCACATGCAGCAACGTTTTTTGCGAGCGCAAACGGTGCGATTCGCAAAAATCGGCCGTTTGCGCCCGTAAAAACGCCTTTTGCGATGCATCAAGGTGTTGGGCACTCGCAATTTAAGGAATCACAATTCATTGCGATTTCTTAAATTGTGATTGCATTTACGGAATTGCAATTTGCGATTCCTTAAATGCAATGCATGTACCCCTTAGAAATAGCGAATTCGCTATTTTGGGCCGCAAAATACAGAGAAATTACTCTGGTCTGTATTTTGCTAATACCTTGAAAAAAGTACTAAAGTGCATTTTTCAAGGTTTTAGGTTACACACATGCCCTTGGGGCATGTGTGTGCGCAACTTGGGTGCACATCACAATATCAGGGGTGCAACAGGGTGTCATTTTGACACCTTTGCACCCTTGAAATTGCATGTGCAATTTGCGAGTACCTATTGGTACTCGCAAATTGTGCATGCAATTTCCCATTCATTCCTATGGGCCTGTTGGCCCATAGGAATGGATGGGAAGCTATTCCTTAATTGCGACTCGCAATTTGCGAGTCGCAATTAAGGAATGTTTAGAAATCGTTATTTTAATAGCGATTTCTACATGCATAGGCTTTTGCGAGTCCCTAATTGCGATTCCTTAATAATCGCAATTAGGGACTCACAAAAGCATTTCTTGATGCATGTGCCCCATAGTGACCCCAGGGGTAAGTAGCCCATTGGCTACTACCCTACACTCCCCTAACGCCCCTAAATCTAGTATTTAGGGGAGCCCTGGCACCAGGAAAGCAGATCCTGCTGACCTAAAAGATGAGGAAGAACTGAAGAGCAGTGAAAAGCAAGAACTGTGGAAGAAGCAACTGACTTGGCACCAACCCCGCTGGCCTGTCTGCTGTTCCCAACAATTGTTGCCAAAGTCGACCCATCCTGTAAGCTGCTGTGCCTCCAAAGGCCTGAGAGAACCACCAGCACTTCTGGCAAGACTCAGGAACTCCAGTGGAGCAGCAGAGCTGCTTCCCTGCACATTGTAGGTACCAAAGAAAGAAATGTGAGGACTCCGGACCGCCTTACCCAATACCGGTCAGCACCACTGCAACCATCGCTCCAAGCACAAGTCGAAGTGGGCTAATGGTGCCAGCGTAGTCCCACAGCACTCCAGAGAAGAAGACCACCTTGGGTTTGCCAGGAGAAGACTCCTCCACATTGCCTGCAGCTTCGACGTGCAGCCCCCCCCGACTGCGAGTGATTTGGCTGTGAAAAAACCTGACGTCTCAAGACACCTCTGCACCTGTCGCCCCTGGCCCGAGTGGAAGTGGACCAAAGGTGTCCCCGAGCATTGTGAGACCTGAGCCCCCTTGATGGTTCAGCCTGACTGGTTTCCCAGTCCAAACCTACAGCCTCTTTCTGACCAGACCGATCCCCATTGACTAACATTGGGCACCCAATGCCATAACAGACCTCTGCACCCAGACGCCCCAGAGCCTCCCGAGGTGACCTGTTGGTGTGGCCTTGGACCTTGCTCCATACTCACCTTAAATCCAGGAGATTGGTCCTGTAAGTCGCCGTGAAGTGCCTGAATGCAGTACATGTTTTTGCCCATAGGATGACATTGGGCACCCGATGCTGAAAAGCACCCCTGCATCCAGCCGCCCCAGTGGTGCCAGAGGTGACCTTTTGGTGCTGCCTTGGAACTTGCCCCATACTTACCTTAAGTCCAGGAGATTGGTACTGTATGTCGCTGTGAAGTACCTGTATGCAGTGTATGTTTTTCCTCCATAGGATGACATTGCCGCCTCTGAAAATTGCACTGCAACTTTTGAAACTTAAAAGTATTTGAATCTTGAAATGTACTTACCTGATTTTGATGAGCTTGATGCCAAAACTTATATATAGATAAGAGTTATTTTTATAAATTGGTGTGGCTCTCCTTATTGAGTCATGTGCATCATTTATTGACTGTGTGTGTATTGCAGAAGTCTAACACTCCTTTCTGCTAAGGCTAAGGCTGTTCAACCACACCACCTCCTAAGAAGAGCACCTTGGGATTGCTAGAGCAAGCTCCTGTCTACTTATAAGTCCAAGGGTCCAGCAGGGTAGTACTTCTTCTCCAGACGTTTCTTTTGGGTCTTTGAGGGTCCACAGCACAGACCACAGAATCTCTGAGTTGCTCCTCGGAAGTTGGGACTACAACACCCCCAATGCACCTGGCCAAATCCTTAAAAATCACTAAACGCTGTCCAGCTGGTTTCTTCTTGGTGGAGATGATGCAGGTGGAGCTCTTTTAACCTATTGCTTTCAGGGAGTCCACTCCTTCAACTTTCAGAACAAGGCAAAGTCATTTTTGGGCTGAAGACCAGAGTGTGCAGCAGGTGCAGTCCTTATCTGTGCAGTCATCTCTTGTGCAGTCCAAGGGTCCAGCAGGGCAGTCCTTCTTCTTCTGGCAGTTTCAAGGCAGGGATATGAGCTGCTGGGCCGCTCTCCCATATTTATCTAGGGTTCTGGGCTGGCAAGCAGGTGGGCACCCCTGACCAATGGGGTGCAGGGTGCCACACTCAATTGTGACAATATCCTTGAAGTGTGGCAACATTTTGTCCCAGAAGGCACTGTACTTTAAAATCCAAAATGGAGAACCTCTCTCCTGGAGGTTAAGGTCTGGCTAAGCCAACCCACTGGCGTGGCTAGCTTTCCCTAACACTCCCCTTTTAGCCCCTCTGCCAATTCAATTACTGGGGCTCTTGTCTGGCTGGCGGTGCAGGGGTGTGGGGGTGAGCCTGTGTCATTCCCTCTTTGAAGACCAGTTTGGCTACTCCACCCCGATCCTGCCTTTGCGTTGCAGCTGCAGATCACCTCCCACCAGATGTCCTTTGTTTCTATGTAGAGCACTTCACAACTCACCAGAGCAGTTTGGCTCAGCCTGTTAGAGGCTGACCAATTAGTAGAGGCTGCTGGAAGGCTGGATTTTGGTACATCAGAAAAGCAAGTTCTATAACTTCTTTGCTGTAATATTTATAGTAAATCCAACCTTGGCAAGTTGTTGGATTTATTCTAACTATCATTTTAATACTTTGAAGTAGATTTTGAGCTCACTCCTGTTAATAGTTATACTTTATTGCCTTTAATTTCAAAGTCAACTTTGCATATAATTTTATTTTAAAAGCAGCCTGCAAAGCAGGGCTGCCTTTAAAATGACAGCAGGCAACACAGCAGTGCACACTTATGTGCCTTAAATCTTCTGGGCTTCTAACCCTACATGCCCTGCCATATACCAGGGACTTACAGGTAGGTTGTCAGTACCAATTGCAATTATAACTAATTACCATCTACTTTTAATCAGAGCACAGTCCCTGGGTCAGGTTAGCAGAGCCCAGGGCACAATCAGGGTCAGAAAACCAGCACCTAGTAGTCACAAATGGGGACAAAAAGTGGGGGATACTACAAAATGGTCTTTGTTTATCTGACTGCTGCTTTTTTACATCATACCAGCAGCTCACATGAACTCTGAATATAAGCTCATGAGGGTGCTCTGTCTTTCCAACACTGTCTGTCTCTCAATCCTTCTTTATGTCCTTCTTTCCTTTTTCTTTTCTTTCCATCTTTCTTTACTCTTTCTTTTTTTCCTTCTTTCTTTTTTCTTTCTATTTTCTTTCTTTCCCTCCTTCTTTATGTTTTTCTTTCTTTCCTTCTTCCGTTTTCTGTTCTGGCCTTCCTCTTTCTTTCTTTCTTTTTTTTCTTTCTTTCTTTCTTTCTTTTTTCTTACTTGCTTCCTTCCTTCCCTTTTTCGTTCTGGCCTTCTGTCTTTCTTTCTTTCCCTTTTTCATTCTGACCTTCCTCTTTCTTTCTTTCTTTCTTACCTTCCTTCCTTGTTTCCTTTTTTCTTGTTGTTCTCTTTCGTACTTGCCTTCTCTCTTTCTTTTTCTTTCTTTCATTTATTCTTTCTTGCCTTTCTCTTTTTTCTTCTCACCTTCCTTTCTTTCTATCCTTCCTCTTTCTTTCTTTCTTTGTTTCTTTCTTTCCTCCCTTCTTCCCTTCTTCTTTCTCACCTTCCTCTTTCTTTCTTTTTTACTTCCTTCCTTCCATCCTTTCTTTATTCCTTCCCACCTTCCTCTTTCATTCCTTCTTCTTTTGTTCTTTACTTTTTGTTTCTTGCCTTCTGCTTTCTTTCTTTCCTTCGTTTTTTCTTGTCTTTCTCTTTCTTTTTTGCCTTCTTTATTTCTATATTTTTCTTTCTTTCTTTCTTTCGTTCTTGTCTTCTTTTTTCCTTCTCACCTTTCTTTTTTCCTTCCTTTCTTTCTATCCTTCCTCTTCTTTTTTTCTTGCCTTTTTTCTTTCTTTATTTCTTGCCTTCCTCTTTCTTTCTTTCCTACTTTCTTTCTTTCTTGTCTTCTTTCCCAAAGGCAAGATACTGGCAGTCAATGCCAGACCGATTGGCTTTTTTAAATGTGTGTTAACCAAGACCTTTTGTTCTTAGTAAAATTATTTGTATAACATAGTTATCCATAGGGGTTTTCAGCCAGACTTCATCCATTCTGTGTGGTTCTGTCATTCACAATGTTCTTCCACCCACTCCAGCATGCATCAAGGGGCAATATGTCTCCCCAGTTCAGCCTTTGGCGGACTTCACTATGAGTTACGGCATGCTGCCCTTTCACAAGCAACACATCAACACACAACGTAATTCCCTTGAGAGTCAGTGAATACTATGACAATGTGCGCATCTTTGAGACCAAGACAACTTTTTTTGCCTTTAGCCAATATTTTTGTTCAGATTGATGAGGGCCTGGCTGCTTACTGAAGAATAACATTTTCAAAAAACATGACATAACAAGAATTGCCAAAATATTGGCTTCCAATGCCAGACCTATCGGTTTGCCAATGCCTGTTTATTATTTTGTCCCTGTTAGGCTGATTGATTTCCAACACCTCTTCCTTTGCACTTCTCCACCACGTGTTTTTGACGATGCGTTTTCCTTTTCACGCGTTATCTGTAGTGACATTGCACTTATAGACACACCTTCCTTTGATTTCTCATATTCCCAAATTTGTTTCTTTTGAACTCAAGTTTACATGCACCTTGATTTCTGGTTGTCTGCCTCTTATTGACTTTCATCCGTCCATTCCCTCATGGGTTCCCATTTATATGCCCCTGCTTGCTCATCTTTGTATCTTCGACTATATATTCTATGTCTACTGACACGTGACTCGTTTTCTTCCCTGCATTTTTTACATAGTCCCATTTTAGTCACCTCTTTCAATTAGCCACGATGCTTCTCTGACGTTTTGACATCTTCTAGACTTTGTCTAACACCGTTTTTGTTCTATCTCTTTTCACAGACACAATAAGAAGCAGAGAGGATAAATGCACCTAAGACTTCAATTTAAACTACAATTGTAAGACTTCAGTTTAAACTACAATTGAACTACGTTACAGCTTCATCAGCTATTTTAGGTAATTTTGCTTGTTTTATGCAAAAAAAAATAATGTAGGCAGCTGAAGGATACTTTCACATGCTTCTGTGAACAGATCACCACATTCCTAACAGTATCGATATTATTTCACTTCCGGTTTGCCACCTCGAATTGATTCCACTCTCCCTTCGTTTTTCCCAGGCAGCATTATACCAAAATGGTAGCAGTGTTTCCAATTACAGGAGGCTCGGGTAACCTTTAGGGCGGCAGTAAATACAGATGTAGTAATTATTTCTGATTGTCTGCTGAATATTTTACACTGCTTTCAGGTGTTCTGCTTTTCCAGAGGCGCCAAAAATCCATTTGAACGAAGCCACATTCCGAATGCGACAGTGCAGCTGTCAAAGAGCCCAATCTAACTGCGCCCTTCCAGAAGAGGGTGGGAGACACGCAGTGCGCTGATTCTGTGTGGCGACAAGTTTATATGCCATCAATCGATTATCTCAAATAATTGATGGTGCACTGTGGGACTTTTGGCGAAATCCAATATGTTTTGTTTTGCTAAATGTCTGCAGTATTCCCACGAAATGAACCTATAAATAAAGATAAGTCTCATTCACGTGCGTTCGTTTTAAGCCACTTAAAAAGCACACAGTGATAAAGTGTATTTTTTTTTTGTGTGCAAATATATACCTATAACTTAAGAGGCCATATTACAGTGTCCTGTGGGCGCAACAGGCATGTGCACCCGCTTTGTGTGCCCCTGGGGCTCTATGGTATTACAATAGGGGCTGCAGACAGACGCTTGTGCAGTGCCTTCTTTAATATAGATGAGGCAAATAGGCCCTTGGGAGGTGTAGTAACATTGTGCCATAAAAAGGTGCCCCACTGTCAATGTGCCTTCTTAAGTCGGCCTTCTGGAGGGGGCAAAGTGAGTCCCATGGACTCTCCAAACATCACCCTGCACGCAGACATAGTTACTCTCTGCAAAAATCATACACTTAAACACCACAACTGCGGACTGTGAATACTGCACCTCACTTCTTGTTTAATTAAATCAGAGTCCGTGCACTGCAATTCCTGTACCCACCGTTGTTTGGTACTATTCTGAGTATAGTTACTCTCCGCACCTACCTGAAAGGGGATTTCTCTCAACTCTGTAAAGTGCAGACGGCTTGCCGCCTGCACTGTGAAACATGGAGCAGCTTGTAAACAGCAGTTTATTGAATGCTCTATTACTTACCGGTAATCTTCATTACTCCGGGTCCCGTTGTCCTCGTCCCATTCATTACAAAGTTGAGCTAACCATCTCCCGACAGAAAAAAACAAGAGGAATGCTGGGACCCTAATACTGTCCCTCCCACCGGGAGTACATAAGCAGTACTCACCCAGCATCCCGCCTGCACAACCAAGCCCAAACAGGAAGGCCGGCCGCCCGGGCGGGAGGGAGGTATGAATGGGACGAGGACAACGGGACCCGGAGTAATGAAGATTACCGGTAAGTAATAGAGCATTACCCCCAGGTCCCTTATGTCCTCGTCCCATTCATTACAAAGTGGAGAACACCAAAGCAGAAAACCGGCCTTCCGAACCCACAAGCTCACCCAGGAAACCACAACAAAAGCAGCAACCCAAGGGAGCACCGAGAAGGAGGGAAAGGGGGACCGCAGGAAGCAACCGGCCCGCAACCCAGAACAGGACAGCAGGGACCAAACAAGGACCGGAGACAACCAAGAGAAACAGAAGGCCAGGGCCCCAACAAGGAGGCCGACAACCAGAGAAACCGGAGACAGGGCAACCAGGACCAAGACCCAAAGGACACGGCCAGGGAACCCACCGGACAAGGCCGCCCAGCCCAGAACCACCAGGAGGGCACACAGGACCCGGCAGCCACACAGAACAGAGCAAACAGGGACCGGCCCGAAGAAGGAAGCCAAGACCGGCCAACAGAGCGCAGGCACAAGCACCCAGACCAACAAGGAAGGAGGAAAGCACAGGCCAGAAACCGGCCCACCCCACCAAACCGAACGACCCAGCCCCAGAGAGCCCAGAGGAGAAAGCCAACAAAACCCTGCCGAGGAGGCCCAGGAACCAGGAAGAAAAACCAGCACCCCCAGGGCCACCAAACGACAACCACCAAGCACCAAGCCCAGAGGGAGGAGCCACAGCAAGAGCCCAGGGGCCGAACAGGAGCGAGACCCCAACCAAACCGACAAGGACAGGGAAGGAGACAGAGACCCGAAACCCCAGGAAGCCAAGAAAAAAAACCCACAGGCAAGGAGGCCGCAAACCAAACCAGGAAGGCCACCAAACGCAGAACAGAAAGGGCAGAGGAGGACAACCCAAAGACCACAGGCCAGAGACGCCCCCAGAAAGAACCAGCCGAAAACCGACCAACAACGGGGAGGCCAGCCAAGACCGGAAACCAACAACGAACAAGCCCAGCAAGGGCGGGGACAGGGCCACCGGCCACAACCCCCAAAAACCCCCAACCCCAAAAGGGGGGGGAAAAACAAGGCAGGACGGGAGTCCAGGGCAACCGGGAACCCCCGGCAGCCCCCAAACCAGGAAACAACCAGGCACGAACCCACCAAACCAATGAGCCAGGACCGGAGCCAAGCAACCAGCCGACACAGGAGGACCCACAGGCCCAACCAACCCCTGGACGGAGCCCACGCCATGCCCAGGCCAAAGCAAAAAGGCAGGGAGGAACAGAGACCCCCAGCACCCCACAGGCGGACCACACAGAAGGCCAGAAAAAGAAACAGAGGAAACCGCCAAAGCGGAAACCGGAGGAAGCAGAGAAGGCAGAGGGCCAAGCAGCAGCAAAACCCCAGACAACCCGCAGCCAGGAGGGCGGACCCCACAGAGGCAAGAGGAACACCACAGAACCGCACCCCAACCAGAGAAGGGGGGGCACCCAAACAGACACACACCGGGAACAGAGCCCGGGGAAGCAAGGGAAGACAGGAGCGAGCCAGGACACCAGAACCAGGAACGCCCAGCAAAACACACCCCAAAACCGGCCGAAAAGTGACAGCACAGCCAGCAAGCCAAGGAGGCACAGCCCGAGGCCACCCCGAACCAGCAGGAAGCCGGCAGACCCGGAGCAACAGGAGGCAACCCAGGACACGCCAACCCAGAAGCACCGAACACCAGGACCCCACACAGGCCCGAACAGGGGAACCGCAAACCAACGAAGAAGGAGCACCGGGGCAAAGGGGAAACCCGAAGCCCAACAGCACCCAGCGGATGCCCCAGGACCAGGCAGAAAAAAGGGAAACCCAACCACAGGCGAACCAAGCCCGGGAAGAGAACCGCCGGCAGGAGCAGGCCCAGAAGGACCCACCAGGACACGGCCACAAACCCGCACAAAGCCCCGCCAGGACACACAAAGAGAGCACAGGCAGGGATGCAGAGCCGAAAAGGCGACCAACAGGCGCTCAAAACCCGCAGGAGCGGGAAAGCCCCAGCAGACACCCAGCAAGGCACCCACGACGGGAACCAGACGAGAACAGGACCCCCCAGGGAGCAAACGCACCCAGAGCCCAGACAGACCCCCAACCAGGAGAACCGCAGAACAGGAGAGGGGAAACAGGAGCCATGCCAAGGACACAGCAGCAGCGAAAGACAGCCAGGCCCAAACAGCAGCAGCACGAACCCCAGGGACCATAGGCGAACCGCCACCGGAAACAAACCCCGGGGGGGACGCAAAGGAAAGGAAGAGCAGGCGCCCAACCACACTAGCCTGAGAAGCCCACACCAGGCACCCGCAGGCGGCCCCAACCAGGAACAAACCAGGCCCGACCAAGCGGAACCCCAGAGACCAGACTAGAGCAGGAACGACGGCAGAACCAGGAGGGCGGCCAGGAGCACCGAAGCAAGCCAAGGGCAAGCTCATGGAGTGCCAGGGCAGGAGCAACCAAAGACAGAAGCACCCAGCAAGGAAGAGGCAAGCAGCCGGAGACAGCACCAACCAGCCAGACCCCGAAAGCAACTCAAGCGCACAGAAGGCCCCGGGACAAACACCCGAAGTCCCGGGCCGGAGCAAAGGAGAACAGAACAGCCGCACACGAGGCAGCACGAGCAACCCTGGAACACAGAGGCCAACCCACAGAACGGAACGGAAGCCGGAAAAACAAAAACGCAAACCGGACCCGCAGGCAGAGGGGGCAGAGAGCCCCCTAGATCACCAGGCACGACACCAGGAAGCCACAAGGAGAACCAGGCGCAGCCCAAGAGACGCGAGGACCTAAAGCCAGGAACCAGGAGCCCTCGTGCACCAACCCCGCAGAAGCCAGGAAGCGGAGGAGAACACCCAGCACACCCAAGCGGAGCAGAAGCCACAACCAAACAGGCCACCCGCAGCGGAGGCAAGGCCCCCCGAGAAAGGAGGGCAGACAGATGGACCCAGCACACCCAAGGCCAGGCCACAACACCCGCACCCGCGACACCCCGAGAAACAGGGACGCACAGGAGCAGCAAGGAAAGCGGGGCAGCAAGAAAAGCGGGGCAGGCCAACAGGAACAAAGGGGAGCCAACAGGACCCCCCCCCCGCAGCCGCCAAAGGAGTAGGAACACCGTCCCACCACCAGCTGGGGGCAGGGAGCCCCGGAGGAGCCCGGAGCACAGAGGACCAGAAGCGCACCCCAACAGGCCGCAACCGAGGACGCGAAAGGCGACCCCGACCCGCAGAGCAAGCAGCAGAGGGCAGAACGCAAGCAAGCAGGCAGGAGGCCCCGGGACTAAACCAGCACCTCCACGAGCCACAGCCGCCAAAGGGAGCAGCAGAGCTCACAACACAAGGACCCCAGCACAGCCCCCGGAGCACCCCAAAGGAAGCACCGACAAGGCCCGAGAGCACAGCAGGAGGGAACAGAGCCCGACCGCTCTCACAATCAGAGGCCCGCCCGACGGGCATAGGAACCCCAAGGAACAGAAGTCCAGACGGAACGCACGGAGAGAGCACCAACAGCGAGCCACCGCACCGAGGCACCCGAGACAAGAACCGGGCACCCCAGCACCAAAGACAGATGCCCCAGCCTCCCGCAGCACAACCAAGCGGAAAGAGGCAGCAACGGCCACCACAGGCCGGGGGAAGGAAGCCGCCAAGAGGAAGAGGGGGCCACCAGACAACAAGGTCCACCGCTAGCGCACAGACCTGGCTACCGGAGCATAAAAAGAAGACAGAAGGAAGCCCCACAGAGCAGAGGGACGTGGAGCCGCCCTAGAACCGGGCAGGCTGCACCGTCACCCCACAGTGACCGCTCCAGACGACCAGCCCCAAAGTGGAAGAGGGTGGGAGCCACGGGCAGGAGCAGAGAGCTAGCGACACGGGATCCCAACCGCGCAGACAGCAAGCCACGCCATTGCATGCAGCACTTTAGACCCCACGTGAACACAACACACAACAGAGCGTGCAAACACAGGATCGGAAGCCCAGCAAAACAGCAGGCGCATATGCACCAAAGGAAGGGCACTCCAGGAACCAACCCAGGAACGCGGAAATGCGGAGCAGAGCTCGAAAGGAGCCGAACCCATGCAATACAGAGACCCCTGGAGACGCCGGGGACTGAAGCCGGGACCCCATACATGCGAAGCAAGCGCTGTACCACAGAGTCACATCCCCGCAACCGCCCTGCAGAGCACAAGAGCCGCCAGCTGAACACGCCCCAGCCGGCCCCAGCAGACAAAAGCCCCGCAGCAAGCAGCGCCGAAGCACCGCACAGGGAAGGAACAGTGAAAGGAAAGCCGACAAGCGGCACTCACCCGGAGTGGGGGGCCAACCCCAGGAACAAGGCCCCCACTCCCAACGCCAGCACATCCAGGAGACCGGCAGGAGCCAATCCAACGCGGAACGACTCACCCGGCCAGGCTCGGGAAGACGAGTCCGTGACCCAGAAGAAACCGGGAACTCCAGCCCCAACCGCAAAGGGCCGGGAGGACACGTAGAACAAGCAGGATACCGGCTCCAACAGCGGCTGACTCCCAGCAAGCCCGGCAGGCCAGGAGACAGCCCAGGGAACCCCGCGCCCGCACAGCCAGGCAGCCGGGCGGGGGGAGAAGAGAAGCACCGCCACTCCAGCCCAGCAGGAGCAGCACCAGCACAGTCAAGTCCAATCTGTCAATAGACAGAAAAAAGAACAGGCGGGATGCTGGGTGAGTACTGCTTATGTACTCCCGGTGGGAGCGGCAGTATTAGGGTCCCAGCATTCCTCTTGTTTTTTTCTGTCGGGAGATGGTTATCTCCACTTTGTAATGAATGGGACGAGGACATAAGGGACCTGGGGGTAATGCACTGCCCCCAGGGCGAGCGCAGGTTTGCAGCTTTTTAAAGGTGCGCCATGGTGCAAACAAAGGCAGTGTGCCCAATCTGTAACATAGGCCAAGGTGTGCCTTGTGATGTTTCTCTTATTTGTAGAGAATGAGGCGCCGGAGAAGAGATAATTGTGCATAGTCATATTGCACCAGCCCCTGCGTTACATGCTGACCCTGCTCTGGTTAGGATGCCTGCACGGAGGTGTGGTAAGTGTGGCACATGGAATCTGCTAAGGCATGAGCTCTGCATGGAAACAGAGGCACCAGCACTGCAGCTTTCATCATGTTCACACCCACATTCAGCCTCTCCAGGTCCCGAGACTGTAAAGGGGATTCCCCCCAGGGATAGGTTTGGCAGAGGGCTTACTGTGCTGCAGGAAACAAACCATATGGGGGCTCCAGTTGCATCTAGTGCTATCAGAAACCAGCTTTTCAAACCAAAAACCGGGACATTCTACTGACATAGAAGTAGGACTAACTCGTAAACCCTTTCAACATAGACTTCCATAACACATTACCTAGAGACATTGATATATCCTTGTGACTTTTATACCAACAGAGATACTATATCGGACAGAAATTTTTGTGATAATCACTGAGGATTTTAAATGCAAATGTTCTAACATAATTATATATAATCTTCTGTTCATGGAAGGGCATAAAAGCATGGCAACGACCAAGGTAAGTGAGGACTGGAGTTGTGAACCTTGCCAGTGGTGACGTGCTGAAATGGTGGTACTAGTGACCTAAACTGCTCCATGCAGAGTGCTTGTTTCCATCATCACACCTGGTTTTCAGGTCACAAAAGAATGGTTTTGCAATTTTTCAAAATGGCGTAAGCCACAAAACAAGGGCACGCTATGGCATTCTGTGACGTGTCACATGTCAAGTTCATCTGCACCCCCTTCTCCGAATGAAGGTGAGAGAATCGGGCTGTCCAGGCAAATCTGGAAGGTCTTGCACCCTACCTATAATAACAGACACTTACTCCAGCTTGGATGACCACAAGGGATGTAAATTATTACAGGATGTAACAAGAAAAACATTTTGAAAACGCAGAAAATTCTTTAGACACCATGCAAACATGATTGACATAAGCAACAATTGCAGCCATTGAATCTGACATAAACTAATAGCAGAACCTGGGGCGTAGTTTGGTCAGTAAGACTGGGGGGTGTGAGCTTCAGATTTCCAGACAATCACGCCAGCATATAATTTTAAAATATATTATACTATACGACAAACAGGGCACATGAGAGGGGCTTAAGAGGCAGTAAAAAGAGAGAGGAATGAGGATTGGTGGAAGTAGTAAGTGAGAGAAACACAATATTTTGTAAAATAATCAACATTTTTTAGGACTTTCAAAACAGAGATGAGAGAGTGTGTGGTTTTGTCAGTGTGTGTATGTAAAAATCCCAGGTGAAATCCGACAGACACTTCACCATACCTGACTGAGAGCATCCGTACCCAACTATTCATCTGAAAATGCATTTATTAGTGGGGTACAACAACCCAAACACCCTCCTTGAAGCTACCAGAACACCTAATCTAAGATAAAACTAGGCATCAACAGCAACATTTATAACAACCAGAGTTTGGAGAATATGGTGTCGGCCCTGGGCTTGCACTGGGAGAGGCACACAACCTGGAAGCGTGCCCCTGATCGGCCCTCGCACAACTCTGGAAGGTGAGGGCCCATCACAGACCCTCCTAACGCCCTACTAGTGTGGCCAAAACATCAAGAGGAACAAGGGGGGTGCGGATCCCAGGCGCCCCTGGCTTGAACCAGTATCCCCCTGCGGGCGGTGTGTTTGAACATCGGTTAAATAATTTTTGAGGTGGCCCCAATGTTTTACAGGAGTATACATGCTTGCTCGTGAGCCTCAGGAGGCAAGCATCTGCACTTGAAATGCGATCTCCCCCCTATTTCCAAATTGGTTAATTAACCTTTTATATCCTCCAACAAATAGCTGTCAAGTAATTCCGTGTATTTGATACCATCAGCCTCTCCTGACTTGCCAGCATGTCGGATTGTGGGGCTTGTAGCTTTGCTTTTAACAATGCTAGTATGAGTGCCAAAAAAACAGAACAAAAAGTGATGTTAACTCAAAAGCCAGAACTGGCCGAAGATGTCACACATGGCACACAGCCACACAAGAGCTGTGTTTTAAAATGTATGATTTAGTCCATTTTGAGAACTGTCTGCTTGCGTCGTATACAAAAATGAAAGTAGACTGTGTTCACATATTTTGTGATAGCGCATCTTTCAATGTAATCCATCCAATAAACATTAATTTAATAATGACACTCATTTTGGCTTTTGAATAGTGAAAATGTTTATACTAAGCTTCACTAATGCACAGCACATAGGCAGTAGCAAAACAGGCTTCCCCAATCCAAAGAATGGATAGAAGGCAAGCAGGGAGTTCTCAAATTGTTTCAGCATTTCTATTTTGCCTTTTCATATAGTGTACGTCTAATGCTTATGTTTAATTTTATAATCTATATTTTTATTTTTCAAGCTGTAACATGTATTATAATGTTCATTTTACAGTTTATTATAAAACATAAAAAAGAATAAGGGGCAGAAGCAGCATCACCCAAAAGAGAAGACCAATCCTTTAGATCCTGCAAAGACTTCTACATTGACAACCAAATGCATGAACTCATCGCCATGAACTACAAACACCACTTTCAACAGCCTTCTAAATGCTTTCAAAATTTGTTTTTGAAAACTATGTGAACTTTAGTGCTCCAACAGAAACACGCAAGAGCAAGCCAAAACCTTCAATGCCTTGGTGCTTTAAAAATTCTGCAGGCAATAAACACTTTATCCGCAGACAGGAAAGAAAATAGAAGAAAACCACTACCCCAAATGATTTCATGATACTAAAGTCCCTCCACATAAATCATAGGCAGCTCAAAGTACCACACCAACACCATCAATGAATCCACCAACTGAAGCAGAACACTTCAAGACAATCAAGCACTGCATCAAGCCCCTGCCTGACCCACTTATCCCACACTCCACAGACAAGTGCAATGCCATATACTTCTTCCTCAGTGAAAAAATAAAAAGATCTGGGTGCACATCAACAGCACCAAGCCTACTTCTCCTCTTGCTGAGTCCCCACTCGTAGAATCTCACAGTTGTCATCCTTCAAAGCCCTGTCTCTCACGGTTCTTGAGACACACTCAACTCCATCCAAGTCACTTCCTAAGCAGATGCTGTCTTACCCTCGTCCTTCATCAAAGCTCCCTCCAGGGAAACTCTCCCAACCCTACTCCCCATTGCCTCTGCCTATCTCACTCAAGGCATCTTCCCAGCAGCACTGAAGACAGGCTAGAGGTTCCCACTATTAAGGAAACCTTCCTCAGATCCTGATGACCTCACCAACTAATGGCCCATCATTCACCTACCCTTCATCTGCAAGATTGTTTAATAAGCAGTCTACTTCAAGATCATATCAGTGCTAACCATCTCCTGAATGACTACCAATCTGGCTTCAGATCACACTGCAGCAGAGACGCTGCTACCTTACACATCATAGATGATGCCCTCCTGACCACAGATGAAGATAACCCCTGCCTCCTGGTATTGCTGAACCTCTCAACTGCCTTTGACACAGTCGATCATCAATCATCAACTATAATCTGGAGTCTCCAATGAGATTGACAAGCAATTTCCTTCACTGGTTCTCCTCTTACCTTTCCAATTGCCACTGGTTTGTTCCCATGGTTATCACCAGGTCCCAGATATCCCTATCATTTGCGGAGTCCCACAGGATTCCATTCAGTCTTTAGTCGTGTTCAATCTGCTGTCCCTTCCAGAGCCACGCTCTATATATACGTAAGATGCTGTCCCTTCCAGAGCCACGCTCTATAGATGCGTAAGATGGATTATTAAAAACTGGTGCAAATCGCACGTGAATCCACCCACATCGGTTCAACGTTATCTAAAATAAGTACATTTCTATTCACTGGTGACCAACAACCCCGACATGCCTCCAGTTAGCTCTCAAGTGAGCGAACATGTTGAGGTATACACCAATGGTCAACCTCCCAGTTTTCATAGTCTTCACATACAGTTTCTCCCAGATTAGCGAGAGTATGATACAACCCCGCCCACATTCCAACCGATCTCTAACACAGGAAGTGCTGTTATAGCCCTATGCCCATCAAGGGGAGAAACAATATTAAATTCAGAACACCTCCCAGTGTGCTGGAAAATGAAGCACATGTGCTTCGCAAGGCATGTGGATTATATGCGCAACATGATTATCGCATTTGCGAGCAACAATAAATTACAGACCCAACCACATTTAAAATGATCGAAATGAATAGGCGCCTCCCGCAACCCCCTCGACCACGGTTCTCGGCGCGGCACCACCAGGCTTCCCCGCCTGCCTCCACACTCAAGCAACAGGGGCAACTGCTTCATTTACATGTACTGGCAGTTAACCACCCCACGGGCGCCCATTCATATCGGAACCCAAAGTAACAGTCATCAACAAAACATGTACAATATGATAATACCGCAAAATATAATACAAACCGAATCAACAATACGCCACGGCCCCCACCGACCCAGCCCACCACATTCCACCCGTCACCGACCGGACACCGCTCTCCACGTTGACGACGCTCCTGTGGCCCTGCTGTGGTCCGAGGAGACAAAGAGAACGAAACTCCTAGAGCCCACCCTTAAATAACCTGCTAAGTTTTGTTTCTTCCTGATGACATCAATTGGGCCAGCCCTTCTTTATCCAGCCCCTCGTCTCAGAGCCAGACCCCGGAGGAGGCTCAGCCCCGTGGCACTACTAAGGACGCCCCTCCGCTAGGCGCGGGGGGCGCCTGCTCAATCTCTGCATGGAGACTCTGCTTTTCTAGCAGACAAGCTCACCGTCTCTGGTGACTCGCTGCACCCCACAGCCAGGCCACGATCAGACAGGAGACTAAGAAGTGTAAAAAAGTAAAAACAAGGTAACAGGCCTTTTTCATCTATGCAACAGAATCTGGAACAACATCTCTATATCCATAAGGGCTGCCCAAACTCTGCTCCAATTTATGAAAGAGTTGAAGATACACGCCTTTAAAGAACATTATGTCCCAATGCAGTAACAATCCAATAACCAGCTACCTCTCCTATCACATATTGACTGTATGCTTAGCTTCAATCCAGTACAGGGCTATGCTGCTTTTTCAGCTAGGCTTGCACGATACAAATACAATGTACATACATATGCACAAAGTTACTATTGCTTACATTCTCTTCTGGCCATACTGTTATCACTGCAGGCTCCTCCTACCCAGTGGTGGTTGGTAACGTTTGAAAGTGGTGGGGTGTCAAAGTTGCAGCTGAGTGCACCGTGGCGAGTGAGCCTAGCAAGTGAGCCCGACCGACCTAACAGGGGCACGGGGAGTTCTCCCCCAGAGAAAAGTTTGAAAAAAGAGTGGGCACAGTTGCTTTTTCAAGCAAATTTGAGAAAACAAGAAGGATAATAAAGCAATTGTAAAAGTGCAATTATTACATCAATAAAGAGATGTCATATAATAACATAGGTAGCTGCTTATTCACTATAACCACAGAACTTCATAACAGACTGCAAGATAACAATGCTGACTACCTCACAGATTCTTTTATTTATCGATATACCTTTAGAAAGTAAATGTACTGAGGAAATACAAGCTATTGTTATTTGTTGGACTGGACACAGTGAGACAGCAAGGAATAAACATTAAAAAGGTAGCAGGCTTACCCTACAAGGCACTGTACATCTCATTGAGAGCAAACAACCATAAAGTAAACATTAGAGAGATTGAAGTCAGGCATACACCAGTGATTTCAGTGTCTCCAATATCTGTACACATTTATCTGGTAAATACAGTTTCTGCAAGATTTGGTATGACTTGCGTGAATAAATCAGAGACTAAAAAACATTTAGAGTAGGACCTTAATTCAATTTAGTCAAACAATGTTGTATGGATTTATAGTAGTAGAAGCCCACAGAACAATTATCAAAACTGTACTCACTTCAGCCGAAATGAGTATAATTTATTTTGCATTCATAGTATTCATCGTACACAAAACAAGAATTAGCAGAGATATTTGATCATGTATTTACACTATGTACATTTTCACATTTCAACGTGATTTGTGAACCCCAGTGAGGTGACCATAACCAACAGTGATATAAATATAGTGCTAAGAAGGGGGAGGTAGTGGGTATTGGTATTTACACAAAGAGGAGCTCTTAGCAATTATAATTAGGGCTCCCGGTTTTATGGTGTTTATTTTTTTATTTTTTTTGTCAAAATGTATTTATTGAAACATTTGTCACAAATTACAAACAGTGTATAACGCAAACATCACACAATGCGTTTCGTGTAGATCAGTGGGCATAGATGCCGTCCTTCAAGTAGCTAAGATAGAAAGCACATTTTCTAATGACCATGGCAGTGTTGCCCCTCAGCATGCTATCTCGGAAGGCGACATATCATAACTAAGAGTAGAAAAGTACACCTAGTATCTCCCCAGAGCTACAAAGCCCAATCTGTCATATAGCGCCTACTTAGGTAAACAACATCGTGCGATGCGTAACTAGCATCTAGTAAAACCATATTGGAAGTTTTCTGTCAGCAATGTCTAGATTACTTCAGAGCATGTAACATAGGTCTAAAAGAGCAGCAAAATACAAAAGAAAAAAAAGCAAAGGTGGTTAAAAAAGGAAAATAAAAAAAATATAACATTCTAACTACGGTGGTACCCAGGGAAGTTAGTGGAGCTGTGTTGTTGGCTGTAGAGGGAGGAGGAGGCCAGGCCAAGGCGGGAGCACCCCACGGCCAGCGCAGGATGCTATCATCACCAGGGCCACCTCATCTGTGATGCCTGTCTTTGGGTGGACAGAGGAAACCTAAATCAGGAAGAGATGGAGAGATCTTAACCTAGGGCTACAGGCAAATAGGGGAAGTCCCTCTGAGAGGTAGCTGACCAGGGGAGTCCAGATGTAATCAAATCCCTTTCGTGACTCTTCAGCTATATTCGTCAGTCGCTCCATTGCTAAGGCCTTCCACAATCGAGCGTGCCATTGAGTGAGCGAGGGGGCCTCAGGCTTCTTCCATGCCCCTGCTATGGCCATCTTCGCGGCTCCCAAGCAGAGCCAGAGAATAGATCTATCCGCATGTGTTTGGTATTTAAGCAGGGGGTCGCGGAGCCCCAGCAGTACATGTTCTATGGAGTCCCCAATTGGGTAGCCTAGTATAACTTTAATTTGAGAGAGGATTTCCTTCCAAAAGGTTTTAATAACCGGGCAGTCCCACCAGATATGTTTAAAGTCTCCCAGCAGACCACAACCTCGCCAACACCGATCAGAAGTGCCCGGGAAAATAGTGTGCAGTTTATGTGTATGTAGGTACCAGTCATAAAGCGTTTTGTAATGGGCTTCCCTGAGGTGCATGGATCTGTTAAATTTTGCTATGTCTCTATACAGGGATTCCCATTGCTTATCCGAGGGTGGTGTCTGGAGCATATCTCCCCAAACCACCCTGTGGCGCTGGGTGCAGTGTGGTGCTAGTGTGAGTAGGAGATTATAGAGAAAAGAAATACATCCTTTGCCTGTAGTGCCCGTCTGTACAAATTTCTCTATTGGAAGGTATGCTCTAGTGGCGGCTTGCCGAATCTGTGGGTGTTTATTTTTTTAACATTTCCGTCTGTATTTATCCATATTTATTTTTTGCCCATTTTATCTGTATTTATCCATATTTATTTTGTGTTTTGTGTATAAATTAAGTTGTAAAACTGTACATTTCCATATTTATTTAACTGATAGACATGCACTCATACTTTGATGTCTGTCGTGATTTAGCTATTTAAGCTGCCAAATATTACGCAACAATACATTCACTAAATATTAGCATTGTACCACAAATGTATGTTGACATATGTCATTATTTAAAGAAACTTCATCCTGTTTTTTAATTTCCCATGCTGTCCATCTGCTCAGCTGTTGGGCTACAATTCATGAAAGACAGCACAGAGAGTCACTTAAAAGAAGCACAATTTTGTGTATTTATCCACTGTTAAAAATAAATGCAGACAGAAAACACATTGTTTTCTGTCTGTATTTATCTGTAAAAATAAATCCGTAAAAATGGAAAACAGGGAGCCTTAATTATAATACAGTCAATGGTGATAGGTGTTTTGAATTTTTAGGCTCTCTCTTTCTACTAGCCGATGACATTTCGACCCTCTCTTGGTACGGGGTCTCTTCAGGACAGGAATTCTGGGGACAGTTAGCACACAGGGTGCTGGAAGTAGAGTTCTTCCTAGTTAATGTCTGGGTAATGTTCAGTGATGTCCAGAGGTAGTATTCCATAACATGGATAGCCAATGGGGCTGTTGGTGTAATTTCACGGCAACCCCGGTTACCGTAGATCCAATAGGTGGATGGTGAGTGAATTATTCCGTATGGATCTTCAATGATATCTATTGTTTAATGAAGAGATGTCTGTATCATCACATTGTCAATGTCTACAAAGGATTACTGTAGGAAGAGGCAGATATCCTATTCATCCGACTCGAGTTCGGTGCTGAGTAATCTAATTACTTCGGTACCAGCCGCCAGGGATTCAATTCCTTCTGACGGCTGGGCGCTTCCGAGGAGCACCCAGACGTCGGGAGGAATTGAATCCATGGCGGCTGGTACCGAAGTAATTAGATTACTCAGCACCGAACTAGAGTCGGGTGAGTAGGATATCTGCCTCTTCCTCCAGTAATCCTGTTAGACTTGGCATCTTTTGGCGTGTTTCCCCTGACTTTTTGCTTTCTGACCTCTTGGTTTTTACTCTGTTTTTGCTGGTGTAATGATTCTGCGCACTTTCCGCACTGCTGTCCAGTGGGAAAGTGCAAGTGCTCCTGTAGAAAATGTGTTATGGATTGGTGTTTCCATGATTGGCCTATTTGATTTATGTGTCAGTCCCTAGTAAAGTGCACTGCGAGTGCCAGGGCCTATAAATCAAATGCTGTTGGTGGGCTGCAGCACTGGATTGTGCCACCCACGCAAACAGCCCGTAAAGTGTAACTCTGGCCTGCCATTGCAGAGCCTGTGCGCAGCCTGGGGCTGCCATGTCGACTTGGCAAGTGCACACACTTGCCAGTCCCTAAACCTTCCCTTTTCTACATGTTAGTCACCCCTCAGGTAGGTCCAAGGTACCCTTGTGGGCAGGGTGCATTGTATGTGAAAGGTAGGACATGCCCTGGTGTGTGTGGCATGTCCTGATAGTGAAATACAGCCTACTTCGTTTTTCACTATTGCAAGGCTACCTGTTCCCCATAGGCCAGAATGGGCAGTTTGATTATTACATCCTATGATCCTAACTGACCCAGGGAACATGGTAGAAATTCGAGTTTAGTACGCCTGAACTCAGAATGATAAAATGCATCTTTTAGTGAAGTTGGTTTTAACATTCTGTGTTTGAAAATACCACTTTTAGGAAGTAGGTATTTTCTTGTCTAACCATCCAAGCCTGCCTCTGCTAGGTTGTGTATTCCTTGTCTGGAGTGTGAGTGACAGGGGCTGGGGGATTCCAGGAGACAGGGTGAGTCAGCACAGGGCTGAATAGCAAGATCTACATGTAGATGGGTGGGAGGAGTTGCACCTGGGACCTGAATAGGGCTGTGCCTTCCCTCCACAATGCTGGCTCCACCTCCTGTGGTGCGTCTGATGTCCCTGGCCTACACTGCAAAAGGAAAGAAGGAGTCTTGTCAACAAAGTGCTCCAGGACTGACCAGAACTGGTTTGAACTAGGCAAAGGCCTCTCTGCCTTCAGAGAACAAAGAGAAATTGAGGATAAAAAGGGGGACCCAAACCCCAGAACTTTAGAACTTTAGAACTCTTTTGGATCAAGAAGACTGCCAAGAAGAAGAGCTGGAGAAGCTGTGAGGAGGAACTACCACTTTGCTGTGTGCTTTGCTGTGTTGGCCTGCAGTGGCTGCTTCTGTCTTGGGCAGTGAAAGGACTGGACTGAACTTTCTGCAATCTACTTTGTGAGTGTCTCCAAGGGCTTGAGGTAGAGCTTGCCCCCTAGTCAAGAAGTCTCAGGAACAGCAAAGACTTCAAGCCCGACGCCGTCTACGACGCCGCTGCCGACTCTGTGTCCTGAAGGCACTGCAGAGGGCACCGCCGCAATGCCGCACCGCGATCCTGGTCTCACCGACGACACCTGCTGATGCCGCCACAGAGCCGCTGCTCGCACCGCGACCTGTGGGCACCGCACTCCACACCCCCTCGCTTCACGACGATGCCTTGGTATCCCCGACGACGCCGCTCCGCGCCGGACTCGACGCCGCTGCTTGCACCGTGGTTCGAGGGCACCGCTCGTAAAGTTACACGACGCACCGCCCTCATCCCGCACCGCAGCCTTGGCCTACCGACGCCGGTGCCATCGACTCCAGTTCGTCAGCCGACGACAGCGCTTCAGCAACGACGACGCCGCTGCTGCACCGTGACCTGCCAGCACCGTGACGAGCACCGCCTTCATCTCACACCGCGACCCTGGTCTCACCGACGATGCCATCTGACGCCGCCACCGAGCCGCAGCTCGCACCACGACCTGAGGGCACCGCACGCCGCACCGCTGCACTTCGCACCGCAGCACCCGACGCCTGCCGACGCCAGCGCTCCTGACTTCAACAGAGAGGAGTTCGATCTGCAACGGGTGTGACTTCGAGGGCCCGACGACGCCTGCACCGACCTCCGGAACCGACGCCTGCAGGCGCCGTGTTTTCGGAAGCTCACCGCGAGGTCATCGACGCCCTGCATTTCTGAAAGGTACTGTTTGCAGGTCTTCCCGACACCGTAGCTGACCCGCGACGTCGCGGTCAGCCAGAACTGTTTGGATTTGTTTGTTCACGACGCCGTGATAGCCCCGGACGGAGCTACCGACATCCATGAACTGTTTTTAAGGATACTGTGATAACTGAAGATTTTTAAAGTACTGTACTGCGGATTGTTATCGTATTGGTCTTGTTTTAAGTATATAAAAATATTGGATATTTTTCTAAACTGGTGTGGTGTATGTTTGTCGTGCTTACACTGTATTACTGTTGGTTATGTGCAAATGCTTTACACACTGCCTCTAAGATAAGCCTGACTGCTCGTGCCAAGCTACCAAGGGGGTGAACAGGGGTTATTTTAGGAATGTAACTCCCTTATCCTGACTAGGAAGAAGGGTCCCTACTTGGACAAAGGTGCAAGCCCTTGCCAACTAGAGACCCCCATTTCTAACAAATCCTTTGTAGACATTGACAATGTGATGATACAGACATATCTTTATTAAACAATAGATATCATTGAAGATCCATACAGAATAATTCACTCACCATCCACCTATTGGATCTACGGTAACCGGGGTTGCCGTGAAATTACACCAACAGCCCCATTGGCTATCCATGTTACGGAATACTACCTCTGGACATCACTGAACATTACCCAGACATTAACTAGGAAGGACTCTAGTTCCAGCACCCTGTGTGCTAACTGTCCCCAGAATTCCTGTCCTGAAGAGATCCCGTACCAAGAGAGGGTCGAAACGTCGTCGGCTAGTAGAAAGAGAGAGCCTAAAGAATTCAAAACACCTATCACCATTGACTGTATTATAATTGCTAAGAGCTCCTCTATGTGTAAATACCAATAACCACTACCTCCCCCTTCTTAGCACTATATTTATATCACTGTTGGTTATGGTCACCTCACTGGGGTTCACAAATCACATTGAAATGTGAAAATGTACATAGTGTAAATACATGATCAAATATCTCTGCTAATTCTTGTTTTGTGTACGATGAATACTATGAATGCAAAATAAATTATACTCATTTCGGCTGAAGTGAGTACAGTTTTGATAATTGTTCTGTGGGCTTCTACTTCTATAAATCCATACAACATTGTTTGACTGAATTGAATTAAGGTCCTACTCTAAATGTTTTTTTAGTCTCTGATTTATTCACGCAAGTCATACTAAATCTTGCAGAAACTGTAGTTACCAGATAAATGAGTTCCTTGTTAACCCTGGGCGTAGTTCGCGTAGTAGCGCTACGCGTAGCTACGCGAAGTGCACTTCGCACTACGCGAGCTACGCGTAGCACTATGCGAACTGCGTAGTGCGGTAGGAAATGCTGTTCGCAATGATTACACAGTGCCGGATGCTTGTCCGCACTGTGCAATCATTGCAAACGGCATCTTGCACAGTGCAAGCGGTCGTTTTCTGCCGCTCGAGTAGATTTGTACTCGAGCAGCAGTTTTCTCAACGCGGACTGGTAGTTTCTCATCGCGAGCGGTCGCGAGGATACGCGACCACTCACAATGAGAAACCTGACCTCCCCGCGTTGAGAATCTCGCCGGGAGGTTTATTTTCCACGCTTGCGATCGGCAACTTGATGTTGCTGATCGCGAACGAGAAAAAGTCTCGCCGGGATGTCATTTTGCTCGCTCGCGGTCGCCAACTTGACGTTGAGGACCGCGAGCAAGCAAAATGCCCGCTACGCTACGCGTTTTGCACTGTGCTACGTGCAATTCGCGTAGCGCGTAGTTGCGCAAACTACGCAAACTACGCGAGCGTAGCGTAGTTTTCCGCCCAGGCCTATTCCTTGTGAACATTGGGCCATATTATCAAGAACGGCGATAACATTATCGCCGCTTTAGCGGCAGGAACCCAGTTTGCAAGAACGTATGAGTCGTTCTTGTTTCTTTTGAATATTCAATATCTGTACAGCAGATGAGGAACAACTGAGCAGGTCACAAACTAGCAGCATTCAAGAAATGTTAGGATTAACATATTGTTCACTTTTTATAGACAAAATCAATAGCCTGTCTTTAATAGCTGCGAACTTCTTAATGACTTGAAAATTAAAGTCTGGGATTCTTTTGACAAGGTCTCTCTCTATGGAGAGCATTGTTAAAGCATTCCGTCTTTCCTCAATCATAGTGTTCCTCAGGAATGCCTTGATTCCGTTTAAAGTGGAAAAACATTGTTCCGACTCTGCTGTTGTCATAGGAGTGGTAATGCAGCACTCACCAAATGTTTTGTAAAAGTAAAACGTTCCTGTGCATGCACAATTATAATGTCACATACCTCCTTCGCAATTTGGACCAGACCGCTGATGTTTTTCCTGCAGTTTGAGAAAGTAGAATCCTTTGGCAGTCTGCTGTCTAAATTGTCAACCCCATCTCTCACTTGGATCACGCTGGTGACAAACAGACTGGTAGCTCTTTGCACAAAGACAGTATGTATTTCTCGTTTTTGTAACTGGCTGTATAATATGTTGACATGAGGCATTATTTCATGAAATGAAAACAGAAAGAACTGAAACTCTCTGTCTTGTTGTGTTCTAGCAAAGCCATGGGCTTCATTCCGACTTTTGATTTCAAAGTCAGCATTGGGTTCTATGGCGTTGAAATATTTCTCAAGATCAACCCTATATTGGAATATTAGGTTGATTGTACGTATGTGAAAGTTCTAAAGAGTTTGGAATCCCTTTGGAAGCCTTTTGGCCATAATTTATTGAAGTACTTCCGTTCTTTTGGGGGAATGTGAGAAGAATGCTGCCATGCTTCCTACATCCAAAACGAAAATTTGTGCCCCGGAGATCTTTGGTACTGCCTGTTGCATAATAAGATTAAGTTGGTGGGCATAACAGTGCACATAATGGGCATTAGGGTACACATCTCTAATTCTTTTTTGTACTCCACCAAAGATTCCACTCATTACTGATGCACCATCATAGCTTTGTGCAATAAAGTTTTGTTTTTGAGGCTGCTCTGGAAAAATCTATTTTAGTTCACGTAATATAGCTGAAGTACTGGTTTCTGCACTAGAGTCTCTTAAATGTGTGAAACCACAGAACCTCTCCCCAACTTTACTGTCATTGTCAAGGTACCGAAAGACTAATATGGACTGTGTTGTAGTGGCCACATCAGTGGTGTCATCAGCCTGAATAGCCACAAAGTCTGTGTTTTTCACCTGTTGGACAATATAGCTTCTCATAATTTCTAGCATACACTCAAGGAGCTCATTTTGTAGCGTTTTAGAGGTGCCCTTAAAGACTGTAGCACTTGCTAAATGTGCTACCATTTCATTGTCTATGCTTGCTATTAAATCTACAAGGCCTCTGAATATACCAGGATTTGAGGAACTTTCAGATTCATCATGCCCTTGTAATGCCAATTCAAAAGCACCACAGAAATGAATGCAATCAATTATTTTTGACAGTATGTGTCTGTTCCTATCAACTGCTTCATTCTGTTTCCGTATTGATTTGTGGTATGCGTCGCTTATGTGGGCTTCAATCGGTATGTCTCCCAACATTCCCAGTCTCGTCAGATTTTTCATATGGATTCCTGTGTGTTTAAGTCTGTTACTCCCTTTTTTATCCAAGGAATGTCACCATCAAACAGCAGGTTCATCGGAGCCACGGGGAGGCATTGCTAGGGTGAGAGAGCAGCTTTGATAACTGTGTGACTACAAGCGCTCCTCCCCTCCTGTGCAAAAGCTCATGGGGCTATAGTTTGGTAACATTAGTAACTAAAACTCGTATGATCATACCAATTGGGTATTGTATCAGTGCATGTTTTTCTATATGCACTAAAATCTGGAAAATTGAGCAGGCAAACCATAAGGTTGTTTTCGAACATAGAGTGGTACAAGGATCACTTTTTGGTCCTGAAGAGAAGCCAGGGGGATGGCTTCGAAACATGTAGACTAGGGAGGTAGTAGCCCATTATAGCATGCAAACCTCTACTCCCCATTTTTTTAATAATACCAGCTATAGGGAGTATTAAAATTTAGTTTCCACAAAGCCGGGTATTTTTTAATCCTGCTATATTCACTCAGACCCTTCCACTCTCACATCACACATAGTATCACTTCACTAATAAGTGTTACCACATCGTCGTTGGTCGTAGCATGCCCCGTCCCGCAGCGGGGCGGGGAGAACCCGATGATGAAGCATGCCACCAAGGGACCTTTTGGTGGGTGAGGGTTATTTTAGCAAAACAGTGTATTTTTCCTATACAGACTTAGGAAAACTGACCAGCTTTCTCAAAAACTGATGAAAGAAGGATAGTAACATTTCTGTAGTTAAGGGTGGACTTTGTTTGTTTTTTCATAATTTAAAGAGGAGGGTAAGTCCACTACCTATTGAACCTCTTCACTCCTTTTCTTTTTTTATATCTACCATCAAACAGTAAGCAGGGGAAGCAGAACAGAGAGTTTGTTGAAGTACACCCTGTAAGCCAATCAACATTTGTGTAGCATGTGTTTGAGAATGTACGTTTGTAAGTCTTTCCTCTGTCTTGGGCACTTTGTTGTAGTTTTAGATCTGGTCAGTCCTAACTGTTTTACAATTAGTTTGTCTTCAAGTCTCAGTCCAATGAATGGCCTTGCAAGTAGCTGCTCTACAGTATTCATGGTGTCTTACCAATATTAAAGTTACCTGTCAATAATCAAAGAACAATGTATAAGGTTTGGTGCCAAAACATCACATTTCTGTATAAATACTTATCTTGTGCATTATCACAATATATTTCCAACAGCTCCCCTTTGCACAACATGACTGTTAAAAATACAACTTTATAGCCTGCTGCCTTTGTGTGCCATACTGGTTGCTGAAGGCCCTGAAACAGACATATGTCGTGTGACAGGTGAGGGCCTTTAACAAGGCAAGGGAGAGGGCCTTTAACAATTGGTATAGCCCAAGGCAGCTGAGCTATAAAGTTATTATTACATTCCATCCACTGAGGGTTCTACATTAAAAAGTGAGAAACAGAAAGACAAACATTGCGAAGTTGGAGCTCAAGGCTTACACCTGCCATTATGATCCCTTAACCACTTCATTGTTTTCAATGGAACTCACAACATTCCAATCCATCTTTTAACACTGATTACACAGTTCCATGCCTCAAATTGATACTGATGTGCACCAACCACACCCAGCATGTAGACCACATATATAGTCCTTAACTGCCATGTAAAAAAATATAGCATCAGTTTCCTTACTTTAAACACTGGGGTTGTTGTGTTGTGGGGGTGCAAGAGCAGCAAAGTAGGTTGGGGTTCTGTACCCTCTTGTTCTTTGTCCAAAAATTAAATAGTGTTGTAAGAGACAATGGTCCCTATCAAATAATGATATGGGTAATGTTACATAGAACTAAATTACGACCTGCATAGGTATTATCCAAATGGAAAAAAATATTTATTTAGACGAACAATCAAGAAAAAGAACCAAATTATAAACAAAGTGCAGTGGGTAAAAAAAGGGGGGTTTGGAAATCACCAGATTTCCAGACCTCAGGCATTTACATACATGGTGGCTTCAACAACAAAATACATATTTAAAACAGTCACAATGTAAAGAACATCTTGTGCTCCACATAACTCCAAATGAAACAACTGGAGTCAATATGTGGTTGTCGACGACGTTTCGATCCCGACTAGGGTGGGGGGATCATCATCAGGACAGGAGGAAATATGCCTGAGAGAAAGCCTGTATAAGGCCACGAGAATACCTGAAGGGAGAATAGGAAAAATGGGGAGGGGGGTGGGGGGGACTGGTGGAGTGGAAGAAGGGAGACAAGAACATAAAAAAGAAAGGGGGTTAGGGAGGGTTCGGCGAAGAACAATTACAGTATGAGCAATTACTCAAGTGAACCTTGGGAAAAACAAGTCCGCAGTAGTATATAGCTATAGCTAAGCGAGGAGGTCGTTGATGGTAAAAATTGTATAGAGCATGTCACCCTTTACCAGATGCTGAAAAGAAAATTTTTACATAAGTAGTAGTAGTGGCAACCAAACACATAAATTATAAACACTTATTCTTTGTAATTTTCACAATCCCTATGATTTCAGCAGTCATGCAACATTGGCGCCAGCACCCCTCTCTTAAAATTGTTCTGGCAGCACTGCAGCCTTCAATCATGGCAGGCAGACCACACCAAAGACCTTCACCCAATGACTGCACATGCACTTCCACATGCTGGAAGTGGGCCTAGGGTGCTGATGGTAGATGCCAGTTTAAGCAACCTCACCTCAGGCACAGAATGAAAGCTGATCATAGAATGTTTATTTTTGTGTCCAGCGCAGGAAAGAACAGCAGTTGACAGTGGCACCATGTGTTAATGTAATATTTAAAGCCTAAGGCTTTAGATATTGCTGCAACTATTATTTAAGTGGAACATACAAAACGCAATCACTACTGTTTATTCCTGTGCTCCAAAAATAAAGTTCTATTTGTTGTTCTATAATTGCTTGCAAGTAACAACACACTTCTTGTCTTCTGCAACATCTCTTATGTCATTTGTAAGTTATGTATCAATATAAGAATCTTATATCGATATAACATATTGAATAGATAACAAAGTATTCAGGCACTGTGTGGTATGCTAACTCACTGGCCTGTTCACAAAGGGAAGTGGTGGGGCCTCCTGTGATTTCCTTTCATCCCTCGGCAATGGTGCCTTTCCATAGAATCTGTGTTTTTGTTTATGCCCTGACAAATGGCTTGGATTTTATTGCTTGCATTTGGAAGCCCCTGCTTTCATCACTATGTGTAGGCTGCAAACCATTTGTCAAGCCATAAACAAACACAGCATGCATGCTTTAATTGACACTGGTGAGGCACAGGGTGGGAAGCAAAAGAAGAAAGGTCAATGGGTTGCCTAAGATTGCTTAACCTGTTTACGTAGGCATGCAATGATTACAACTTGGGCCTCTCTGGTCCTCAATCAACAATTTACTTTACCATATGCCTACAATATATATTATCAGTAATAATATTTTAATATTATCCTTTGAAATGAAATGAAAGTAGGATTTATAAAGCTCATGGTTACCCGTAGGCATCCCAGCGCTAACGGCAGCTTAACTTAGCACTTGGCAGAATTCAAGGGAAGAGATAGGTTTTCACTTTCTTTCGAAAGATCAGATAGTCCAGCCTCTAAACATATGTGTAATGAAAGAAGGTTCCATAGCTTTGCCACGTTATAAGAGAAGAGGCGGCCCCCACTTCGCACTCTTCTAATTTGCGGGACTGTGACCAGTTGCTTATTTTCAGATCTCAAGGCTCTGTTTGGGCGGTAGAGCTGGATAATGGAACGCATCATAGGAGAGCCTTTACCAGAAAGTGCTTTATGAGCGATGCACAAGGCCTTAAACCGAGCTCGTTCTTTAATAGGGAGCCAGTGGAGGGTGGCGAGGGCAGGTTTGGCCGACATACGCCTGGGAATGTTCAACAGCAGGTGGGCTGCGCAGTTCTGTACAGTCTGCAGTCTTCTGATCGTGGGAGGAGGAGCTCCAAGATATAGGGCGTTGGAATAGTCAAGCCGCGACAGAATTAGTGCCTGAACCAACAGCCTTTTGGCGACGAAAGGTAGCAGATGGACGATCTTTCTGATCAACCTCAGCATTCCATAACAGCTGGCTGCGACCTTTCGGGCCTGTTCTTTAAGGTCTAGGTTGCGGTCCAACCACACACCCAGGCTCTTAATATGTTCTTTGAGCAGTCCGAGTAAGGCAGTTCACTGCAGTTACACAGACAAGCCTAAGCACTGAGATTGTGCATCATGAAAAGCACGCACTTAAACTCTTTCAAGTGCAGATACATCTGATACAAATGTTTCTGAAGCTAGGCCCTGCTGGCATGTACCTCCGAGAAGCATTGGAAGCAGCGTGTCTGCTTCTCAGAGGTGCGTGCCAGCAGGGCCTAACTTCAGAAACATTTCTATCTACCAGATAGAAGATAGAAATGTTTCTGAAGCTAGGTCCTGCTGGCATGCACCTCTGAGAAGCATACACTTTGCGTGCCAATGCTCTTAGCTTCAGAAACATTTCTATCTACAAGATATGTTTCTTAAGCTAGGCTGGCACGCACCTCTGAGAACTTGAAGCATACACGCTGCATGCCATTGCTCTTAGCTTCAGAAACATTTCTAAGATAGAAATGTTATGTTTCTGAAGCTAGGCTGGCATGCACCTCTGAGAACTTGAAGCATACACTTTGCGTGCCAATGCTCTTAGCTTCAGAAACATTTTGATCTACAACATAGAAATGTTACATTTCTGAAGCTAGGCCCTGCTGGCATGCACCTCCAGGGACATCTTAAGGATTTTGGGGCCCCTGGGCCAAACGTATTTACGGGGCCCCTGTTAGGAACAGCTTTGAATATATGATCCAGTTTCAGCTGTTTCATGCCCTCTTTGACCACGTCCCTGACAATGCACAGGAACACTCGTCCATATTCTAAATGTGTTTACATTTACTATTCATGGTTAGTGATGACGTGTGTTTTCAATATTGCAACATAACAGCAGCTCACTAATATTAATGCAAATAATCTCTGTGGTGCCCTCCCATTTCTCATATGTGAATTCCTGTTTTGAGCTAAAAGCGCCTTTTTTAAGGATACTTCCTGAAACGTAAACAACATTTCTCTGCAAAATGTCTACAATAGACTCTCACACATCACCCACATTAAAAATAAACGACAGGAAAACAGTATTTAAAAAAATCTGTTTAAGAATTATTGAAGGTCATCAGGGCAAGACTGCAGAACAGAGCTGGCTCTATCAGGGGGGCCCCTGATAGGCTGGGACCCTGGGCCAGAACCCATTTTGCCCATGCCTTAAAACGTCTCTACCCACCTCTGAGAAGTGTGTTTGCTTCTCAGAGTTGAGTGCCAGCAGGGCCTAGCTTCAGAAACATAACATTTCTTGTAGATAGAAATGTTTCTGATGCTGGGCTCTACTGGCACGCACCTCTGAGAAGCATACACGCTGCTGCCAATCCTATTCGGAGGTGCATGCCAGCTGAGCCTAGCTTCAGAAACATTTCTGTCTGCACTCTGCACTTCAAAGAGTGTGAGTGTTTATATAGTGGGAACACAAGCCGAATGTATGAGAGCGCGGCTTTACATGAGCGCGCCAGTGACAGTACACAAGGACACAATCATTGTTTGTGTTGTGGCATCTGAAAAGAATACGAGTTGAGTGCCTTACCCTGCCTTTAAGTTTGAATAATAACTCCTGTGTCTGGAGTTATTATTCAAAGGCAGGGTAAGACTCACTGCAAAACACCCAAGCAAAGCAGTGTACTTCACATGGCAAAATCACAGTCACACATACTTTTTTGGTAAGCACAGTGAGATTAAGTGATTTGCCCAGAATCATAGGATGTTGAGGCGACAATGTTGATACTCAAACCTGGTTTCCCTCAGGTGAACCAGGTTTGAGTCTCGGCATCATTGGCTCAGCACCCCCTCCAAAGTAGGCTGCTCTGGTCATTACGGCAGTAACGGCACACAACATCCTCTCCCTATTACCGGGACGGTCACTCGCGGTTCATGATTTTCTTTTCACGATCACTAGATTATGTAGTGATAGTGAAAATCAGGAACCGTGAGTGACCGTCCCTAGATCTGATTTGAATCTCACAGTGAGTCACAGACATGTCTACAGTCTGTCTGATATCATTTGGGGGAAGACACATGGGGGGCTGGGGCTGGCTGACACTACCTGACGGCACACGTCACACGATACAACTAGACGGCCTAGAAGGCCAAGTCCAACACGAGCAACGCGGTCACCAGTTTCTGAGTACTCACTGAGTCTCACTCTGAATCCTGTCTGCGTCTGACTCTGCGCTCAGCCTCAGCTGTGATGAGATTCAAGGCAGGCTCTCATCAGAGAGACTAGGACATCCTACTTTCATATTGCCGACTTAATTAAAGTTGTGTGCACGAGGCCTCGCATCAGGCTCAGGGGGCTGGGCCACAAGGTCAGGGAGCTCTCCTCTTGACTCTCTCTCTCCACTCCCTTGTGTGTAATGGCATTCACGCATGAAAAGGGGAGGGAGAGAGAGAGAGGCTGAGCTAGGGCAGCAATGACCAATTACTGCACGGGGTCACAATAAAGCCATGCAGTGATTGGTGAATATGCTCTCCACTCTCATGGACATGCCCAGATCCAGGCTCCATGTTCTCTGCCTAGAGACGCTAAAGCAGCTAATCCATGCGCTGCTAAAGCAGCGCCAGGATTGGCCTGGGCAGGACAACTCGACGCTCATTAAGAGACCAGGGGCTGCAGCTTCGATCCCACTGCCTCCTTAATTGTACAGGCAAAACTGCTGAAGATTAAACGATTTACAGAAAAAGACTAGACTTTCGATACCGCACCCATCAAAATGTGGGATATAACCCAGGAAAGTGGTACACAGATCAGGGGAAGGCAGCCTCCTGGGTCCCCATAAACGGATAAAAATCCACAAACTTATATACACAAGAGATCGGCACCCACTATATATTGTATTAAGCAAATATGGTCTGTTCTGATCCAACAGAGTAAAATAAGTTGCAACAATGATTTACACACTATTCAATTAGCCAAGTTTGCTTCTGGTTTTGCCAAGTTCATTAAACTGGCTTCAGACATATTGTGTGTTGAAAATCCTTTATTGATGGTATAAAAACATATTCACATCAACATAGCCAACGCATTTCGTCTCTTTTCACGAGACTTCTTCAGGGCTTTGTACTTAATAGAGAGGTGTTTCTCACAACATCTGCTTGTATCGATTAATTCAGAGAAATCCTTGGTTGTCACAATAGAGGTCTTTGTTTCAAGACAACAGAGTACAGTATCAGGGAGTTTCAAAATTTTCTAGCTCATGTCGGCATTTAAACCGAAACAGTAGTATTCAGTGCATATGCACCACCTCCAGGTTTAGAGTACAAACCACAAAGTTGACGTGAATATGTTTTCATACCATCAATAAAGAATTTTCAACACACGACATTTCTGAGGCCAGTTTAATGAACTTGGGAAAACCAGAAGCATAACTGCTGAAGATTGCACATGTCAGGCTGGCCAGGGAAAGGCACCCAGCCAACCCAACATGCGCATTGCGCAGTTGGTGTTTACACTGACCGAATGTACTGCTCCTAACCCCACCCCCTCCAAGCCTGCCACAGGCAGACTAAAGTGACGTCGCATGATGATTGGAAGTATCTGGTCTGTGGCTGAGACAGCTGACTGCTGTGGGCTGAGATTAAGTGTAAGTAGTAACACTAACACACATTTTTGTACACAGCTGCCTGGGGCAAAATAATCAGGGGGCGACACCCAAACACTCACACGAAGGAACCGCTCCTGCTCCTACCCCTATCGTATTCTCCCAGCCCTTCTGCTGTCACTATGATTTCATCTGTCACTGCATGTCACTCCTGCCAGGCCTACTGCTGCCTCTGCCTGTCAGAAAAAATAATGTCATACTCATTGGTCTGGCTGTCAGTGTTCCTGCTATCCTCACCTCTGGCTTGGGTGGAGTAGGTAGACACTAAAGTGTATACAATTGAGATCAGCTTCAGTAGGACGGATAGGACCATCACCAGGGGTGCTCTCACCTAGGCTGCCATTGATTCCTTCCATCTTCCTGTGTGAGATCACCCAGAATCTGTTCTGCTGGGGGACCATGAGCTGTGCATGGGCTGTGGAGTTGAAGGGTTGAACTATCATATAGTTTGGCTATCATGTTTACTGATAGCCAAATAGGTTTGGCTATCAAATATAAATCACATCTTAACCCCAAAATATTATAGTTAAATGATTTTAGCTGGGACATAGTCTTAGGGTTTACTCTAAGCAACTCGGCTTCGAGCTCTTAGGCTGGATTAATAGGATATCATCCTCTAGGGCCATGTGATAACTTTGTTCAAGCCTTTGCTGATTTTGTTTCACCTTTAATTATTTCTCACTCGTCGTTTATTTTATTATGCAACTTTAATATTTGGGAGGATGCGTCTAATGTTTAGACTACCTCTGACCGACTGAATTCCCTAGCGGAAATGGGTCTCTAGAAGGTGGTTACTGGACCTACACAAGTTCATGGTCACACATTGGAACAAATATTTGCTCCACCTGAACTGATTGAAGTTATAGAGGTGCCTCTTGTAGTTTGGTCTGACCATTCACTTATTATTTTTAATTTGCAGTTAGAGGACAACACCTTGTTCAGGGCTCAGAGTAAAAAAGGGACCTTACCGACCTCTCACTGCAATGGGCCAATTTGTCTCTGGACTTTTTGGGTGAGATTCTTCTGTCTGCCCCACGTCCTTCCATCACAATTGGTTCTGTATCAGAGACGTAGTGGTAATTGTTAGATGTAGATTACCAGGGCACTTGATATCATTTTGCCTTTAAAAAACAGAACTCCACATCAGAGTCCTTCAGCTCCTTGGTTCAATAATGCACTGTGAAATGCTAAAAGACACTGTAAGAAATACGAGAGTATGGTGCTCAAATTATTGGGTGGAGCTAAAAAACTGATTATAAGCTGGCTTTGAAGAGGTATAAAATACTGATTAAAAATGCTAAGGCAGACTATTTTGTAAAATAAATTCTGTCAGCCTCTAATCCGACTAGGACCATCTGTTCCATCACACACGCTTTGTCTAGCTCTTGTGTGTTACATCAGGTTACTGCTTCTCAATCTCTCTGTGATGATTTGACAGTTTTTTTTGAGACTGAGATCAACGATATTGTTGCAACTTTCACTTCCCAATCAAAAATGTCCTATCACCGATATTGGATCTGTTTCTCTAAATGCATGTTCTTCACCGGTGCTGTTAGAGGACTTTGGTCAACTATCCTTAAGTGAGTTTCTCAATATTGCCACCTCTATTACATCTGTGTCAACGCTGGTCTCACTTCCCCCTAGGATATGGAAAATGTTATCTGAATTATCTGGCTCAATCACTTGCAACCATATGCAATCAGTCTCTGAAAACGGCCACTGTGCCCTCTGAGTGGAAAAAGGTACCAGTGCTTCCTCTTTGAAAAAACCTGCTGCAGATCCATTAGTGATTAGTAACTATAGACACAGTTCTGTTTTGTGCTTCCCTTGCAAAATTCTGGAGCATTTTGTGAATAAGTCTCTCCAAATATTTGGAGGAGCATACCTTACTGTACAGGGGCCCAGTTTGGGTTCTGTCCCCTTCATGGATTGGAAGAGACCTTGTTCACAGCACTGAATGGCCTGTGTGTGGTGGCGGATATGCGTCATCAGGTATTCTTAGTACTACTGGACCTGTCCTCCGCATTTGACACTATCAATTATGCCATCTTGATTATAGACTGGCAGAGATAAGGGGTTAAGGGAAGACCTCTGCATTGGCTGGTTTCTTTTCTGGAAGGAAGGGCACAAGCAATCCATCTACACCATTTTCATTCCTCCTTCAGAACAGTAGAGCAGGGAGTCCCTCAGAGCTCCTCCGTAAGCCCCACTCTAGTTAATGTATATCTAAGATCACTGGCTAAATTAATTAGATCTCATGGAATAAAGTTTGTGAAATATGTTGATGATACAAAATTAATTTGAATGTTGGATTGCGCTTTTCATTTCTCTATGGCTGCTTTCTCTGACTGCATGCGTGACATCCAGGAGTAGCTCAGCACTAACTCTCATAAATGTAATGGTGGATACAACCCAGGTCATGAATTGCTTCTATAGATCTATTTTGCGTCCTTTGGCAGGGGTCTTTTGGCCACATGAGCACAATTTCATTCCGATTACAGTGACGACTGTCAGAAATTTGGGAGTATGTATGGATAATGGTTCATCTCTTTCCAGTCATGTTAATACACTCAATTCTATTTTCTTTGATCTAATGAGGACACTTCTCAAAATTGTACCTTTGTTACTAACTTGCTTCCACCCCCTTGTGGTGCAAAACATTATTCTGAGCAGATTGGACTACAGTAATACCTCGGTTTTAGGTGCTCCTGGTTATCTTGTTCAGCGCCTGCATCGAATACAGGCAGTAGCTTCAAAATTGCTTAGTCTTTGCCACATCACTCTTCCACCTCAGCGGCTCTGGATTCCCTCCATTGGCTCCATGCATCCAAGCAAATTTAGTTTAAATCACTGTGCATAGTGCAGAGCCTTTCATCATATATTGGCCCTTTTCCACTTCGCCAAAAATGACAACGCTCCATTCCACCTAGATCTCTATGCTCAGTTAACACCAACTTTATGAAGGTTCCCAAATTTAAAAAAGAGCGGAATGGTGGAAAAGCATTCTCTGTACAGGCAGTCAATCTTTGGAATACCATGCCGAGCTCGCTCCACTTCAATCAACAACCTCTATGCTTTCAGGAAAGCGTTTAACACTTGACTTTACAACCTTTAAGTATTTGCTCATGTTTGGACTTGTTTCTGATAGCTAAGCACTAGGATATCTTTTTAGGTAATAGTTTGCACCATATAAAAATGTATAATAATAATAATAGTAATAACACTTGCTGGAACCACAGTGTCCTGATGGCAGAGTTTTTGTAGGCTTTTGGGCATGTCTGAGCTTTCCAACATGAACAGATGTATCCCTGTTTCTCCCTTCATGTATGCACATGTCCTGAATTAATCTTGCAGTAGTCTCTTGATCCATGGATGTTCACCATAAAAAGATACACAGATTTTTGTAGAGAGTTTCAACTTCTTCTCCAAAAAGGCCACCATCCTGGCTGCTGTGACTCTTGCATTTGCTTATACCTCAAACTATCTGCCTTGGATAGCAGTGGGCATTTAGGCAAATTACAGATATGTGATGAATTCAGCTATTACTCACTATATCATCATCCACTTTTGTGTTAGTCCAATAGTTTCCATTAGTGATGCTAAAGAACTAATATAGCAAGTTGTCATAAACTAAGCTTCCTGTGTGAACGAATCAAGGGTCAACATAAGCAGGCTTAGGCGCATATTTATCATTGTGTTGCGTTGCCCTTGCGCCCCCGCAAGGGAATGCGAGGGCAACACAACAACAAAGTCAGATTTATCAAGCCATGCAAGACCACCTTGCATGGCCCTGCATGGCTTGATCAATCTGGAATAACACAAGGCAGGCAAATCGCTACCATGCATTACTCTGCCCTAGGGAGGCGTTTCATGGGTGAGCATGGGTGTTCCCACGCTTCCACCCATGGATTTTGGCACATTCACAGAATTTCCATTAGTGTTAGGCCTGGGAATGCATCAAAATGCTATGCCTCCCCAGGGGAGGAATAATGAGGAGAAATATCTTTATTTCTCCTCGTTTTTTCTTCTTTCTATGTGTGCTGCATTGTGCAATCCTGAGAGGCACAGTGGCGGAGGCAGGCGTTATGCAAACATTGCTAACGCCATGCTCCGCCATTCCCAAAACGCAGGGATGCTCCGTATTCACAAGAATGCAGTGTACCCTGTGTTTACCCTAGCCCTGGCACTAAATATAGCTGCCTAGCACCAATGCAGGCACCCTTGCACCATAGAGCAAGGGTGTCTGCGTTGGAGGGAATGATTGTTTATGTGCAGGAAGGTGTCCCTTCCTGCACATAAACAATCGAGAATGGTGAATTTTAACATTGTGCAGCACACATAGAAGTGCAAATCATCTATTTTTAAATGATTGTTTATGTGCAGGAAGGGACACCTTCCTGCACATAAACAATCATTCATTGTGTTTTGATGTTTCTATGTGTGCTGCACAACGCAGCACACATAGAAACAGCAAAATCGAGGAGAAATAAAGCATTTCTCCTCGTTTCGCCATGTTAAGATCAGGTTTTCCCTGGTCTTAATTTTGGCGCTGTCTCCTATTTACGCCACCCTTGTAAATAGGGGGCAGCGTCAAAATCAATGGGTGATGCTGCAGAACTCCCACCGCAACACCCATTGCCCACTGCTTTCACGCTAAGTACAACTCGAAAAGGGGCCTTATTTACAAGGCCGCGTCAAGCCACATTAAGTGGCTTAACGCCGTCTTCTAAATAAGGCAAAAGCCCCTATCGCCACAGGAACATCATAGAAAGTGACTTTCCTGTGGTGATAGGGGCTTGTAAATATGCCCCTTTATTCTCATAAATGCTAGCAGGATCAAAGTGATGGAAATAACAAACTAAATGATACTGGCTTTTGGCCTCACTAATGCGCTGGAATACTGTGATTAAAATGACTGGCAAACATGTTGCATGTATTTACGCAAACTTGCTTCAACAGAGGGCTGCCGCCATTCAGTGGAACAGAGTGCATGTCAAGGCACATACAGTAAGTGTTTAACGCCACAGTGTTAGGAAGGAAGTGAGGCCTGGAGAATGCCAATAAGGTTTATTACTAGTGACCAAAGCATCATCAACATATAACAACTTGTTTTCTGACAGTCTGTGATTGCCTGGCCTGGGGGACCAGTTCAGAGTGCTGTGGAGGGTCAGATTTGCACTTTTGCAAAAAGGAACTGGAGAAATGGATTCCATTACCACTACAGACTGTCCTAATGGCGCAAGGTGGCTTCAAGCAAGCCATCAATGGCAGATTCCCATCAGTGAGGAGCATGTTGCTAATGTATATCATGTTCTTCCGTGCTCTGGTGACAGCTGTGGGAATAAGCTGCTTTGTGGTGAGTGATTCAGTGTCGTTCTCAAATGACATTGGATTATATGTTCAGAATGTTGGGTGGATGTAAAAGGAAATATGCACAGGTAATCTATAGCAGAGCCAATATGCTTCCTTAACTCCTTTAAGACAGAGGAGGCAATATAGTTTGGGATGCTGTGATGCAAATGGCTGAAACCAGACACTAAGGGGCTTATTTACAAGCCCCTTGCGCAGCCAGTGCGTCACGTTTTGTGACGCACCGGTGGCGCAACATGCTGCCCCATATTTACAAGGACACGTAAAGCCACCCTGTGTGGCTTTTCGTGTCCTTGTAAATATGGCCCCTTTACACGCAACACTTTGCGTGAAAGTGGCCTGCCATGGGTGTTGCTGTGGGTGTTCCCATGCAACACCCATGGCTTCTGCCACATTTCCAGATTTACGAGAAATTGTAAACCTGGAAATGCGTCAGAATGCTACACCATCCCAGAGGAGGCGTAGGGAGGAACAACGAGGAGAAATGTTTTCATTTCTCCTTGTTTCTTCCTTTTTAGGTCTCGCCTAGCGCTACAGCGCATGCGCTGCTCGCTTTGCGAGGCATATGGTATATACTTTAGCAGGGAAGCTTCGCGTAAGCTCCGCCCACTCTCCGCCCATCTTTTTGTTTGGCTGCCATCCTAAATGGTGCCTTCTGATTGGTTTCTCCCTTGTTAGTCCCGCCTCCTAACATCCATAGCGTAATTTGTACACATCCGAGGCTATTGGCCCCTTTACTCAACATTATTTTTTTAACTTTGTCCCCCCCGCCCCCTCACGCAGTCCGTGATTTTTCGCCAACGCCTCACCCCCCCCCACTCCTGTTTGTGCCTTTTTTCACACACGCACTCCCATTTTTAATGCAATACGTCTCACGTAATTGCAAGTCGTATTGCATTGCAAATGCTTATTTTAAAATAGTGCGCAGGCATCCCGGAAGTGACATCCCTGGGGTGCACCGGAAAAGAACCCTCGTAATATGCATGTGCTTTAGATCGCGAGGGCTCTGATCCGGAAGTCACCGCTGCTGTCCTGGCAGAGACAGCACCTGTTCTGCTTTCCGGCCATCCCGAGGCTCCGACAACCCAGGAAGCTGCAAAGGAACGTGCTGCACCCGAACCCGCCTGAGACCAGAAGAGGTCTCCAATGCAGGGACTGCTTGTCCCTTTCCTGTGTGTAATGATTACGAATACTCTTATTTGTCCCAACAGACCTCACTCACCTCGAGAATCTATAAAGAAGAGAGAAGGTAATGGTGTCGGCATTTAGCTTCACTTATTTGCTTTCATCTTACACCGAGAAACCTGTGCACGTTCTACTGTCATGTGAACTTGATGCACCGACCATTGGAGACATGACTTTTATTCTGTGCTGGGCTTAATTTGTGTGTGTGATTACCATACGCCCCTTTTTCTGCCACTCTTGCTCTCGAACGCATTTTTCAGATTTCCTTTGCTCTGTGTGTAGAGGATTGGGAATCGACGAATGCTGCACACGGGTGCTCTCTGACATGACGTCGTCTCAGCGCAGTAGGTTTTGGGGAGAATGTGGTTAAATTAGTGCCTCCACGTGCTTGGCTCAAAGCCACCCTCTTCCTGGTGGCCTGTGCGCTCCATGGCTGGTACTACAGTGGTCGTGTTTGCCGGTAGCGCCGTCAAGTAGCAAACACGCTAATCTGAAAAGCGATTGTGTGGGGTGTATATTTTTACGAACGTTTTAAGCACGCTTAACTTTTGGTATCTGCATTTTTCATGATTTCACACTGCATCTTCGTGGTGATTCGCGTCATACCCATCTCTGTCTGATCTGGCCATTTTAGGCAATGGTTAGTATAACGGGGTACATCGCTGGACGCAGGCTTATTAAGAGGACCTAAATACAAAGCAGCGGAGCAATGTTTCAGGGGTAACTGCCGTTCGTAAAGGGACGGTGCTACTGCGCCTCTGCTAATTTTAATAAAATTGTGCGTTAATACTAGTGTGGTTGCTTGAGTTCTTTCATTATGTTGAATTCTAGAGGTCGGGGGTCATATCTTCTGAATGAGGAGGTTTCTGTTCTCCGCTTGTTTCTCAGGGCAGGAACCCGCACCGCAGGTTGTAAGTTTGCTGATGTTGGCCAATAACCCCACGCTGACCACGGTTGCCCTGCAGAAACCGGTCTGTGTCTTAGACCGCGCCATTAGCATAGACGCCGGCGCGGGAGTCACACCCGACTACTCGCTCTATAATGTTGCTCAATATGGACTGCATGCGTCTGGGGAGTACATGTTTCATCCCATCCCAAGTCACGAGTGGGAATGTTCTAGGGGAATTTCTAGACGGCGTTTGCGGGCTACCTCGCCCCACAGCAGGGTCTCCAACCCTTCCCGTGAGCACAACTCCCAATAAAATAAGCATTGAAGTCAATGGGCTGGCCATTTGCACAAACTTGGTCTCAGTGCTGCGAAGCCATACTAGAGACCCCGTGACCGCTATACAAATAACCCTGGCATGCCCACCTACTTGCAGCCAGGTGCCCAAGGCACACGCTGGTGGGTTATTGGATGAGTGTTGTTGGATGGATGCTTTCAATGGGGATAAGGCACGTCTCTGCACACCAGTTAAACTGTGTACTAATTACTCTTCAATAGATTAACTGTTAATGCCTTCTGCAACGATTAAATGTTCGAAGAAAATGTTATTGTCTAATGGAGATCAATACACGGCCACTGCGTATCCTTCAGGAAAACATTTAAATATTGTCCTTCGTGGTTTTTGTTTGAAAGTGTTTGTTATATTTGAAGTGCAAGCACGTGTTTGGAACGAGACATTAACAATTCTAACCAGTATTAGATAAATTACATGAAGCAATTATAAGTAATAAAGGACAATGGTGATGTCATAGCCTCCAGTAGCGTCCGGATATCCGTGACGCACTATGTACACCGTGAAGAGATTAATAGGGTCTAGGGAGCGGGTGCTCGCTACCAAAGCCCACCCCGAGTGTCTTCTTATCTCCCTTTCTCCTGCAGCGCTTTCAAAGTCCTGAGCCGGCATGGGGTTCTATCTGGCCCCTCAGGAGGGGACTTGAATGGGCGGACAAATGCACATTGGAGATCCTTTCACTCAGAGGTATGTTTTTTGTGGGGGAGGGATGGACGGTAGCACCACAGGTGGGGGTAAGGACATTATCATTCTAATTGGTTTGTTCTCCATTTGGTAGTATCCGGTGCGTCCTTGCCAATCATCCTGTGCCATTATTTTTCAAAGCTTTCAGCATGAAAAGTATACACCGATGACAGGTTATATCGACAGGGAGTTTAAACCAGTCTTCTGTGGTGGGAAAGGACAGGGTCCATAAACAATGCTATGAAGGGGCAGTAATATATATCGAGTCAGTCCCTTTCTATGTGCGTACCCATATCCCTCTGGGGTCGTGTGTGCCCGCTGGCATTCTATTTTCCTTTTATATAGTAGGTGCTTTCATAAGTACGGAACATGAACATTTGTCCTGGTTAATGCTCTGACCTCATCCATCCCCTCCCCTTCCCCCTCTAACAATTTTAGGAAGTGCCTGGTCAACCTGAGCAGATGCGTTAGCCAATAGCTCTGGCTAAACACTTCTAAGGTCCCAAAGGCGAGACCGATTGGCATTGCCAATGCTTGTTTTATGTGTGTTGCATTATGCAGCACACATAGAGCGAGGAAATAACCTTTTGTGATTGTTTATGTGCAGAAAAGTGCATTAAGCAGCACACATAGAAGTTCAACAACACCATTTCAGATTGTTTATGTGCATGAAGGGACACCTTCCTGCACATAAACAATCATTCCCCTCTATATTGTGCAAGGGTGCCTGCATCAGCGCATAGCAGCAAATTGTGCACCAGCGCAGGGGAGAGCAAAGGTATCCGTTATATCGTTGAAGATATGACGCATCCCTGTGCTTCGGAATTAACGCAGCGCGGTGCAGCCAAATGGCTTGCAGCACCACGCTCTGTTCCTTGTAAATGAGGCCAGGAGTTACAAACCTATATAAGACTTTGCAGCACATGCTACATGTAACCACGATGGGGAGTAGAAAGAGAAATATGACTCAGTAATGGAGCCGATGCCTTGGTTTCCTGTTGAGCTGACCCTAGAAGGACAGGTCCCAGTTATAAAAGACATAAATCCATCCAGGGTTCATTTTGATTTTTCTTAGCATATAATGGACGCCTAGGAGGCTTTAACATTTTTATTTAAGTCAGAATTGGGACTGTGCTAGACGCGCAGAAGGGGCAGCTGTCTTCCATGGGCTGGAGCTGTGCTGCTAGGTTCTAGATGGTTGAGATCGGCAAGGCCATGGTAGTCTCTAAACAACCATCGGTTGTGGTGCAGCTCTCTGGGCCAACCCTTCTTACCATAGGCTAACCAATGGATCTTTTCTTCAGCGCCTAAGAGGTGAGGAGAGTTAGCATTTAATTCAATCAGTTTCAATTGACAGTGCAACCCATTTGGCTACACAATAAGGACCGGGAATCAGTAACTATAATTAAAAATATTTATTACAAGTTAGCAGTCAGGTTAAGGTAAACAAATCATAGTACCATGCTGTAAAGATACAGAATAACAACTGGAAACCCTAACCTCCTGAAGAAGTTTAGTTGTATAAATAGAAGGCAAACAAGAAGTTCAGTCACAGCAATACAAAAGGCCAATACCAGAATTTGAGAGAAGAGTTTCTGATTTTCTCTTCTATACATGAGTGAAGTATATGATTATCTATATTAAAGGTCAAACTAAGCGGATGATTTTAGACCTAACAGGATCTCAAAAATCAGAGAAATGCAGAAAAATAGGGAAATGCGGGAAAGTACGGGAAGGTATAGGAAGGTGTCAGCATTTCAGAAGCTCGGTCAAGAGTCTTCTTGGATCAGGGAAATGACTGTTAGCCTATGCCACACACAGCAAAGAATCAAAGGGAATAAGCATAGAGGTCAAAACCTCTCAAAGTCCAATGGAAAATGGCGTAATATCAGGCAGGGTGATGAATACTAGTTATTTCCACCAGAATCTGTCAGGTAACACCCCTCTATTCGCATCATCAGGGGTTCCATTGTCCTTTCCATTCTCACTTTATAAGCTGTAACATCGGCAATTTCTCCCAGGCCATACATGGGAACGATATTGTCCTTGATCACCTAAGAACCTTTGCAACATTAATAAATGGAGACTTTGAGTTAACGCTCTGGCTCTCCATGTTCCTTGTCAAGCTCTTCTTCTCAGACTCTCTCTAATGCTAGCACAGTGTTGTATCTATTCTCAAACTAACAAACCATGGGGCATATTACCTAGGATTTGCGATAATTATCGCAAAGCGCGCTTAGCGCTGTTTTTTTTATCGCCGGCTATCGCTGGATTTCATCGCGGAGATAACGCGTTATTATCAACGCTTATCTCCAAGGCGATAAAAAATCCAGCGATAGCGGCGAAACCCAGCAATAGCGCGAGAAATCCAGCGATAAAATCACTGCGCTAATGAAAAGCTCGCTAATAGGCAGGTGAGGACTTAATCTTACAATCCACCTCCCATTGACAATAATGGTTAAGTCAAGTTTTTAGCAGGTGTTAAATTCCAGCGATACTCGCGGTTAGCGCAACTTTTTTTATCGCTTCGCGGGCATTGCTAATAGGGGGAAGTTGTGTTTGCGACTGTTTCCAGTCGCTTTTAGTTGGGAACGCCTACTTTGCATGTCATTAGCGATAATTATCGCTGACATGCATAGTGGCACCAAAACCGTTGCTTTCGCCATAAAGCTGTCGCTAACAGCTGTTAGCGACAGCTTGCTAATAGGGCGATAGAAATATCGCCGCTTTAGCGGCAAAAAGTGCCGCTAAAGCGGCGATACCGCCCTTGCTAATATGCCCCCATATGAATTATACCTGCAAGGAATAGACACGCAAGCAGAAATGGGAAACAGCATTTCATGCTAGAAGAAACATATGCTGGTTCTGGATCCAGTGCAGGCATGTGTGATATGCTGGATCCAGCACATGCATGTGTGATATGCTGTATCCAGTGCACGGATGTGTGATATGCTGGATCCAGTGAATGCATGTGTGATATGCTGCATCTAGTGCACGCCTGTGTGATAATGCAGCACTGGTCAACAACAAACTTTCTAAATATGCATTGCACCCAACTGTGAGTGCAGCAGGACATTCACAAGAACGAACCCTTTTGCCCACCAAAAAGATCCCTCGACATCGAAGATTGGATGAAACACTTAACAATCTTCAACTGCCTTCCGCACATTATAGATTCCACAAGATCACTAGGAATTACACTGATAAGAATCTCAACATGCAAGAACACATCAGCTCAGCCACCAGAGGAATAAACTTTCAAATGAGCAATCTAAGAAAAATAAAACCCTTCCTCCCCTTCGACGACCTTAAATCAGCGGTGCAAGCGCTAGTTATCCCCAGATTAGACTATGGGAGTGCTACCCTATGTGGTCTGCCGAGATCCAAGTTGGCTCCACTCAGGGCATCCCTTAACTCTGCTGCAAGGCTCATCACTGGATCGAAAAGGTACAACCACATCACTCCAGATCTGAAGTCACTAAACTGGCTCCCTTATGAGGCAAGGATTCAGATGAAAATTGCTTGCATGACCCACAAAGCCCTACACTTCAATACACCGAAGTACCTAGCTGACAAACTGGAACTGTCCGGCGGTGGCAGATCATCTAGAAGCACCAGCACCTTACTGTTGAAACCGCAAAAATTTCGAAAAAAGAAAACCTACAACCAAGCCTTCTCCGGATTGGCACCTAGAATCTGGAACTCCCTGCCCCCTGAAATCAGACTGATCCTTTCAATCACTTCATTCAAAAAAGAAGTCAAACTGCTTTTAATGAACAAATCTCAACCCTGAACCCACAAACTCATTCTCTGGACACTGATCTGACGCTGTTCTCCAACCACGGCTTGCACGCCGTCTGAGTAGTGGTTTATAACTCACTGTCCCACTTCTGATTTGCAACAGACATTGTCAGCGTTTATGTTTCTTGGTTATCTATTTTCTACTAAATGAACTATCTGTAAAGCGCTCTGATACCCTTCTAGGGTCAAGTTCGCGCTATATAAAACTTTATAAATAAATAAATAAAATAAATAAATAGGCCTAGTCAGGACAACTTAAAGCATCAAATCAATAGTGCACATTTAATATACATGTCTAAATTCAAACACAAATGAATAAACCTGTCAGTACATTAGATTCAGGTTAAAGTTCAAAAAGGTCAAATTACCATGAGTTTTCGTCTTTAAATGTGACTAAGAACTTCATTCAACTGAAAAGGTGAAGCATTTGTACACACATTTCATAAATCCATTGTCGTTTCTAATGTGAATACAAGTCGATAGTGTGAGGATGGTTTATTCAATCACATAAACGATAAACGTTCATTTAATACAGTTAATACAGTTAAGGCACACATTATACATGAATTCACAAACTCTACAGTGAATACACTATAATAGTGATGTCAAGTGCAAGACTTTACATTAATATAATTTTGGCACACAGAGAACAATACGCTAAGAGCACATTTATGTTGCACATTTGTGACATGTAAGGGGTGGAGCCAAAATTACGCTGCTCCAGTGGTAAAATCGATCAAGGCAAATTCTGAGGAAGAGTAAAAGCAACAAATCAAAAAGATTATCCAGTTTAAGCGGTTGTTGACCTTAAGGTCCAGGGCCGCCATGTTTCCGGCATCCTATGGGTGAGGAAACACGTGCTGAGGGAACATTCATAAGTTCAAAATATCACAAAGGTAAAGTGGGCGAGCTGGCACCAGCAGTCACCGTTTGGCAACTCTATATTGAACATCTATTTAACAAGTCAAGAAAAGTGTCTAGGAATTTATTTAATAATGATAAGTGAGTATCACTGAGTATTTGTGGGGTAAGTTCTAATTATTGGAGAGAGTTGAACAAAGTGTCTAAAAAGTGCTTTGTTTTTAAAATGTTTATTGCGATGCTCTTATGTTTATTGGACTTTTTCTTCTAGCTTTAATTCAGGTGCTTATGATGTTTTTCACGGGAGAGTGAATGGTTTAGTCTAAAGGACAACTTTCTTGGTTTTTCAATAATTGATTGGCACAAACAGGACTCACACAGCTTTTTTTGTTCTACTTGCTGTTGGCACAGCTTCTTTGGAATTCTCAATTTGCACTGCGAATGGGCTAATTTGTGCCTCCCTTTTGCGTCCAGAATGTCAGGCCGAATGCTTGCCTCTCTCCATCTGTGCCACATGGCACCTATGCCCTTGCGCTAATGGATGGGTGATTGCTAGTGTGCCAGGTGTGGATCTGTGGCTTTTGGGACTTAGGGCTGTGTTCGGGGGTACGATGATAGGTCTGTTGTAGTATGTGAGTAGCACTATACAGCGGCAGCAGAGATGAGGTATGGAGAAACAGCCTATAATTTATTTTTTTATATTTTTGGAGTTTTATATAGCAGGAACTCTACCTGAAGGTATCAGAGCACTTTACATGAGCACCAGCTCCTTAACAGACGGACATATTCATTTTGTTTGGCACGGGCGATTAAGTGATTTGCCCTGAATCACAGGATGTTGAGGTCCCTGCTGAGACTCCCACCCAGTTCCCCAGCTTTGAGGTCGACAGCTCTATGATGAAATTGGATTGAGAGTCCTGGTTGCTCTTGCTGCAGTAGTTTTGAAGTCGAATGGAGACTGACTTCTCAATGTTTTCTCTGATGAACTGAAAGTGAGTGATGAGGCAGTAGTTGTGAGATTGTCCTTGTCTGTGCTTTGTATTTCAGTACGAGAGGATCGGTCCTATCAATGCACTGGCCATTGGAGGAGAGGTGTGAGGGCATCTCCATGAAGAGATTTAATGATGGATGATAGCAGATGATAGCAGAATGCATCTCCATCAGTGGTAGCCTTAAGACAATTGAGGATGTCAATGTAGCCAGTTTGAGTTGAGTGTGGCGGTTGAAGGTTGTCTTTTGGGGTAATATGTACGGTGGATGTTTCATTGATGTGGGTTGTGATCTTGTTTAGCCTCTTGGTGAAGGAGTGGTTGATGGTATTGCTTTGCAATTGCATGCAATGCTGGAATTTCTGAAAGATGTCAATCCAATATTTTACTGCCTTAAACAGTGCTTTGCTTTTGTTTGTGGCTTTATTGATGGCGGCTTTGTAGAAGGTGGAGTGAAACCTGCAGTGTTTTGAATTGTGTGAGGTCGTTATGAGCTTTGGTTTTATGATGCTCTTGTTTTATGATGATAAACTCAAAAGATTTTTTCTTGGAACTAATGCATTAGGAAATGTTCAATATCATTTTTCTTATAGAGTTTGGCCTTGATTCAGTGGGTTGACTTGCAGGAAAGAGAAGGGCATTGCAGAATGGTTGGTCCAGTCAAAGTGTATTGGGTGCTTGCATCCATTGATGGAGAATTCTTTATGATGAGGTCGAGGACTTGTTTCCTTTGGAGTTGTTAAGTTCAGTGGTGTGTTGCTTAACATCCAGGGTGTTGAATAGAGAGATGAGGCAGTCTTTCAGTTTCTTGATGCTTGAGTCTCTTAGAGGTTGAAGTCTAGCGTGTGTGGGGTGGATGTGTTGGGCAAAGCTGTTGTCTTGAACTCTGAGATTTCATCTATGAAGTCTTACCTGGAACTAGGGGGCCTGTAGTTGAGGTCAGAGGGGGTTGTCTAGGCTGCTGACAGAGGAAAGTGGGAGGTGAAGAGCTCTAAATGTATTTAGCATTGCTGAATCACTTAAAGTGCAGGCTCAAGATGATTTGTGAATGACGGGGAGTCTTCCTCCTGTGCATGTTGGATGCAGCAGCCTGAGAGGATGAGCAAATCTAAGGTTAGCCATGTTTCAGTGCATCCAGCTTGTATTGTGTCATGAGGTCTGCAATGTTTGGTGCATGTAGCACTGCAGATGGCGCATTGATGACTGTAAGGTGAACGCTTGTTCTGTTAGAGGTGTGTGCTTGTGTTAATCGAGGAATGTTGCTCTTTGTGTTTACTGCATTAGTGTGGTGTGTTCTAGAGTGGTATCGGTGTGAGTGTGCGTCTGATGCATGACGTGTGAGGCACATGATGAAGATGGTTTACTTGAGAGGCAGTTGTTCTGGTTCTAGCCCTTCCTAGCTCGAAGAAGTCTGAACAGATGAAACTCTGATGACTGTAATCTTAGTCCATTCTATAATCAGATGAGGTTAGTGAAGATCGTGATTGGTCGCTGGTTGTGCGTCTGTCAAGGCAAGCTTCAGATTTGTGGCTTTTCAAGATGAAGAATTCCATAAATAAACATCTTGGAAAGCCGCATTCGCATGACCAGGATTGTGAATGCACAGAGCCTCTCCCAAGTGTTACTGAAAACCGAAGCTGCAGCTTTCCAGGCATAGACTGCGAAATGACTGGGAATTGTACAATGTATAAACCTGCGCCCAAAGGGGAGAGTGAACCTGCGGGTGCAGATTTATACTTTTAAGAATCAGGAAGATTTCTGTATAATTCCTTTTAAGTTGGTGTAGACTTTTCTGGCATATTAAAGGTTCTTGTTGCAATTTATCACCCATCTGTGAAAATTTGAATTATAAAAAAACTTGGCCTATTGTTGTACACTTCTTTCTGAGATAATGAATGTGGATGGTGTTGTTTTAGCACATAATGTATTTCGCTTTTATGGGGATCATACATTGCATTGTCATTGACCACATTGCAGCAGTGAGTTTTAACGAGGGTGAATGTGCAGGTGTTTATTTTGTCCTAATCACTTCTCTCAATTCTTCATCCATTCGAATCATGATCAAATGTCTTGTAATAATCACTTTGATACACCGAGGCCCCCATGATGAGTTTTCTGGAGCGATATCCCTGGAAATGCACCCCTCAGAGAACCTACAGCCTCCCCATCCCAGGTGCTTTACCCGCCCCTGTCCAACACTCCCTCACTCGCACCACCCACTGATATATATTTATCCCCCTGCTCAGAGCAGGTGGCAAAGCTCAGCATAAAATGCTCTGGAACTGGGGACAACCTGCACTAAAGTGGGAATTCAGGGTCACGCTACTTAACAGGGAACCTGAAGCCGGGTCATACTTGCGTCGAGAACTTGGAAAAAACAGAACGGTCTGGATGGTTTCTCTATATTTTAAAAGTTTGAGTAAGACATTCTTTGTTAAATATAAAAATACAACTGAAAAAGGGTTCATTTGATCAGTTCACATCATTTATTACAATTGTGGCAAGTTTTTAACTGCCCATGAAAGTGCACTACATCACTTGTGGGTCTTCCACGGAGTTGCGATTCTGTTGTTTATTAAGATGGCTGGCCGGACTAGCTACCAAGCAGCCCCGTGAGAACTTGTTAAGAAAAGAGTTCAACAGTTTAAAAATCCAGGTTAGCAGCAGACATCCCATTACCTAATGTGTGTGCTGTATATAGCCTGTGACAAGGACTCGCCAACTCATTAAGGGGTGGGCGTGATAGATAGTACTCAACTGCATTATTTCCATATAAAAGGTGCTTCTCAGCTGTGCTGGGTAAGCGTTTTGAAGAACAGGTTTAGGAAGTTGTCACTTATGTGAAAGTCAGTGTGTCTTTCTGAAGCTGTTATTTGTGCCCCTAATAACCAATGACGATGCTTTAAGAGTTAACAACATGGGCTCTCATCTTTGGTGCATGACAGGTTGATTTGGGTAGGAAATTTCAAGGTGACCTTGAAGCTTTTCTTGGATTAGCCTCCTAAACAGGCCAATTGCTATAACACCTTTTCTGATATTTGCCATCTTTGTCTTTGTAGTGACAGGCTTTTCACTTTCTTCCCAGCACCACCACCCCCAGTTATTTGAGAAGAGAGTATTTTTTAATTTCTTTTTTGCTTTTTTCCAAAAGTTAATGATTGCCTTTGGGGAGAAATAGAAATTTGTGATAACGATCCAGACTTTATGGCTATTGGATTCTTTGTAATTACTGCTTCAACTGCTCAGCGCTTGAGTTTCGAGACTTTCCTGCTCAGAACAATGACCTTGCTAAACCTTTGCCTCTCAATAGAGCATAAATGCTGGAATGAATCCTCAGCTCCATGCCAGATGCCTATGACAACCACTGGCTTTGTAAATGATTTCCATTTAGATTTGTTGTATGTAAGTTTATCGTATTCAGGTGCTGACAATCTGGCCTGGATCTGCTCCTCCTGGTCCTGATCCAGCGCGATATTAGCAAACAGCATTCATACACTAGATACTCACTTGGACCCATACATTCATACTACGCTAATACTTACGCTGGGTTATCAGTTGTACTCTTTATCAAATCCCTGCTACCAATTACCTTCCGATTGAAGAGTAATGACTTACCAATGAATCCTTTGCTAATTGGGAAGTTTAAAATGAGTGACATTCATTATAATACATAATCCTGAAATAACCACTGAGTCAGGAAGTTTTAAAATGTTTATCTAAAGATTTAGCAGAGTAAATTTCATCTCCATGAAGAGTTTTAATGATGGAGGATAGCAGATGATAGCAGAATGCCATCTCCATCAGTGGTAGCCTTAAGACAATTGAGGATGTCAATGTAGCCAGTTTGAGTTGAGTGTGGAGGTTGAAGGTTGTCTTTTGGGGTAATATGTACGGTGGATGTTTCATTGATGTGGGTTGTGATCTTGTTTAGCCTCTTGGTGAAGGAGTGGTTGATGGTATTGCTTTGCAATTGCATGCAATGCTGGAATTTCTGAAAGATATCAGTCCAATATTTTACTGCCTTAAACAGTGCTTTGCTTTTGTTTGTGGCTTTATTGATGGCGGCTTTGTAGAAGGTGGAGTGAAACCTGCAGTGTTTTGAATTGTGTGAGGTCGTTATGAGCTTTGGTTTTATGATGCTCTTGTTTTATGATGATAAACTCAAAAGATTTTTTCTTGGAACTAATGCATTAGGAAATGTTCAATATCATTTTTCTTATAGAGTTTGGCCTTGATTCAGTGGGTTGACTTGCAGGAAAGAGAAGGGCATTGCAGAATGGTTGGTCCAGTCAAAGTGTATTGGGTGCTTGCATCCATTGATGGAGAATTCTTTATGATGAGGTCGAGGACTTGTTTCCTTTGGAGTTGTTAAGTTCAGTGATGTGTTGCTTAACATCCAGGGTGTTGAATAGAGAGATGAGGCAGTCTTTCAGTTTCTTGATGCTTGAGTCTCTTAGATGTTGAAGTCTAGCGTAGGTGGGGTGGATGTGTTGGGCAAAGCTGTTGTCTTGAACTCTGAGATTTCATCTATGAAGTCTTACCTGGAACTAGGGGGCCTGTAGTTGAGGTCAGAGGGGGTTGTCTAGGCTGCTGACAGAGGAAAGTGGGAGGTGAAGAGCTCTAAATGTATTTAGCATTGCTGAATCACTTAAAGTGCAGCAGGCTCAAGATGATTTGTGAATGACGGGGAGTCTTCCTCCTGTGCATGTTGGATGCAGCAGCCTGAGAGGATGAGGAAATCTAAGGTTAGCCATGTTTCAGTGCATCCAGTTTGTATTGTGTCATGAGGTCTGCAATGTTTGGTGCATGTAGCACTGCAGATGGCGCATTGATGACTGTAAGGTTAACGTATGTTCTGTTAGAGGTGTGTGCTTGTGTTAATCGAGGAATGTTGCTCTTTGTGTTTACTGCATTAGTGTGGTGTGTTCTAGAGTGGTATCGGTGTGAGTGTGCGTCTGATGCATGACGTGTGAGGCACATGATGAAGATGGTTTACTTGAGAGGCAGTTGTTCTGGTTCTAGCCCTTCCTAGCTCGAAGAAGTCTGAACAGATGAAACTCTGATGACTGTAATCTTAGTCCATTCTATAATCAGATGAGGTTAGTGAAGATCGTGATTGGTCGCTGGTTGTGCGTCTGTCAAGGCAAGCTTCAGATTTGTGGCTTTTCAAGATGAAGAATTCCATAAATAAACATCTTGGAAAGCCGCATTCGCATGACCAGGATTGTGAATGCACAGAGCCTCTCCCAAGTGTTACTGAAAACCGAAGCTGCAGCTTTCCAGGCATAGACTGCGAAATGACTGGGAATTGTACAATGTATAAACCTGCGCCCAAAGGGGAGAGTGAACCTGCGGGTGCAGATTTATACTTTTAAGAATCAGGAAGATTTCTGTATAATTCCTTTTAAGTTGGTGTAGACTTTTCTGGCATATTAAAGGTTCTTGTTGCAATTTATCACCCATCTGTGAAAATTTGAATTATAAAAAAACTTGGCCTATTGTTGTACACTTCTTTCTGAGATAATGAATGTGGATGGTGTTGTTTTAGCACATAATGTATTTCGCTTTTATGGGGATCATACATTGCATTGTCATTGACCACATTGCAGCAGTGAGTTTTAACGAGGGTGAATGTGCAGGTGTTTATTTTGTCCTAATCACTTCTCTCAATTCTTCATCCATTCGAATCATGATCAAATGTCTTGTAATAATCACTTTGATACACCGAGGCCCCCATGATGAGTTTTCTGGAGCGATATCCCTGGAAATGCACCCCTCAGAGAACCTACAGCCTCCCCATCCCAGGTGCTTTACCCGCCCCTGTCCAACACTCCCTCACTCGCACCACCCACTGATATATATTTATCCCCCTGCTCAGAGCAGGTGGCAAAGCTCAGCATAAAATGCTCTGGAACTGGGGACAACCTGCACTAAAGTGGGAATTCGGGGTCACGCTACTTAACAGGGAACCTGAAGCCGGGTCATACTTGCGTCGAGAACTTGGAAAAAACAGAACGGTCTGGATGGTTTCTCTATATTTTAAAAGTTTGAGTAAGACATTCTTTGTTAAATATAAAAATACAACTGAAAAAGGGTTCATTTGATCAGTTCACATCATTTATTACAATTGTGGCAAGTTTTTAACTGCCCATGAAAGTGCACTACATCACTTGTGGGTCTTCCACGGAGTTGCGATTCTGTTGTTTATTAAGATGGCTGGCCGGACTAGCTACCAAGCAGCCCCGTGAGAACTTGTTAAGAAAAGAGTTCAACAGTTTAAAAATCCAGGTTAGCAGCAGACATCCCATTACCTAATGTGTGTGCTGTATATAGCCTGTGACAAGGACTCGCCAACTCATTAAGGGGTGGGCGTGATAGATAGTACTCAACTGCATTATTTCCATATAAAAGGTGCTTCTCAGCTGTGCTGGGTAAGCGTTTTGAAGAACAGGTTTAGGAAGTTGTCACTTATGTGAAAGTCAGTGTGTCTTTCTGAAGCTGTTATTTGTGCCCCTAATAACCAATGACGATGCTTTAAGAGTTAACAACATGGGCTCTCATCTTTGGTGCATGACAGGTTGATTTGGGTAGGAAATTTCAAGGTGACCTTGAAGCTTTTCTTGGATTAGCCTCCTAAACAGGCCAATTGCTATAACACCTTTTCTGATATTTGCCATCTTTGTCTTTGTAGTGACAGGCTTTTCACTTTCTTCCCAGCACCACCACCCCCAGTTATTTGAGAAGAGAGTATTTTTTAATTTCTTTTTGCTTTTTTCCAAAAGTTAATGATTGCCTTTGGGGAGAAATAGAAATTTGTGATAACGATCCAGACTTTATGGCTATTGGATTCTTTGTAATTACTGCTTCAACTGCTCAGCGCTTGAGTTTCGAGACTTTCCTGCTCAGAACAATGACCTTGCTAAACCTTTGCCTCTCAATAGAGCATAAATGCTGGAATGAATCCTCAGCTCCATGCCAGATGCCTATGACAACCACTGGCTTTGTAAATGATTTCCATTTAGATTTGTTGTATGTAAGTTTATCGTATTCAGGTGCTGACAATCTGGCCTGGATCTGCTCCTCCTGGTCCTGATCCAGCGCGATATTAGCAAACAGCATTCATACACTAGATACTCACTTGGACCCATACATTCATACTACGCTAATACTTACGCTGGGTTATCAGTTGTACTCTTTATCAAATCCCTGCTACCAATTACCTTCCGATTGAAGAGTAATGACTTACCAATGAATCCTTTGCTAATTGGGAAGTTTAAAATGAGTGACATTCATTATAATACATAATCCTGAAATAACCACTGAGTCAGGAAGTTTTAAAATGTTTATCTAAAGATTTAGCAGAGTAAATTTCATCTCCATGAAGAGTTTTAATGATGGAGGATAGCAGATGATAGCAGAATGCCATCTCCATCAGTGGTAGCCTTAAGACAATTGAGGATGTCAATGTAGCCAGTTTGAGTTGAGTGTGGAGGTTGAAGGTTGTCTTTTGGGGTAATATGTACGGTGGATGTTTCATTGATGTGGGTTGTGATCTTGTTTAGCCTCTTGGTGAAGGAGTGGTTGATGGTATTGCTTTGCAATTGCATGCAATGCTGGAATTTCTGAAAGATATCAGTCCAATATTTTACTGCCTTAAACAGTGCTTTGCTTTTGTTTGTGGCTTTATTGATGGCGGCTTTGTAGAAGGTGGAGTGAAACCTGCAGTGTTTTGAATTGTGTGAGGTCGTTATGAGCTTTGGTTTTATGATGCTCTTGTTTTATGATGATAAACTCAAAAGATTTTTTCTTGGAACTAATGCATTAGGAAATGTTCAATATCATTTTTCTTATAGAGTTTGGCCTTGATTCAGTGGGTTGACTTGCAGGAAAGAGAAGGGCATTGCAGAATGGTTGGTCCAGTCAAAGTGTATTGGGTGCTTGCATCCATTGATGGAGAATTCTTTATGATGAGGTCGAGGACTTGTTTCCTTTGGAGTTGTTAAGTTCAGTGATGTGTTGCTTAACATCCAGGGTGTTGAATAGAGAGATGAGGCAGTCTTTCAGTTTCTTGATGCTTGAGTCTCTTAGATGTTGAAGTCTAGCGTAGGTGGGGTGGATGTGTTGGGCAAAGCTGTTGTCTTGAACTCTGAGATTTCATCTATGTAGTCTTACCTGGAACTAGGGGGCCTGTAGTTGAGGTCAGAGGGGGTTGTCTAGGCTGCTGACAGAGGAAAGTGGGAGGTGAAGAGCTCTAAATGTATTTAGCATTGCTGAATCACTTAAAGTGCAGCAGGCTCAAGATGATTTGTGAATGACGGGGAGTCTTCCTCCTGTGCATGTTGGATGCAGCAGCCTGAGAGGATGAGGAAATCTAAGGTTAGCCATGTTTCAGTGCATCCAGTTTGTATTGTGTCATGAGGTCTGCAATGTTTGGTGCATGTAGCACTGCAGATGGCGCATTGATGACTGTAAGGTTAACGTATGTTCTGTTAGAGGTGTGTGCTTGTGTTAATCGAGGAATGTTGCTCTTTGTGTTTACTGCATTAGTGTGGTGTGTTCTAGAGTGGTATCGGTGTGAGTGTGCGTCTGATGCATGACGTGTGAGGCACATGATGAAGATGGTTTACTTGAGAGGCAGTTGTTCTGGTTCTAGCCCTTCCTAGCTCGAAGAAGTCTGAACAGATGAAACTCTGATGACTGTAATCTTAGTCCATTCTATGATCAGATGAGGTTAGTGAAGATCGTGATTGGTCGCTGGTTGTGCGTCTGTCAAGGCAAGCTTCAGATTTGTGGCTTTTCAAGATGAAGAATTCCATAAATAAACATCTTGAAAGTCCGCATTCGCATGACCAGGATTGTGAATGCACAGAGCCTCTCCCAAGTGTTACTGAAAACCGAAGCTGCAGCTTTCAGGCATAGACTGCGAAATGACTGGGAATTGTACAATGTATAAACCTGCGCCCAAAGGGGAGAGTGAACCTGCGGGTGCAGATTTATACTTTTAAGAATCAGGAAGATTTCTGTATAATTCCTTTTAAGTTGGTGTAGACTTTTCTGGCATATTAAAGGTTCTTGTTGCAATTTATCACCCATCTGTGAAAATTTGAATTATAAAAAAACTTGGCCTATTGTTGTACACTTCTTTCTGAGATAATGAATGTGGATGGTGTTGTTTTAGCACATAATGTGTTTCGCTTTTATGGGGATCATACATTGCATTGTCATTGACCACATTGCAGCAGTGAGTTTTAACGAGGGTGAATGTGCAGGTGTTTATTTTGTCCTAATCACTCCTCTCAATTCTTCATCCATTCGAATCATGATCAAATGTCTTGTAATAATCACTTTGATACACCGAGGCCCCCATGATGAGTTTTCTGGAGCGATATCCCTGGAAATGCACCCCTCAGAGAACCTACAGCCTCCCCATCCCAGGTGCTTTACCCGCCCCTGTCCAACATTCCCTCACTCGCACCACCCACTGATATATATTTATCCCCCTGCTCAGAGCAGGTGGCAAAGCTCAGCATAAAATGCTCTGGAACTGGGGACAACCTGCACTAAAGTGGGAATTCGGGGTCACGCTACTTAACAGGGAACCTGAAGCCGGGTCATACTTGCGTCGAGAACTTGGAAAAAACAGAGCGTTCTGGATGGTTTCTCTATATTTTAAAAGTTTGAGTAAGACATTCTTTGTTAAATATGAAAATACAACTGAAAAGGGGTTCATTTGATCAGTTCACATCATTTATTACAATTGTGGCAAGTTTTTAACTGCCCATGAAAGTGCACTACATCACTTGTGGGTCTTCCACGGAGTTGCGATTCTGTTGTTTATTAAGATGGCTGGCCGGACTAGCTACCAAGCAGCCCCCTGAGAACTTGTTAAGAAAAGAGTTCAACAGTTTAAAAATCCAGGTTAGCAGCAGACATCCCATTACCTAATGTGTGTGCTGTATATAGCCTGTGACAAGGACTCGCCAACTCATTAAGGGGTGGGCGTGATAGATAGTACTCAACTGCATTATTTCCATATAAAAGGTGCTTCCCAGCTGTGCTGGGTAAGCGTTTTGAAGAACAGGTTTAGGAAGTTGTCACTTATGTGAAAGTCAGTGTGTCTTTCTGAAGCTGTTATTTGTGCCCCTAATAACCAATGACGATGCTTTAAGAGATAACAAAATGGGCTCTCATCTTTGGTGCATGACAGGTTGATTTGGGTAGGAAATTTCAAGGTGACCTTGAAGCTTTTCTTGGATTAGCCTCCTAAACAGGCCAATTGCTATAAGACCTTTTCTGATATTTGCCATCTTTGTCTTTGTAGTGACAGGCTTTTCACTTTCTTCCCAGCACCACCACCCCCAGTTATTTGAGAAGAGAGTATTTTTTTATTTCTTTTTTGCTTTTTTCCAAAAGTTAATTATTGCCTTTGGGGAGAAATAGAAATTTGTGATAACGATCCAGACTTTATGGTTATTGGATTCTTTGTAATTACTGCTTCAACTGCTCAGCGCTTGAGTTTCGAGACTTTCCTGCTCAGAACAATGACCTTGCTAAAACCTTTTGCTTCTCAATAGAGCATAAATGCTGGAATGAATCCTCAGCTACATGCCAGATGCCTATGATAACCACTGGCTTTTTAAATGACTTCCATTTAGATTTGTTGTATGTAAGTTTATCGTATTCAGGTACTGACAATCTGGCATGGATCTGGTCCTCCTGGCCCTAACTCTGTTATCGAGACTAATAAATGTGCAAATGCCTCTGTTTGCACTATATATGTTGTTCTTAGATACTCTTAGGGCCATATCTTGAAGGCGGGCACTCTTGCAGGGTGAAGCTCTGCACCTGTATTTATGCAAATACACTTTCTGAAGCACATATATCTAACTCAGAATGTCTCCAGGTTGGTGCATGTGCTGCTGAAAGCATAGCTTGAAAACAATGAGCAGCGACTGCCTCTCTTTCCAGATGCTGCTGTCTGAAGCACAGTTAATGCATCAACAAATTAAAGGCATGCACTTTGGAAAGTGCAATTGCATAAAAACAGGCACAAAACTGTGCCCCGAATGAACACACACCTTTAAGATATAGCCCGTTGAGGGGTATATATTAGATTGGAGTAATCAAAGAAAAGAACATTGATGCAAGAGAAAGTCTCTAGTGAGGGAATTGATGAGGTTAGATTGTCTGCTTACTTTCAAAAGTCTGATGATTTTCATCAGACTAATAGTATATTGGCTTCTAATGACTTCAGTTACCAAGAGGCAAGTTTTATTCTGAGTAGAACTAGCAAGACGTTTGGCCTAATGGTGAAAAAACAGGCACATTTTAGCAGACAGTTTTATAAAGATTATAGTTCATCCATCTGCTGGATATATTGCTTTGACCGATAGTGTTGCATATGATATCTGAGAAAAACAAACTTATAGAACACCAATTACTAGAATCCACAAATTGGCCCCTCCAAATTTCCAAGACAGATGTTAGTAACCAGGTATTAGAATCTCGAAATTTGATTCTATATATTTCTTTTTTTAACTCTCAAATACATTTTCCTTTTGTTTTGTTTTTTCACTCCCCTTCCTTTTCCTAATGCAGAAACTAGAACCTCAATTTCTGCTGTATTGGCCTGCTAAGCTGAAGAGTGCCATAAAGGAGAATTCAACGCTATCTACTATTTGGGTGGTATCATTCAGTACTAGAGGGTGGCTAGCTCTGCACTGTGTTGTGGTAGCTGGGTGAATGGGCTAAATGTTGCTTGTTTACACGTTTTTTAATCATCTTACTAAGAAATGGCAGCTTAAATCTTGGGCTTCCAATTGGTAGACCAGAATGCTCTGAAATTGGTTTCTTTAGGAGTGGAGGGACTTGACCACATTTTGAGGGGAAGGAAATAAACCTTTACTATTGAAGTGACAGAACTCTATCTGTTTTGGAAAAAAACACTGTTTTTCCAATTTTCTCTCCACTAGATTTGGATCTCTGCTGTGGTTTAGGCCACCTAAACAAGCTCAGCCACGGCATACTCTGCCGCATTAGGGCTGTCTTGACAGAAGGTCAGAACCCTGTGCTAACACTGAAATGGGTACGCAAATTAATAATGTAAATATTTTAAGTTAATTGTCAGAAGCAGATAAGGACCACTGAGTCAGAAATAAGTTTATTTCTGGAACTAGTAAGTAAAATATGCCACTTCAGTAATTCTAAATTATGTTTTTTGTGATCTATTTGTGAAACTGTGAAAATAATGCAGTTTCATTCTCATTTCAAATAAATGTTTAAAACACTAAACCTCATAGACGTTTCAATGAGATACTCCTTCGTGGTTCCAGACTTGAAGACGATTTGAATAAAATGAGAACAGAGAAACTGTTTCCTGGACACCCGTTGAAGAAATACTTGCAACTTGCCAGACCAGCCACATTGACTCTTTTGTTATAAAAAGGGGGAGAGGATGTGACGTAAAAAATGTTTAAAAAAAATGTAAGTCCGTTTTTATATAGCGCAGCTACTCACCCTTACGGGTCTCAAGGCGCTGGGGGCCGTAGTGGAAATTAAGTGAGCTATTGCCCAGAGTCACACGGTGCTGAGCTGCCGCCGGAGCCGGGGATCGAACCGTGAACCCTGTGCTCCAAAGTCAGCTGCCCTGGCCGCTGCACCACACCTCTCCACGGCCTGAGCTGCCAACTTTGGAGCTGGGGGAACCAGGCATGAGCCTCGGCAACGGATCAATAGCCTGTGATTCTGGGCAAATCAATTAATCTTCCTGTGCCTACAATTCAGTGCCTTGAGACAGTCACGGGGGATCTGCCGCACTTTACAAAAAATCCTGAAAAAAAAATTGTCTCGGACCCTGCAACCAGAAAATTGGTGTGGAGGTGACCATGGATCATGCTCTTTTGGAGCAGACAACATCCATGTATATCCGAGCTTTTTATACAAAATGCATAAATGACAATACCTATTTTAATAATAGATTGTGACTCCTCTGTGACTAAGGATCTCGTCCGGAAAGCATTCCTACCGAATCGGTCCCGGAATGCTTTCCGGACGACTCGGATCGGGTGAGTCCGAAGGAGCGATTTGGATGTATCCGGAAGTTTCCGTATACGATTTGGTCAGACTCCCATTGACTTCAATGGGAGCCTGTGTTCCGAAGGAAAACACAGGCTCTCATTGAAGTGAGGGGTAGCAGGGGAAAACCTTGCACCCTGTGGCAGGCACCCCATGGTGCCTGCCACATAAGGCATGGTTGGAATGGGGGGTCCTTTGGGTACCCCCACGGGCCAGATTTGGAGGGCCACGTGCGAAGGGGGCCGGCTACGGGCCCCCAAAGACAGATTCCGGCAGCCGTTTTGTTCTGGAGAAACTGATTCGGAACGGCTGTCCGAATCGGTCATCGTTATCGCTCGCTTGGAAAACGAATCCATAGAGCTGTACGATTCTGCTCTGAAAGACTCGACCTAACCGAATGCCTTTCGGAACTGATTCGGGCAGCCCTACTGGTTTACGGACATCATTATCGGTCGTTGGGAACTGTGTACAATTCGGTCGGCAACAAGGGTTCTGAATCGGATTCGGCAAACCCGAATCCGATTCGGAGCCCTTCTGAACGGAATCATAATCGACCCCTAAGTGAGTTGCTGATGAGTTGTTTGTACAAATGTTGTTGTGTTATTTTGTTTAGGATATTTTGCTGGCTGACTAATATATATATATATATATATATATATATATATATATATATATATATATATATATATATATATATATATATATATATATATATATATATACATATATATATATATATATTATCTACTGGCGGTCGCCAGTAGATAGTTATAGTTACAACCTATTATCCATAGGAAATCCGCGACATTCTATTTGAAATAACTCTCTTGCCGGTTGACGTATCTTCGCGAAATTTTCAAACTTTGTGGCCCGCTCCGGTCCGCTCCTACCCTGAAAGTCTCGGGGGGATTCGTCAAGCGGGGACCGAGAAAAAGGGGGTCCCAAAACGTGTTTTCCCCATGCATTTTTCCATAGGAAACTTTAGACACGGCTACAGCCCGAACTGCTGAACGGAATTACACCAAATTTGGCAAAGAGGTAGTTCTTGGTTCAGAAAGAACCCTTTTGTTAAATGGTGTAAATCCGTTCAGTAGTTGCTGAGAAAATGAAAAGTAAAAAGTTAGTGATATCTATGGCCGAGTAGGGTCCGCGTACCCTCAGCGCACCCTGCGCGCACCGTCCCGATCACGAGCTGCATGTTAATTGGCTGTCAGCTGGCTGTCAACATTCCGATTCAGGAAATGTTGGCAGCCATTTTGTCCCTCTGTAGAACCGAGGGACAGAAACAAGTGCGCAAAGCGCACAAAGGGGGCAGGGTAGAAACACCCTGACCCCCTAGGTTTGCTCAGGGGGTCCCACAAGGACCCCCTGGGCAAAAAAAAAAAAGGGTGCGCGAATCCTGCCGAAAAAAAAAAAAAATCGAAGCGCGGTCTCCCGCGCTTCGATGTTAATTGGCCCCCGGGTGGCCCAAGTCCCGGGGGCATGGTGGGGGGGGATAATTTAATGTGTGGGGGGCCTCAAAGGGCCCCCAAGCCCCGGGGACCGCCACCCCCGGGGCTTTTTTTTATAGATTATAAAACCTGTGTGGGGGGGCTCCAGCCCCCACACGCCCGGAGACCGCCACCTCCCGGGGCACTAAACATTTTAATATGGGGGTCCGTTACGGACCCCAGAGCCCGGGGACCACCACCTCCCCGGGGCTGTGTAGTGAATGGGAGGGGGCCGCGCGGCCCCCCTCCTGGAGCCCTTGATGGCCCTGGGGACCACCACCCCCAGGGCCGGCTCCTGCAGTGTCCCGGGGTGCCTACCCCGGGACACTGTAGTTTGCTATGGCAGGACGGGAGCCTCGCGGCTCCCGTCCTGCCATAGCAAACTGCTTTGGATATTGGAAGAGAGAGCAGGGAAACCTGCTCTCTCTTCCAATATCCAAAGCCGATTGCTTTTCCACATGGGGAGCAGCATGTCAGCTGCTCCCCATGTGGAACAGCAATGCCGGCTCCCAAGGGACGTGGGGAGCCGGTGGGACTGTGGGGGATTGGGGACCCCCCACAGTCCCCAACGGAGAGGAGCCAGCCCCGGGGATGGGGTCCCCGGGGCAAGTAGTGGCCCGGGAGGGGGCCACGCGGCCCCCCCTCCCCAAAAAAGAGAAGAAGAAAAAAAAAAAATGGAAAGGCCGGCCCCGGGGGATGGGGTCCCCGGGGCCTTAAAATGGCCAGAGGAGGGGGCCACGCTGCCCCCCTCAAAATAATAAATATAGAGGCCATGCCCCGGGGATGGGGTCCCCGGGGCCAATACAGGCCCAGGGAAGGGGGCCACGCGGCCCCCTTCCCGTTTTTTTTTTTGTAATTTAAAAAGGGGTAAGGCCCTGGGGGATGGGGTCCCCAGGGCCCAAAAGAGAAAAAGGAAGGGGGCCACACAGCCCCCCTTCAGGGGACAAAAAAAAAAAAAAACGATCGGGACCGCAGCCCCGCCCCTTCCTTCACCACTCTGCAAACGCGCCCCCTGGCGCGTTTGCAGAGGGGAACGAATTCCCCTTGAATACTGGGGGTCCCTGGGGGCCAACTAGCCCACCAGGAATCTCCAGTATGCGCCAGAGGCTGCCTTGCAGAGACGTGTAGAGAGGCCACACCCCTTTTACACCTCTCTGCAATGCAGCTCTGTGGCACTTTTGGAGGTATATGGTGGGCTAGTTGGACTCCGGGGACCCTCAGGATTCAAGGGGACTTAATCCCCCAACTTAAAACGCGCCACGGGCGCGTTTGCACAGTGGTGAAGGGAGGGGCGGGGCTTCAGGTGACATGTGTGCAAACAGGCCCCGTGGCGCGTTTTAAGATGGGGAATTAAATCCCCTTCAATCCTGAGGGTCCCTGAGGGCCAACTAGCCCAACAGGTACATCCAGAAAGCGCCACAGAGCTGCGTTGCAGAGAGGTGTAAAAGGGGTGTGGCCTCTCTACACGTCTCTGCAACGCAGCCCCTGGCGCATATTGGAGGTTCCTGGTGGGCTAGTTGGCCCCTAGGGACCCTCAGGATTCAAGGGGACTTAATCCCCCAACTTAAAACGCGCCACGGGGCGCGTTTGCACAGATGTCACCTCAGGCCCCGCCCCCTCCCTTCACCATTGTGCAAATATTCCTCTAAAATCAGCCGAAATACGAATTCCGATTTACTCACCTGTTATCAGGAGAGACCTCAGTGCTGCATCTTTCAGCCCAGTACTGGTCCTGAAAAGTAATTTTAACCGTACTTACCGGTAACTTGAATTTCCTTCATAGGCTAACATTGACTGGTTTCACTTGGAAATTCTTCTAAGTGTGGAGTTTTGGAACTTTAAAATATTCCTCTAAAATCAGCCGAAATACAAATTCCGATTTACTCACCTGTTATCAGGAGAGACCTCAGTGCTGCATCTTTCAGCCCAGTACTGATCCTGAAAAGTAATTTTAACCGTACTTACCGGTAACTTGAATTTCCTTCATAGGCTAACATTGACTGGTTTCACTTGGAAATTCTTCTAAGTGTGGAGTTTTGGAACTTTAAAATATTCCTCTAAAATCTGCCGAAATACGAATTCCGATTTACTTACCTGTTATCAGGAGAGACCTCAGTGCTGCATCTTTCAGCCCAGTACTGATCCTCAAAAGTAATTTTAACCGTACTTACCAGTAACGTGAATTTCCTTCCATAGGATATCATTGCCTGCTTTTTGCTGAAAAAGTTTCTAAGTGTTGATTTTTGAAACATACAAATATTCCTCTAAAATCAGCCGAAATCCGAATTCTGATTTACTCACCTGTTATCAGGAGAGACCTCAGTGCTGCATCTTTCAGCCCAGTACTGGTCCTGAAAAGTAATTTTAACCGTACTTACCAGTAACTTGAATTTCCTTCCATAGGCTAACATTGACTGGTTTCACTTGGAAATTCTTCTAAGTGTGGAGTTTTGGAACTTTAAAATATTCCTCTAAAATCAGCCGAAATACGAATTCCGATTTACTCACCTGTTATCAGGAGAGACCTCAGTGCTGCATCTTTCAGCCCAGTACTGATCCTGAAAAGTAATTTTAACCGTACTTACCGGTAACTTGAATTTCCTTCATAGGCTAACATTGACTGGTTTCACTTGGAAATTCTTCTAAGTGTGGAGTTTTGGAACTTTAAAATATTCCTCTAAAATCTGCCGAAATACCAATTCCGATTTACTTACCTGTTATCAGGAGAGACCTCAGTGCTGCATCTTTCAGCCCAGTACTGATCCTCAAAAGTAATTTTAACCGTACTTACCAGTAACTTGAATTTCCTTCCATAGGATATCATTGCCTGCTTTTTGCTGAAAAAGTTTCTAAGTGTGGAGTTTTGGAACTTTAAAATATTCCTCTAAAATCAGCCGAAATACGAATTCCGATTTACTCACCTGTTATCAGGAGAGACCTCAGTGCTGCATCTTTCAGCCCAGTACTGATCCTCAAAAGTAATTTTAACCGTACTTACCGGTAACTTGAATTTCCTTCATAGGCTAACATTGACTGGTTTTCAGCAAAAAGTTTCAGTGTTGATTTTCACAAACTACAAATATTCCTTAAAAATCGCCTGTATGACTTAAACGCATTCTTTCAACTGTTTACAGGAGATGCACCAGTGCTGGATCCAGGATCCAACACTGAGTAAGAAAAAGTAACGATAACAGTTTTTACCTGCTAAGTGAATTTCCTTCCATAGGATAACATTGGTGATTCTATGAGAAAAAGTTTCTAAGTGTCAACTTTTAAAATACAATAATATTCCTTAAAAATCACGACTGTAACCAAAACGCTTTTACTCAACTGTTTACAGGAGATGTACCAGGACTGAATCTAGGATCCAGTCCTGTGGTTAGAAAAGTAATCCATAAAGTAACTAATTGCATTTAACTAGAAATTCACATTGAGCTGAATGTTGCATTGTGTTTGAAAATGTGTTGCCCATTGCAACAACTGTAACTACTGTACTTAAAAGTCTATTGCCTATCTGCAAAGTATTTAAACTAAAGTAATTCATTCTGAGAAAGTATTTTTTGTAATGTAATGTAATGTAATGTAATGTATAATGTAATTACAATGTAATTTAAAAAATAAAATATGTAAAAAAAAATTGTTTCTAAAAATGTAGTAAATCAGTATGAAAAAAATTAATATAACAATTAATACATTTAAAAATTGTCATTTACAAAACCTTTGAAATTCACAAAAAAAAACGTAGGTTTCAGGCACGTTATAGTTAGAAATTAGCATTTAAAAAACCTTTGAAATTCACTGAAAAAACCATAGGTTTCAGACACGTTATAGTTACAAATTAGCATTTAAAAAACCTTTGAAGTTCACTGAAAAAACCATAGGTTTCAGACACGTTATAGTTACAAATTAGCATTTAAAAAACCTTTGAAATTCACTGAAAAAACCATAGGTTTTAGGGACAGTTATAGTTACTTGGACATTGCACTCGTACAAAACCCGTGAAATTCCCCGTTATAGTTAGTTCAGCTAACTATAACTCGCGCCCCGCAATGCACTGCTGATGACGTCACATATTACATCACTCATGACATGGTCAGTGACATCACTGATGACATCACTGATGACATCTCAAATGACATCACTGATGACATCATCCACGTTATAATCTGATGCACCTCCTCACACCCTAATATTACCTTTGATACACCCACTCTAAATTACAGACTGCCATTCGCAAAACCATAGACACTCCAACACCAATAACTACATACCCACTCACTGATTCTTAGGTCTACACACACACATCCACTCACTCACCCGTACAGTCACTCATACTTACGGTCACTCAGTACAGGACTATCATATGCACTCATACTCCTATATAGACTCTCAAACACCGCCACTCATCCATAGAGGTACTCACACACCTAGTCAGTCATGCAAATAATTAAACACACTACCATTTACTCACCTATACAGTTATACACACACCAGCTCACTTACTCATACAAATACTAGCACATTCTTACGCTCTTATACAATCACTGATACAAGCACACACTCATCCATACAGCCACTATCACAATCAGTCACTCTCAGCTTATAGCTATTTATATACTCCAACACACATATATACTGCCTTTCACACATGTAGTTACTCACACATGTACCACTGGGACATACATTCACTCACTAACACACTCTTACACACACTTACCCACCCATACAGTCTATCACAGATGCACTCTTGAAACCATCCACCCAGTGAATCACCCACTCACACATCTATGCACAGAGTCGCACACACCCCTCCCACACAAACACTCAGGCACCCATACAGATACTCACACAAGCATTCAATAACTCAAATAGACACTCATGTAGCTATTCACAAACACATGCCACTTACACAGCAACAGACAAACGGATACAGACATTCACCCAGTTTAGTCACTTACCCATGCATTCAGTAAGATACGTTAAATCACTCACTTATACAGTCAGTCACGCACCTACTAAATCATCCATACAGACACTTACACACCCACTCATTCTTCAATACGTCTTTTCCTATATATATTAAAAATATTTAAACTTTAGAGAAACACACAGTCACTGGATGATGTCATCAGTGATGTCATCAGTGATGTCATTTGAGATGTCATCAGTGATGTCATCAGTGATGTCACTGACCATGTCATGAGTGATGTAATATGTGACGTCATCAGCAGTGCATTGCGGGGGCGCAAGTTATAGTTAGCTGAACTAACTATAACGGGGGAATTTCACGGGTTTTGTACGAGTGCAATGTCCAAGTAACTATAACTGTCCCTAAAACCTATGGTTTTTTCAGTGAATTTCAAAGGTTTTTTAAATGCTAATTTGTAACTATAACGTGTCTGAAACCTATGGTTTTTTCAGTGAATATATATATATATATATATATATATATTTATCACAAATGACCAAATTGTATTTTAATCGATTAGTTCTGAAACAGAAGGTAACAGAAATGATGACTGTCATGTACTGCAGTCATTATTATAATTTTAAATAGTTTTTTTTATTGTAATACAGATACTAGATAATTTATATATGCACATTTAATTGGTAACCAGACAGTCTACTGACCAGATCTCTTGAGATTTAGAGCTGTAGCTCTGCTTGGAAATTGTACTGGCCTCCTGGGGACATTCTGTTTTTCTGGATGTTGTGGCTTGGAGAAGGTTGCGTGTGCCCAGGAGAGTCTACTGATGTGGAATTGTGTGATGGAATGTACCTAGTTGTATAGTGGTGACATTGTTCTGTGGGGAATAGTGTCATGTTTTTTGTGATACCCATACAACATTGGTCTGCAAGTGAACAAAGTGACTGGTAACCTGTCTTGAGGACTCCTGAAAGAAAATAACCTGGAATGCATGTGATATCACCACAGAGCAACCGTATGCATCAAGCTAAACAGTGGAACCCTCAACACGTTTAGCTTTCAAGCATCCTTAGGCTGTGGCTTCATAGAGAAAAGTCTTGGTATACAGCTGCCCTCTGTGAAGATATTTTTGGAACTGAAAATTTGCATCTATTGCCTTCACCTTATACGTTTTACTAATTTATATAATGCTCTTTTTATTGAGTCCTTTGAACATGTTTCTTTGTACTTAGCTTACTTTCTCACCCCAAACTTTGAAATAAATATATTTCTTTTTCTTTTGAGTACCCTATTTTATATTTGTCCACAAAGCTTTGGGTACAGTATTTATTTAGCTTTATTTTAGTTTGAACTTTTTTTCACTGCATTTTTAGACCTTTAGTGTGGTCATTCTAAAGTCTTTTCTTCATCCTGAATGGCATTGTTTTGTAGGTTTGTTTTGCAGACTATGGACACACATAGGGGCATATGTACAAGGGGATATCGCCACCAGAACGTCACTTATAGTGACGTTCTGATGGCAATATGCCCATCTCCATATTTACAAAGCGGCGTTAAGCTACTTTTTGTGGCTTAGCACCGCCTTGTAAATATGCCCCCTTTTCACGCATCACGTAGTATGAAAGGGGCGTGCACTGGGTGTTTCTGTGGGTGTTCTACCACAACACCCATTGCTTTTTGGCACTGCCCGAGATTTATAAATGCAAAAAAACCAGTTGATGGACAGAATGCTGATCAATGACAAATATTCACCCCAGTACAGGGATCTGGGCATAAATCCATCGTTTTCGTGCTCCCCATGCCATTCCAGTTTAAACCCAGCCATATGCAAATCAGTCTTGACCCTTTCCCCCATGGGAACAGTCCAGCCCGAACTGCTAGGCCAGGTCCTCCCTGGACCGGAAACAAGCATCCTGGGACCAGTTATGGGGTTTTACCCCTCATCAGCCAGGCTAGCTTGACTCTAGTGGCATGGAGAGCACAGGACCCAAGTCTGGGCATACCCATCTCACTCGGGGTGACAAATGCAAAAAGAACAATAAAATGGACAGAATGCTGATCAATATCAAATATTCACCCCAGTACAGAGATCTGGGCCTAAATCCATTGTTTTTGTGCTCCCCATGCCAGTCCAGTTTAAACCCAGCCATATGCAAATCAGTCTTGACCCTGTTTCCCATCGGAACAGTCCATCCTGAACTGCCAGGCCAGGTCCTCCCAGGACCGTAAACAAGCATCCTGGGAGCTGTTTCAGGGTTTCACCCCTCATCAGCCAGGCTAGCTTGACTCCAGTGGCATGGAGAGCACGGGACCCACATCTGGGCATACCCGTCCCACTCAGGGGGTGATAAATGCAAAAAGAACAATTGACGGACAGATTTACAAGGCTGGGGCAGCGCCAAAAACGAAGGCCAGGGAATGCCTGGTCTTAGAATGGCGATACGAGCAGAAATTATTAATTTCTCCTCGTTTTATGCTCTTTCCAAATTTGCCGTAACACCGCTCTCTGGCATTTTCTTGTACATAAGCCCCATAGTCTCTGAGCTTTCCTCTGTGGATATATAAGATATCAAAGGAGAGAAAAGGTTTCTATCATTGATACCTGCTTATTTACATGGCCTGGACTGTGGTTATTGCCCGATAATATATTTTTTTTCTTAGATATGGCTATTGCCCAATATATTTATTTCTTACATAAAGCATTTTGGATTTTCATCAAAATGGTAGAACACTATTTTGGGCACTGTCTAAATTAGATCATAAATGCATGGAGACTTGATTTACAGATTCAAACCATTTACCAAAAGTACAAATGTAATCATGAATTGATTTACCCATGCATAACAATACATCAGTATGTTGTAATATTATGAATTGATAAATCTCCTAGCAGTGGTTTAGAATGGGTGTTACAGAGTGGGAATGCCCTTAGACATTTGGAAACACCTGTCTACTTATGGTATGTGGGTATTCAAAGATCTATCCATTATCTTTTCCCACCACGGAAACATTTGCAAATTTCATCCCATCAAGGACAGGAATAAATATATTTAAAGCGTGGGAATGGGAAGGTGTCAAAGACTGGACGCTGAAGAGATCTGTTGAATGCCATACTTGACTGCCCAAAGGAAGAGCGACTCCTTTAAGTAGTGGGGTACTCCCCGTACCATATAATAGACTTGAAAATAAAAAGATGTATCCTTTAGAGGGTGCCAGATAGGATGAAAAATTACTTATGGTAAAAAAAAACCTGTTGGCAATCTTGTAACTCTTGATTGAAGGTTAAGATTGAATATGAAGTTATTAGCAAGGCACCAAGCTCCCCCTGACATCAGGGAAATGGGAAGAGCAAAGCAAGAGATTCAAAAACTTGATCCAGTACACATTCTAACAGCTAGAAGCCAAAATCAAGGATAAAAATGTAGTGAGGAGGCTAAGAACGTGACAAAATATAAGGGAACACACATGCTGCGATGCGTTCATCACTTGGAAGTGCCTCCTTATATATGATTCAAACAGGAACTGATATCATAGGAAAAGATGCTACTACATCTTGGATTAGGATCACTGGATAGTATACTGTTGATAACCTTTTTGAGAAGGACAGATTTGAAGACTTGTCCAATGCTCATTCCTGAAATTCATGGTATCCATTTGACACATGAAGAAGAAGAAGCTTAGGTTTGTCCATCCTCTGACTATCACTGAATTCCACATTCTGGCTGCAATCCTTCTTGTCCAAATTCTGTGCAGCTCATGGAATACCCCTCCGTTTGACCATAAGCTTGCAGAATTTACTGTGAGCTAGGCAGCATAGACGTTTAACCACGGGCTAAGTGTGGCTTACAGCAGATGCTGCCAGAAAGTGCAAGGAGCACTGCTCCTTCTCCTGGACATGTGTAAACTCTGGTAAGCTCTCCACACAGCTCTTTGCACAGGCACAGTTCCAGTAACAGTTGTCATAGACTGAAACACACCTAAAGTTGAAGGTTGGAGGGGCGTGTCCAGGATGGCCGCGCGGTAGGACGCAGAATTGTGTCCCTCCGGCACCGCCGACAATAAGCTTTGCCATACTGCCTGCTTCCCGGACCATCGGATCCCGTGGGCACCAGGAGTGGCTTGGTAACGCAGTGGGGAATCACTGGGCCGACAGATGCAATTGTTGGTGTGGCGGCGGCGGTGTTAGGAGCCTCCGACCAGCGTGGGCCTTGTGGGCCTAGTGCACGGAGGCGGCGGTGACCCGTGCCCAAGCCGGAGAGAGGAGCCGGTGCTGGCGACAACACCGGGGGTTGAGCGCCCGACAGGGGCAGAACGCCCGGCAGGGGGCGGTGATCGCTGAAGTTGCCGTTGACGGAGAGAGCACACCGGGCTGCCCGCGATCCCCGGCGAGCTGCATAAGGCCCTACGGCGCAGATCCCGACGGAGTGGAGGAGGAGGCCCGCGGGGGGACGCACAACAGGAGCCCACCCTCGCACACCCACCGGAGGTGCGCATACTGGCCTGGGTGAGTGAGGTGGACTGCGGGGGGGGTCTGGAGATTCGCCGGTCAGCGGACGCTGCGCCCGGCTCCGGGGCCCCCACAGGACTGCGGGCCCCCGCTCCACAAGAGGCGGGGTCCTTGATGTTTGCCGGAGGTCTGCCCTCCCCGCAGCTCCAGTCTGACTAGCACTGGGGGTGTGTGGTCGGGCCCGTACATGCGAGGTGGACTTCTGGCTGGATCTAGCGGCCCACGAATCGGTGGGCAGGGTGATTAGCCTGGGAGCCCGGTGAAGAACGGCGCGAGCTGCCGGGGTCAACGCAGAATATCGCAGCGCGGGGAGTGAGGGGCGCTGCACCCGCTGCTGGAATCGAGGTCCCCGGCCGCAAGAGGAGGACCGGACTCTGGCCTGACCTCCCGGGGGTCGGTGGTGGGGGTACCACACGCCTGTGTAGAACTGAGGCTCCTCTCGGGGAGTGCTAAGTAGAGGTGGACCCCATCTTGGGAGACTTTGGGAGACTTTGGAGGACAGGCCGGGGGGTCCCCCACCGGTCCGCGGCTTAGTGGACAATCTGCACCCAGCGTGGGATAGCCCTCTGGGGGCTCCTCCGCCGACGTCACATCACTGGGCCTCCCTGGAGTGGTGCTGGCCCCGTCTTCTTGGGAAGCAGCAGGAGCATAACGAACGGCACGGAAGGGCCCGTTCATTTCACGCAGTTGCCGTTCCACGCCTGCCTTGGTGGCTGCAACGCCGGGGACCGGACCGGTTACCTGGTAGAATCAGGCGGTGGCCTACGTCATGGCAACAGCGCGTGCCAAAAGGGAGAAGTCGCTGAAAGAGCTTCTTCCGAAACGAACTGGGCAGACCCCATCCATGGGCGAGAAAGCTCTGGGACCGATGGAGGACGATGACGCGCCGGCGACCAGGGGGTTCATGGTGGAGCTATTCGCAGCTATGAAAGAAGATATCCAGGACCTCCGGAACCAGCTCACAGCAGATCTAAAAGAAGTACGCCGAGATGTGGACGACGTCGGGGAGAGGGTGGCGACCCTTGAGGAGCACGACGTGAACAGGGACGGAGAGATCCACCAATTACAGCAGGATGTCTTACGCCTACAGGAGCAGAATTTGGATCTTCAGGCCGCCGCAGAGGACTTGGAAAATCGGTCACGGCGGAACAACGTTCGGGTTAGAGGGTGCCATGGAAAGAGGAGGGGACGATCTCCGAGCCTATGTCGGGGCTCTATTCAAGCACATCTTGGGTGATGCAGACGAAGCTGACATACAGATGGACAGAGCTCACAGAGTGGGACTTCCCCGTGGCAACAAAGCGCCCCCGCCCGACATTCTTGTGTGTGTCCATGACTACCAAGTGAAGGAGCGCATCATACGAAGGGCGAGAGAGGCCCAACCTCTGCAGTTCCGAGGCCATCATCCCGCCATTTTTCAGGACTTAGCTGCTTCCACACTCTCAAAGCGCTGAGAGTTCAAAGTTGTGACCACATATCTCCGAGAACAGAATATTCCCTATTCTTGGGGACACCCTTTCCGTCTCATTTTTAAGCACGGGGGAAAGCTGCTGCAGCTTCGCTCACTCTCTGAGACGCTGGAGATCCTGGGCCTCGAGGATGCCGGCCCAGTAGAGGTGGGAGAACGACCCAGGGCACCTCGCCCACGGCGTGGTGATGGTTGGCAGCGTGTGGGAAAGGCCAACCCAGTCAAGAAGCCCGATCAGGCCACAAGTGATAAGGAGAGGGAGGCGGTCATTGCCACCCTTTCGCAAGCTTCAGAGCGCCCAGCCTCTCCGTGAGCAGTGTTAATGATGGTTCCGGTGTGGGCTTCCAAGATCGGTGCCGGGGGGATGGCACAAACCGCTTATGGACCTCTTGGATGCCCTCCCTGCAGGTGGGCGGCCTCATCTTGGTTCCGCTCTAGGCCGGACCGGTGGGCCGTTCCCATACTGCTGGACTTCCTTTACTATGACAGACTATGGTCATGTTTTCTTTAGGGTGTTGGTTTTGTTTATTGGGTTAGGGTGGGTTCTCTCCTCGGTGCGTTTTCCACTGCTGTGGCTTTCTTGCACGCGGCCCCCTTCTATCCCCTTCACGGCACAGGTCAGCGCGCGATCCCACATAGCTCCCTGCCTATTTTTTCGCCCCGCTGGATCTTAAAATAGTTAGCCTCAATGCTCGGGGCCTTAATAACCCAGTCATGCGGAAGGCGGTCTTGTCCTTATTGGAGTACTCGGGAGGAGACATCTGCCTCATACAAGAGACTCACCTATTACAGGCCGACACCCACCGGATGAGGCATAGTCACTTCCCACTCCAGTTCTGGTCCTCTACAGCTAACAAGAAAGGGGGAGTGGCCGTTCTAGTTGCCAAACATTTCAGGGGCTCTGTGGTGGGGACAATCTCCGAGATTAAAGGGCGCCTACTAGCGCTGCGCCTGCGCATAGGCTCTACTACCTGTACGGTAGCCTCCATCTACTCTCCTAACGACCGTCCTGAGACGTTCTTGTTGGAGGCCTGTGCTGAGGTGCTGCATTCCCCGGACCCAGTGGTAATTATAGGAGGCGACTTGAACATTGTGATGAATGGTGATCGGGATCGCTCTGGCTCCCGTGTGGGCGACGCTGGCGCGCTCTCCTCGACAGGCGGAGATTGGCTGCGGGAGGTTGGGATTCGGGACGCCTGGCGCTGTTTGCACCCCACCGAAGTTGATTTTTCCTATTATTCGGCCGCACACAAAACGTATGCCCGTCTTGATTATTTTCTCGTTACTTCCTCTGCCTGGGCCCTGGTCCTGGATTCTACCATCGAGCCACGGGGCCTTTCTGACCATGCACACATTACCCTAACGCTGCGCTTTCCCTCGGTGGGCTCGACTTTTACACCGCGCTGGCGCCTGCGTGACTCCCTGCTCCGATCCCCTGACGTAGTTACTGATATCCGACGCTGCATCACGGACTATCTGACGATTAACGACAGGTCGGATACTTCGCTTTCCTCAGTGTGGGAGGCCCTGAAGCTGGTGGTGCGCAGTGCCTTTATCGCAAAAGCCGCTTACGACAACAAGTCCAGACGGGCGAAGCGGGCGGAACTCGAGACTTCCGTCAAGGAACTTGAGACGATTCATAAACGTACAGGCGCCCATCGTATATGGCGGGAGCTAGAGAGAGAGCGCCTTCAACTGCGCCGTTTAGATCTAGACCGGGCAGAATATGCTGTAATTCGACTGAAACATAAGTACTTTGTCGGCACCAATAAAGGAGGTCGGATGTTGGCGCATTGTCTGCGCAGTCAGCAAGAAGCGCACTCGGTCAAGTCTCTGAGGGACACGCGTGGACTCCTCCTCACGGACGACGCCCACATAGTCTCGGCCTTCCGCTCTTTCTATCAAGCACTGTATATGGCTGACCCCGCCATGTTGTCCGATCCCACCGAGTATCTGAGGGAGGCGGCGGTCACGCCACTGCCGGAGGGCGAGGCTGCCGCCCTTGAAGCGCCCATCCGTATTGAGGAAGTTATTTCGGCAATCGCCCGATTGAAGTTACAAAAGGCCCCGGGCCCGGATGGCTTCGGTGCACTCTTTTATAAAACCTACTGCCCCGAAATCGCTCCGCTACTCACCCGCTTATTTAATTCATTTGGGGACACAGGTTCGCTTGCACCCTCTATGCTACAGGCGTCCATCTCAGTTATTCTTAAGCCGGGCAAGGACCCGGAGCAATGTGGCTCATATCGGCCGATCTCCTTGTTGAATATTGACGCAAAGCTGTTTGCCAGTATATTGGCGCGCAGGTTGAACCCTCATATGCCGGGCCTCGTAGACCCTGACCAATCGGGCTTTGTCCCGGGCGTCAATGTGGGGACAATACTAAACGCCTTTGCCATCTCCTCGACAAGGTTCGACGGTCCGGAGAGGAAGCCCTCTTCCTGGCGATAGACGCGGAGAAGGCATTCGACCGGGTGCACTGGCCGTATCTCTTCGCCACTTTGGAGCGATTTGGGATGGGCCCCCGGTTCAGAAGCTGGATCGCAAGCATTTACAGCTCCCCCAGAGCGGCGGTTAGAGTCAACGGTCTACTGTCGGAGCTCTTCGAGGTGGGACGAGGGACGAGGCAGGGATGCCCCCTTTCCCCCCTGCTTTTCGCTCTATATATGGAGCCCCTGGCTCAACGACTGCGTGACAACCCTCTTGCACAGGGCATCCCTTTTGGATTAGACCGCCATCTTATTAATTTATATGCTGACGACATCATATTCTCGATCGCCCAGCCCACATCCTCTCTACCAGCCATAATGCAGGACCTCCAAACATTTAGCCAGTTTTCTGGGTTTAAAATCAATATGCAAAAATCCCAGGTGCTTAATGTTACCGCTAGCCCACACACAGAGGCGACCCTGCGGCTTCGCTTTCCATTCGACTGGGTGACTGGAGGACTGGCGTACCTGGGCCTGACCCTTCACAAGAGTCTGACGCAAACGGCGGAAGTGAACTACGCTGCCCTGCTATCCCGGGTCCGTGCGGACCTCCACCGTTGGCGTCGACTCCCCCTCTCATGGTCGGGGAGACTATCCGCGATTAAAATGAATGTCTTACCCCGAGCCCTGTATTTATTTCAAACATTGCCACTTGAACCCCCGCCACGCGTCCTTCAACAGATACAAGCGGCGATAGAGAGCTTTGTCTGGGGTCCGATCGCCCCGCGCATATCCAAAGCACAGCTGCAGCGACCTAAGAAGTACGGAGGTGTAGCGTTCCCAAACATCACCCGATACTTCTATGCTTCCCTCATACGCTACATCGTAGAATGGAACCGTCCAATGACGGAGAAGTACTGGGTCTTCATGGACCAGACGGTCGCTGGTCATCATATCTGGCGGGACGCCTGGCTGCCCAGGTCTGCCCGTGCTTGGGGACTTTATTCCTCACCAGTTACTCGCCCCACGATGCTTGCCTGGGACAGAGTGTGCCGGAAGGTGAACTTGACCTCTTTCCCCTCCCCCCTGACCCCGCTATTTTTCAACCCTGCCTTTCCTCCAGGAATGGCCGTTAAGACGTCGGCACGTTGGGCAGCGGAGGGTTGCAAACGTATGGGGCACCTGTACGATATCCAGGGCTTTATACCTTTCAAGGACCTACAATCGGATTATCATCTGCCCGATGCGGACGTCTACTTGCACTCCCAACTGCTTCACTGGGTTACGGCACCGGGAACGCGTCCTCTGGCCTGCCGCCCTATGACGCCGTTCGAGAAATGGATCCTTAACAAAAAAGAAGATAAAGGCCTTATCTCCGAAATCTACTCCTTTCTCAACTCCGCACCCATACGATCTCGTACCGCCGGGCAGAAGCGATGGGAAGTGGAGCTGAGGCGCACGCTATCAGACAAAGAATGGGAGGACATCTTTTACCGAGCTCACCATACGGCGTACTCCTCGAACCACTCCGAGACAGCTTTTAAAATTGCTACCTACTGGTACTATACCCCAGAAAGGCTATCTAGATGGCAAGCACAATGCAATGGTCTCTGTTGGCGGGGGTGCGGGAATCCCGGGACACTTCTCCACTTACTTTGGCATTGTCCTAAATTAACTCGGTATTGGGAACGCATTTTAGACGATGTCGACCTGGCCTTCAACACTACTCTTCCAAGACTTCCTACCTACACGCTCTTAGGGCTTCCTAATGCGCTGACCTTTCCCTTACGCTCGATTAGGGGGCGGCAGATGGCCATGGCATTGAATGCAGCACATAGAGTACTGTTGTCACGGTGGAAATCTGACAAGATACCCGACCATACACACTGGCTACACCAATTATGGAATCTCTTGGCGATGGAGAAACTCTCCATGGTGGCGGCGGGTAAAGATAAGGACTATGCTAAAATCTGTGCCCCCTTCCTGACTATCCTCTCTGCTGAATTCCGTGAATTGACTTGCCCACAATATCTTCGCATCCTGAAACTAGTCCCGGATAACACTGCGGCCACCCCCTAATTACATATTTGGCTGTCCTTAGCTCCCCGTAGGCTCCGCGACCCTCATTAATACCACTTGGCCCTGGACCTGTCGCACTGGGGTATAGTGGCTTTCAAGCACACCGAGGAGAGGGGTGGGGGTGGGATTGGGGGGGTGGTTATTATTGGGTTTTGTTAACTTTTTGTTGTATTTTTGTTTAATTGTGGAACACCTCTTAGAACCTGCGGCCCTGAGGAGGACACCCTCTAGCAAACATGTTCTCTCTGCTTCCCGGGGGACTGTCACACTCCTCATGACCTCCACTTTAATGCATTTCCCCTGCCCCTCCTTCACTTAGACGCGGCCGGCCCAGATGGGTTGTAGGCGGCATGCTGTGCTAATTGGACTGTCTGCTTCGCACTGTGTCCTACCGCTATAACATTAGATGGTGAGCCGGCCTACTGGGTTGTAGGCGAGTCATTCCTGTATCTCTGCTTGTGTTCCTTCAATAAAAACAGATTTAATACTAAAGTTGAAGGTTGTGTAGAGAAAAGGTTTTCACGAAGGAATGCACAGTTTTACACTATGCCCTATTACACGTGGAGAATTGTCTTGTCAGAGACGTAATTAGGAATTCAAAACATCTTTCCAAGTGCTCTTTTTGATACCTGTGATTGTTACAAATGTCCAGGAGAAATTGATAACATTTGGATGCAAAGCTACAAATATTTTTGTGGCTCAGCCCGCTACTGTTCAGAACATGTATGAATGTGAAAGAAGAGAGGAGAGCTAGTAGGAGAAGAAATTAAGATCTGTTTTCTTTTGAGACAATTATGTGAGAAAAGGGGAGATTCAAGAAGAGGTGTTTGATCATTAAGATGAACGTGCTTGAAAATGTTGAATGTGACATGGTTTGAATGCTTTATATTCAAAATAACTCCTGTTTTCCAATGATTTTGATTTTTTGCGTATTTTAGGGTGTTTTATTTCATTTCTATCTCGGCCACCCCTAGGTTCTGTTGGAAGAGCGTTTTTTTTGGTTTGCTAATAACTTTGGCCCCATTTGACAAATCTTCACAAACCTTTACCAAAAAAATGGGGGCATATTAACAAGGGCCAGCGATAATTATCGCTGGCCCCACATAGCAATAGAAATATTATCGCCGGCTATCGCTGAAAATTATCGCCATGATAACGCTATATTTACAATGCATAGCGCTATGGCGATAATATTTCAGCGATAGCGGTGTTTGCCATGGAATATCGCTGGTTTTCCAGCGATGTCCCATGGAAAACAGCGATAACATTGCTGATAAGACCCTGTGGTCGTATCAGCATAATCCACCTACCATTATTAGTATGCCTTAGTCTGGAATTTAACAGACGTTAAATTCCAGCGTTAAGGCCGAGGTAGCGCGATTTTTTTTATCGCTGCACCTCCTTGTTAATATCGCGAAGCTGCCTTCGCGATATTTTCATGTGCTGTTTTCACAGCCACGCCTTCTTTGCATCTCATTAGCGATGCGAGGCTGTGAAAAAACGGGCTCTACATCAAGGAAACACGCGCTAGCGTGTCCTTGATGATATTGCGATATAATTATCGCCCGAAAACGGACGCTAAAGCGGCGATAATTATATCGCCAGCCCTTGCTAATATGCCCCATGGTTCTTCTACCTCAGCTGCTTCCTGGAAAGTTTTGGGGTGATCTGTCAAGCGGGGGCTGAGAAAAAAGAGGGATCCCAAAATGCAAAATCCCCATGCATTTTCCACAGACTTCTTTAAAATGGGCTACAGCAAAAAACCCTGAAAGGAATGACACCAAATTCGCCAGGAAGCTAGATATCGATCTGCAGAATGTTCTTTTTTTTTGATTTGGTGTAAATCTGTTCAGTAGTTTTTGAGAAATTTAGGGTAAAAAATAAATGCATATTTTGGCAGTTGGGTCCACGAGAGCCTCACGAGTGTCCCGCAAGAGCACAAATTCAAAAAGGGAGGCCTGTGATTGGTCGAGAGGCCCGTTTTTCCCTTGAGCCTTCATGCTCTTGTGGGAGTGAGAGTCTTTAGCGAGTCCCGCGAGCGCTCTGATTGGCTGGCTGTTAAAGGTTTAGAAATGAAATGGCAGTCATTGCTGTTTACTGAGAAAAATTGTAGGTGTTGTGGGAATGAAGTAAAAAGGCTATATAAGGGGGCAGGAGAAAAGGCATCTTGCCCCCGAGCTTTGGAGAGGAGGTCTCTAAGGCATAAGTGCTGTGATGAAAATAAATATATATTGTTTATAGAAATTTTACGATCTCGCTTTACTCTCGCAGGGTTGTGAATAATAAATATATATTGTTTAAAGAAATTTTACGATCTTGCTTGACTCTTGCGGGATTGTGAATAGTAAAAATAAATAGGTGAGTTCTGAATACACTCTACTAGTAGAAATGCATATTGTGGCCCTTGTTATTGAGAGGCAGTGTGTAAGACATAAGTACTATGATGAGCCGGGTCTGGTGGCTTAGTGGACTATTGCATCCACTGTGGGGATCTGTGTTGAACCTCATGGTCACAGGTTCAACTCAGCCTGTCATCTTTTTGAGGTTGATAAAATGAGTGCCATTGAGTTGGGTAACAATAAACATCTGTTATTCAGCCCCAAGATATCCTTGAATGAGCATGCGTTTTAAAATACACTTTATGTTATGAGTAGAAGGTTAATTGGTTAATTCTTTTTTTTTAAATGTTACAATATCACGATACTCTTGCGGGATCATGAAAAATAGAAAGGAGTAGGTGATCTTTGAATACACTCTTGTATGCACACTTGTTGCTGTAGGAAGGAGTGTTACTGGAGATGGTGTTCATCAGAGCTAAGGCTCTTCCCACACCCTACTATGCCCACCCATCATTCCCGAGAGGGGGGTCTGAGTGGAGAGGCCAGGTCCTCCACACACGCTACTACACACACCTGTTATCTGAGAGAGGGTTATGAAAGGAGAGTCCAGTCCCTCAGCACACTCTACTATGCACACCTGTTATCAAAAAGAAAAGCCACAGCAAAGAGGCCAGTCCCTCCCCACACACTACTACGCACATCTGTCATCCAAGAGAGAATTACCTTCAAGCTTCTCACACACGCTTATAAAGCCCTCCACAACGCCGGACCTGCATACCTCAACCAACGCCTCTCCTTCTACACTCCAACCAGACATTTCCGCTCTGCCCGACTGGCCCTGGCCACCATCCCATGGATCTGCAAGAGCATGGCTGGAAAAAGATCCTTCTCCTACCTCGCTGCGAAGACCTGGAACTCCTTGCCTCTACACCTCAGGCAATCACCATTGCTGCCGCAATTCAGGAAGGACTTCACGTCCTGGCTTTTCGACTGAACCGCTGACCCACCCCACCCCCCACTCAGCGCCTTGAGACCCTAACGGGTGAGTAGTTGTGCTTTACAAGAAACTTGATTGATTGATTGATAGGTCTGAGAGGAGAGGCCAGTCCCTCTCCACACCCTGCTATGAACACCCGTCACCTGAGAGAGGGGTCTCAGCGGAAAGGCTAGTCCCTCCACACACCCTAACATGCACACCCATCATCTGAGAGAGGGGTCTGAAAGGATAGGCCAGTACTGCCTGCACCCTACTACGCTGCTCTGTCATCTGAGAGAGGGGTCTGAAAGGAGAGGACAGTCCCTCTCCGAACTTACTCATCATCCGAGAGAGGGGTCTGAAAGGAGAGGCTAGTCCGTCCCCGCACCCCACTATGCACACCCCAGCAGCGCAGGCACCCTTGCAAAATAGCGCAAGGGTGCCTGCACTGGCGCTAGGCTGCTTTTTTAGCGCCAGCGCTAGGGGAAACGCAGGGGTGCACCGTATTTTCATAAATACGGCGCATCCCTGCGTTTAAACAATGTCAGAGTGCAGCATTACCAATTATGGAGTAACACAGCGCTCCAACATTTTATTGTAAACATCCACCCAGGTTTGATAGCATGTTATAATTTAATTGTGAAAAAAACAAAAGATGCACTGGTTGAGGGTGTGGAATTTTTCAAGCGAAAGAAATAAGACGTTAGTGGTACACTAGATATAAATATGTGATTGTGGGTGAAAAACAAATCACTGCTATCAATTATTGATCAGTCTGTAACTTTACATGTATGGTTATTTTGTAGGAGGAAAGTGGAAAACAGCGATTGTGAAAAAGAAAAGCATAATGCCACAAAATATATGGAGGGGCAAACCAAAACGTGTTCACTTGGTAAGAAACAGGAAACAATAACTGTGTGGAAAGTCAGGAAAAAAAACTTAATTGCAGAACTGATTATGTTCCTACTGCATGGGGGGGACATTTGCGGTCTTGCAGAACCTTGTTCTGTGCAGCTCTACTTGTTTCTGAAGCGGAAATGGTTACATAAGCAGAAAAAAAGGACTTTATTTAGGTAAGCAGGGTTAGTGTCTGCCTGAGCAGTAAATACCTGGGGAGGCACAGTATCTCCTAGTTGAAAGGACATGGAAGCACCTGAATAGATCTCTAGTTCGGCTGCACGAGCTAGGCTTTGTGAAGGCATGGATGTTTAATGATGCTTCTTGCTACTTCCCGGGATGAACTGCTTTTACACAGTTTGGACATGAGAAACTTTGCTGAGACTTTTTTGCCACCTAGACTGATATAAAAAAAAAGTACCAAGCTGAAGACTCTTTGGCAGGCTAAGGTGGCTGAAACAGAGCACAGCAAGAAGGTCTACCCACATCAAAAACCAGTTCACAAGTGAAGTTAAAAGGATGGAGTCTTTGGTGCCTGCTCATCAGAGTCAAAAGAAGACTTATAAATTACTAAAGTTGTTTGTTTTGTTTGTTTTTGAGTTGTTGATATAGTTTGTTAATATAGTTGTTGTAGTTTTGTAATGTTTTTAAATAATGTTATTGTAATAACTAAGTTTAACGTTACTAGTGAATTGTTTGCTTAGTAGTGAAAAAACAAAGGTTAAAGTAATGTTATAGTTAGGTGTGATAAAAAGATCTGTTTTCTTTGAAAACAAACCTTAGAAATTCACTGAAAAACTAAAGGTCATTTGAGATGTCATCAGTGTTGTCATAAATGATGTCATAGAACATTTCCTGAGTGATGCCATATGTGCAGCCATAAGCAGTGCATGGTGGGGGTAAAAATTAAAGTAAGCACTGCTAACTATAACTGGTGAATTTCTGTGATTCTTTTTAGTCCAAAACGTTAACGTTGTCACTGACAAATTCACCTAACTATAATGTTACTTTAACCTTTGTTTTTTTCAGTGACTATATATAGATGTATATATATATATTTTAACTTACTGGATCAGGAACACGTGTGAGCAAGGTGTGAGTAATGCCGAAATGCAGGTCTTTATTTTGTTGGTATGTATGATCACACCGATTAAATTAGTTTTCATCTGAGCCTGACTACAGTGATTTGTACTGGAGTGCACGTGTTCCTGTTCCAGGAAGTGAAACTGTATTTTACGGGTCCTCCCTGTACGCTCACTGACCTCGCAGGGTCCCGCACAGAGGATCAGTGGATATATATATACAGATATATATATCCATATCCTACTGGCAGTCGCCACTAGGTAGTTATAGTTAGGAACATATTTCCATAGGAAAAGCCTTTTTTGACTTGCCTATATCTTTGGCGCCGTTTGATGAATCCTCACGTAAGTTTCCAAAAGAAGTGCCCCGGCAAATCTTGTTATGCATAAAAACCTTCGGGGCGATCCGTCAAGTGGGGGCTGAGAAAAAGGGGGGTAAAAAAAAGTGTGTTTTCCCATGTTAATTCCCTTAGGACCTTTAGTCGAGCCTGCAGCCCAAGCCACTACACAGAATTGTACCACATATGACAGAAAGGTAGAACAACTTCACAAATAATCATGAGCTCGTGCAGGGAAATGCAGAGCTCTGATTGGCTGGCAACACTTCAGCCAGAAAGTGTTGGCAGCCATCTTGGGGCTTGGCTTCAGCCGAAGCCCCCAAAAAAATCACAAAAAAAAGAAAAGGGGGCAGGGTACGGATATCCTAACCCCCTAGCCCTGCTACTGGGCTTCCAGAGGGACCCCGGCAGGGTAAACACAGCATTTTTGTTAAAATAATTATAGCTGCGAATTCGCAAAATTTGCAGCAAAAATAAACAAGCATTTGCAATGCAATAGGTCTCGCATTTTCGAGAGTTTAAGCTATTGGCATTGTAAATGACAATTTTTTTTATTTTTCTGTTTTGATAATTAACACATAAATAAAAGGCATTGTCATTTACAATGCCAATAGCTCAAACTCTTGTAAATGCAAGACATATTTCATTTCAAAGAAGCGGCCGCCATTGTCCCAGGCTGCTTGGAAAGTGAAAGTGCACATGCCACGCTGAATGTTGCAGGAAAGCATGTTGTGCCTGCAGTAGGAGAAACTCATTAAAGAAAATAGTGCTTACAGACTAAAGCAGACATACTGTGTAAAACGGAAGTAAATGGGCCAGTCATCATGGGAGGTTACACATGAAGACAAGTCGGTACTAAGGAGGGACCTACAAGCCCATTAACGAATCAGAAGCCAGCATTTACGAAGGACAATGACACAAGTTAATGACAAATATGGGCGGAGAGTGGGCGGAGCCTCGAGTCCATACTCGAATACAGCATGCTTCGCAGTGCAGCGCATGCACTGCCCAGGCTCGACCTAAAAAGTAGGGGAACGGTTTTTCATAAATCAAAAAAGTAGGGGCACGTCGAGCCCCTCCAATCCCACCCACTTCGTTCACTGGGTAAATACAAGCGTTTTTGATGCAATGCGCAAAGTGACATTTCGCTTTTCCCTCCATCAGCATTACTCCTATCAAGGCTTAGTTAGGACAACATTTCTCTAGGTCCTCCAGCCAAACTTATGAAAAGACGATGTTTCAGCCAGAGTGGAAACAGAGACAGACAGCTATTAGAAATGTGCAGTAACTGATCATGTGCATCTGAAACTGTGCCCTCCAAGGTGCAGGGCCTCCACTTCATGGGGGTAGATAAGGCCTATAAGCCTGTCTTCAGATGTTATATTTCTACTACATTAGAAAACAGACTGTTTTTTGACAGAAAGCTCAAAACCAAGATGTGAAGATACTCGAAAACAGCAGTGCTTCAAGACCTTACTAATGGAATACAGCGCTATACAAATCTGTTAACATAGCTTAAAAAAACGAAAGAACCAAATGCAATTTCAGTAGTTGTACTTTGTAGAAGTGGTCTCTTAGTCATAGGATAGTGGCAAGAGACTGATGGGTAATAGTGCCATGTATAAATCATATGTATTAATTGAGATGGGCAGGAATGGATAGAGCATGTGGTCGATGAGAAGAGCTGGAATGAAATGGCGAAATTAACAGAAAAGAAGACAGGAAGTATGAAGCGGAAAGGAAGTTGGAGAGACAAAAAGCAAAGCAAGAGTGAGCATGTGAAATTGAAAAGGATGAAAGGAATACAGTGGAGGCTGCAATATAGATGGGAGAGTGTTTCTGGGCATAATATGGTTACCTTCGCATTGCTGCATGTTTGACTTGCCACACCACTAAAGCTCTTTATATTGTGCTGCATTTTAACCAATTTATTAGTGGAGCACCCTGAAGGTTTATGCTGGTATACATAGTAGAGGCTACTTAACTGACAGGCAGGTAAACGACCTTACTCAGCGTAAGGACATTTATATGACTTCAGTAGTCTGAGTGCTGGTTGCCCACCCGTCCCTACCCTAAAGGGGAGAAAATCTTAGTATTTCAGGAAGTGTATATGGTGGGGATTATGTACTATTTGGACAAGAGCAAGATGACTAGACCCTTCACGATTAGTAACTCATTTTTAGACAGCTGTTCATACCACCACGGTACTGTAAATAGAACGTGTGGGTTACTATCACATAATTTAAAGGCACCTGAGATTTTGCGACCTTAGAAATGTGAAAGGCTACGTCGACCTTGCGCAGGGAATCTAACTGTTATCTGCAGATCACACAATATTGCCGTTGGTGAGGTGACGTCCCAGGAAACAAATAACAGACAGGTTGGGAGAGGGGGTTGGAAACATCAGAGATGGCGGTGCGAGAAAGAAATGTGGGAAAGAGTGGCAGGAGAAGCAAGGAAAAAAGATAATAGGCTTTGTCAGCGATGGAGGTTACACACGGGTGAGTTGGAGGTAAGGCAAGGAAAGGACAGGATGAGAGAGAGGGCAGAAGAAGAAAATCGCAAAACTGTGGTGGAGGGCGGGTCTGGTTATTGAGGGACCCTGAAGGGACTGCAGAACCCACAGGGTTACACTTTCCAGGAACTATCATTTGCAGTTCCCTGCTGTTAACACCGCCCCTCCCCGCAGCGATCTGTACTGCTGAATTCATTGGCAAAACAAGATGAAATTTGCCAGCTTTATTCCTGTTGTATGCTAGTCACATATGCTGCCAGGGGTAGAAACTCTTAGCAAACAAAAGCGTAATTTGTTTTAAAACTGAAGTGCACTTCCTGTTGATTACACTTCCCGAATAAATCTCCAAGGCTGTTGTGTTGAGTAAATCTCTCTCCAACAGCTCGTGTTTTGTAACCTGGCCTTCCCAATACAGTTGTAAAATAAAAAAAACAAGGACAACGCACGTCGTACAGTCTTTCTACAGGTTATGCGAGTGGTAAGCAAAACACTGAAAATAATAAGCTAAGCCAGCATTGTCCGGGACATCCCGGGAGCAATGTCTGGAATGTGGTAGCAACCCACCCTCTTCCCCTCCCCCGCAGCCTGCCCAATGAACATAACACATCCCCCCAACATCTACATTTGTTTACAGCGATGAAGTCCTTGGGTCAGCGAGAAGGCGCTGCTCGGCCCAAGCCGCTCTGCATTTGGGATGAGGTGGGAGGTAGCTAAGCGAATTTTAAGGTTCCCTCGACAAATTGTGAACAGATGACTTCCATTTTACCGTGCACTACTGCTTCAGTAGCACCTCACCTCAGTGTCCGTGCACACCAGGAACTATCGTTGATCTGCAAGAACACCAATTGATCAACGGGTATAAATGTTACTTTTATCGAATCTTTCCGACCGAATAAGAGGCCCTCCCCACTCTGCTTCATTTCACCTGCGCTTCAGTTAATTATATAAGGATAAGATAGGAGGCCACCTACCTCGCAAACTAACAATTCTACTCAAACAACAAAGCTTTGAATTCGAGAGCGTTACACATCTGCAGCCACTCACAATGCCGCACCTCGAACATTATTAGATTTAATCAATACACTAAACTTCCACAAGATGGCAGCCGTGGCCCTTTTTTCTTTACCTGCATATTTATTTTAGTGTTCCGGCAATCTAGGTTATGTGAGACCCGCTCTATTCTAGTTATGGAATTTAGTTTTACATGGAAATAAAACCTTATAATTTGGTTACTAGTTTAATTAAAATGCTGTATTTTGCTGAGTGGTTAAAGCGAGCTTCCTTTTATGTTCACAATGTTAAGGATGTTAAGCAAAGTCTCGAAAGGTGAATAATTTGTGTGCGTATTTAGATTTCATTGAAATGCATCCATACTCTTTGTAGAAGGGGCTTCTACGTCTCAGTAAGCATTAAACACAGAGCCAGACACAGTGTAAACAAGCGCGCGCGCCTCGCGCTAAAAGTAAACCAAAAAGTGACGAGGAGAGGAGGAGGCAGCAGGGGGAGGAGAGAGAGGAGGGGGCCTGCGCCTGTTTCCCTTGCGGGAGCGAGCAGGAACCATCTGTTAATTACAAACAGATGGTTTCAAAGCTCGCTCCCGCAAGGGAATCGCCAAACGTGCACGCGTTGCCATTGAAAGCAATGCAGTGCGTGCACGTTTTTGGCCCAAAAAGCGAATCGATATCAAGAGGTCTCCTCCTATGCATGCGCGCTGCGAGGCGAGACCTAAAAACAAGCACGGACTCCCGCCCTTGTTTTGTAAAGGACCCCCAGGTGGGCCAGGTCCCTGGGGTATTGTTTAAAAGGAGGGGGCGCACATGGTCCCCCTCCTGAGGCTCATGCAGCCCCAGGGACCACCACCTCCCTGTGGCTTAATCTATAAAAAATGAGGGGGCACACGGGGCCCCCATTCATGGGCTCTATAAGCCCCGGGACAATCACCTCCCCGGGACTATTGAAACACTGATGGGGGTGGCCTCAACAGCTGAGGGGACTTTATCCCCCAACCAGTCGTGTGCCAGGAGGCGCGTTTGCAGAGTGGTTGAGAAAGGGGGTGCGGACTCCGACGAGGTCTCAGCAATCCCACTGTGGGGGACTTACTAGTGTCAATAATAGGGGTTCTTGGCCCCCAACGATCCTCTGCAGCCAAGGGGACTTCATTAGGGGTGGCTGAGCAATACTCCACCTGCTTACAAAAATCCACGGAATTTGGTGGCGTTTTTCAGTAAATTCACAGAATTCTGTGGTGTGAAACACCACGAGCTCCACCCAGGCCTACAGAAAATGAGCAGAACCCACTCAGGCACTCATTCACAGAACAACTCGGACACTCTCACAGCCACTCACAGACCTAGTCACTCATGCACTCACTCGCAGACAAACTCAGACACGTACACCCACTCACTCACAAAGTCAGAGACTCCTGCACCTACTTATAGAATCATTCATACTCTCTCTCACCCCCTCACAGATCTACTCAGAGACTCACGCACCGACTCACAGACCATCTCAGAGACTCACACACACACTCACAGACCTACTCAGACACTCATATACCCACTTACAGCCCCACTCATACTCTCTCATACTTTCGCACACCCACTTACAAACCTACTCAGACACCCACTGAGACACTCATGCACTCACTCACACACTCAGGGGAAGCTTAAGAAATGGATGCATCTTTAGAGATGCGTCAGTTTCCCTGCGCCGGCCTGCGATACACTTGTGCCACCATGGATGCACCGTATTTACAATATGGCACACTATGGCGCAAGAATTGACAGATGCGCCAGAAATTCTGACACATCTGTTGGCCCAAAAGTCACCCATTGCTGGAGTCGTGTCGCAAGCACGCAACTCCAGCAGTGCATGGTGAGGCCTATACTTATTGAACTGTGTCACTCCTTCGCCTGCTTCAAGCAGGCGTTAGGTTTTGACGCAGTGGCGTCCTAGAAGTGACGCAGTGAAATCTTGCGTCACTTTTACTAGGCTTTCCTGCGTGGGAACGCCCACCCTGCATACATTATACCTGACGCAGGTATAATGTGACGCAGGGCTTTACAACATGACGCATCTCCCTAGATGCGTGACATTGTGAATTGGCTGCATTATTTACGCCGCTGCTGCGTCACAAAAGTGACGCAACGGCAGTGCAAAAGTGTCGCAAGGGGCTTGTAAATCTGCCCCTCAGTGTCAAAGTTTAGTAGTTACAGTTAGGAAATAAAATAAAATAAAACATAGAAATTCACTCTGAAAACCAAAGCTTACAGGGATGTTCTAGTTCGGAAATAGAATTTTAAAAAACTTAGAAATTCATTGAAAAACCAAAGGTTACAGGGATGTTATAGCTAGGATATAGAATTTAGAAAAACCTTAGAAATTCACAGAAAAAACAAAGGTCACAGGGGTGTTATTAGGCTCAGATCCCACTTGTACAAAACCAGTGAAATTCAGCAGTTATAGTTACCTGAGCTAACTATAACTCACACCCCTGCAATGCACTGCTTTTGACCTCACATTCTACCTCACTCATGACATGGTCAGTGACATCACTGATGACATCTCAAATGACATCATTGATGATGTCACTGATGACATCATCCACAGAACCACTCACACCCCCATACAACCTCTCATATGCCCACTCACACACCCACACAACCACTCACATAACCATTCACAGACCCATACAAGTACTTACACAACTAGTCACTCACCCATACAGCAACACGCTCACCCATACAGCTACTGACACACCCAGTTATTCACCTATACAGCCACTTACTCACCCATACAGCCTCTCAAAAGAGGCACTCATTCACCCATGCAACCACTCACACATCCACACAACCACTTACATACCCATTCACACATCCATACAGCCACTCACACACCACCTCACTTAACCAAACAGCCACTCACTCACCCATTCAGCCACTTACACACCAAGTCACTCACTCATACAGCCATTCAGACACCCACTCACTCATCCATACAGTCACTGACAGACCCACTCACCCACTCATACAGCCACTCACACAGCCACTCACACACTCACCCATACAGCCACTGGCACACCCACTCACTCACTAATACAGCCACTAAGTCACCACACAGCTGCTCAGACACCCACTTATATACCCATACAGCCACTCACACATCCACTCACACACCTGTACAGTCACTTACACACCCACTCACACACAGATACATAGTCACATAGTGACTCACATAAACTATGTTAAAAAAAGATATCACTCAGTAGTACACAAAGTATACTAATTCAACTTTTGTGGTACCTTAGAATATACATTTAACACACAAAAACTTTTAGAAAACACTCAAAATCACTGGATGATGGGATCAGTGATGTCACTGACCATGTCATGAGTGATGTAATATGTGAGGTCATAAGTAGTGCATTGCGGGGGCATACATTATAGTTAGCTCAGGTAACTATAAACCTGAAATTCACTGGTTTTGCACGAGTGAAGTCTGAGCCTAACTATAACTTCCCTCTAACCTTTGGTTTTTTCATGTGTATGTCGGAATCATGTTGTGGATATATCTAACTATCTGGTACTATTGCTGCTAGTGTTGTCTCAGCATACAAGCCACTGGATCATTTTATCAGCTAAAGGGTACAAATGGCAATAACAGCAGCAAAAACAGTTAGGTTAAGAAGATGGAACTATAGAATTTATCTAAAGTTGAACACGCAATTAATGAACTTGTAAAGTCAGAACGAATTAAACCTGTACCTTCTACAAGCTGGAATAGAAATTAGTTGTTTCTTAAAATGTGAAATCCATTTTAAAGATATATGACTGCCCTTGGGAGTTGGCAGGGTATATTTAATTGAATATTGCTGCTTAAACAGCTCTGAGAAATTTTAAATATTCTTTAATTTTTTTTAGTTATATTATCCAATGTTTCTTTTAGCAGCCTCATCTTCTTTCTATGATATAGTGGCATGTTAATAATATTATGCTCTTGGCTAATGATTTTTGCATAAGCCTAATAGATAGAAGTCTGGAGTCATTTCATTTTTGCCTTTGTTCACTATCGTTATCTATGTATTTCAGTAATTAGATAAGTTGTAAAATTTGTCAGTGCTGTTGTAATTTATCACTTGTCTCTTACTAAGATTTGCTTGTTTTGAATACCAAGGAGAAGTGGTTTTGGTTACAACAATTTGAGGATGACAATAACTAAGTGAACAATAGTTGCAATATAATTCTAATAACAGTAGCTCTTAAGATCCTCTCCTGAGTAAAATGTTAACTGGTCCCTATTGCGAGCTGAAAAAGTAGATGTAAACTGCTTTTTCAGGAGACCTACCAAGATCTTCATTGGCTTTTGTTTGAAGTTTAGCAGTGTGGGATATATTGGTCATTTTAGGAGAAATGGCAAAATTGTTGGATCAGATTATTAGAAGTATGGATTTCACTCTGCTGACTTAGTGGGAGGAGCACAAGACATTCCCTGCATTGTGAGTGACTCTGTTACACTTCCTTGCTGGTGAGGTAGGTACTTAAGGGTTTTCGATTATGGGTTGCTCCAGAGAGTTTCACCGAAAAGTTTAGCAGTTCCAACCACAAAAGTGTTAATATCCTTTAATACGGCTTTCCTATGATGAAGTAAGTGTGAGAATAAATGGAGCTCACCTGCAGTGGAGAAGGCTGTTCCAGAGGCTATCCATGTGGAATTGGCAAAATGTGTTCTTGAAATGGAATCATTATAAGTGCTTTCACTCTCAGAGGAAGTTCAGGGGCCTGTGTTCGACCTCATGGTCACAGGTTCAAATCCCGGTGGGTCCATTTAGCCCTTCATCCATCTCAGGTGGATAAAATGAGTACCATTGGGTAACAATAAACATCTGTTACTCAGCGCCAAGATGCCTATGGGTGAATGTGGCTTCACAAATACACATGTTATGTTATGGAGAGGTGTTTGTTCTATATGTTGTATTTCTCCTGATTCAAAGATAGTTTGAAGCTTTTCTGCTGAATCATTCTATAAGTATTAATTTGCTTCCCACCCTTTGAGGAAAAGAATCGCATTAGAAGAATATATATGAGGAGCCACACAAAGAAGTGTCATCTCTGCTCTTTTTGGTTCTCGACTGGATTCCTCTAACTTGCTACATAGTTCAGAAACCAAACACCAACTCAACAGACTACAGCAATCCAAAATCAGGCAGCCAGAGTGCTTGTGCAAGCCCCTCAGTTTGTCTCTGCTACTGTAATTGTGGCTAAGTGCCACTGACTTCCTATCCACGGATCATGTTTACATCTATCTGTACTTTACATAAATGTCTGTTTGGATCTGCCCTGCATCTCCTAAGGCCACGGCTTGAACTGTGCCATCCTTCACTAATCTATTCGTGCTGCCTCGAATTTGGAAGGCATGGGCTGGTGGAAGAGCTTTCTCTATTTTAGCCGCCTATCAATGGAATTCTGTTGCCTCTGAAGCTCCCTTGCCTCACTCACCTTCCCTGTTTTAGGAGGAAACTGAAAACTTTGGGGCATATTCACAAGGACCTATCTCCGAGTTATCCCCACCTTAACGCATCAAAAGTGGAGATAGATTTAACACCCCATTCACAAGCGGGTGCAAACTGCAGACATCGCCAGTATTCCTGCGATAACTGCCCCAAAACTTATCCCCAGGGAGGACACCACCAACTAACCCTAATGAGATGCAGAGTAGGCGTTCCCGTGCAAAAACACACGAAAACACCACTACACCACTTTCACAACGAACTGCCAGATCTGCGATGCGAGTCAAAACCACGTGATAAGCCGCGGTAGCAGCAGGTATTTAACACCTGCCTTCTGCTGGTGTAAAGCCGGACGACTACCTGCAGTAGGCAACGGAGCCCCGCACACAGCCAAACCCGAAGAACAAACAACGCCATGGAGCTACTCATCATGCAGCTCGGAGCCCCAATAGGGCCACAACACCCACCGCCACCACCCCCAGGACCGCCACCCCCCAGGACCCGGACCCGCACCCCCCGGACCACCACAGAGGCAGCGCAGAGTAAGACAGCAGACCTACCTAAAATACACCAGTCTCACAGACCTAACGCCCGAGGAAGTCATCGCCCACTACAGGCTCAAAAGGACAACCATCATCCGCATCATGACCCACATCGCCCACAGGTTGACGGTCCCAACCCAGCGGAGAACCAACATCCCTCCGCAGACAAAGCTGCTGGCTGTGCTGCACCTGTTGGCCTCTGGTACCTTCCAACCAACAACTGCCAAAGTCAGAGGAGTCTCACAGCCAGCCCTTTCAAAGTTCATCACACCTGTCCTGGATGCCATCATCATCTTCAAACTCCAGTACCTTCACTTCCCCCACACTGCGCAGGAACAGCTGGAGACAAAGCAAGGCTTCTACGCCTTTGCTAGCTTCCCACACGTGTTGGGGGCCATTGACTGCACACATGTCCCACTTGTGCCTCTGCGGATACTGCACACCACTACCGCAACAGAAAGCACACGCATTCTATCAATGTGCAGGCAAAAGTGGACCACCAGGGAATGTTCACCAATGTCGTCGCAAACTACCCAGGCAGTGTGCACGATTCCTACATCTTCCGACAGTCCATCATCAACCAGCGCTTCCAGGATGGCATCTATGGAACTGGACTGCTCGTTGGTAAGTGCCAAATCAACACACCACACACCTCAAAACCACCATCACACAACGCACAACTGTGGGAATGCACACGTAACCAAACCACATACAACATGTCAATCAACATGCCCACCTACCAGACACGACAACACAACTCCATGGGGATCCTGGGCTTCCCCTGCACACAATACAGCTATATCATGGCACCACAGCCGCACAACAGCTGAACGTGTGGAGATGCGGAATGCAGCCATGTGCGAAGGATGCAAGTGACCCGTGAATGGGAATGTACACAACGACAAGTGAGGCGTGGATGTGCTGGACAGACATGGGTATGCAAACCACAGATATGTCCATGCAGACATCAACTGCTGGAGACTGGAGAGTAGTGAACAGTGGACGCAACCATGTCACCCCAGGCCGTGGGTCAGATCGCGGAAATGTCACTCGCTGCGTCCCCCCCTGTGTGCGTGAGCGTAGTGGGTGGGCCCGGAGTACGCCAGGCCTGCGCAGGGGTGTGGACAAAAACCCCGTGGCGCAGAGCGGGATCACTCCCGGAAAGGCCAACGTCACTGCCAGGGCGGCGCCTCGCAGTCCGCCACGAGGCCGACGCCGTGAGCAGCAGGGCCTGTGAGCCTGTGCGCCTGCTGCACCCCAGGACGCTGATACCCAGACCAGGCCTGCCCGCACCAGCGCTCCAAGGCCGCACTGCTCACCTGCCGACACCGTCGTGTGTCAAAGAGGGCCCACCACGTGCCGGTGCTAGCTCAAAGACCCATGCCCGCGACCTTGGCAGCCTCCTCAGGCCATCGCTGTCCTCCGTGACACAGGCCCCCAGGGGTCCCCATTCGTTGACATACCCCACTGCTGCAGCCCGGCTACACTGCAGTCCAGCACGTCCCACATCCTGAAATGAGTCATCATTGATCAATGGCAGGGTCCATGCCAGTGTACGCAGGGGGAGGACTGAGAGGGAGATGCATCACAGTCCGGTGGTAACACGGATCATGGTTACGGAGGAGGTCAACCAGTAGCAAGGACTGACCTGGTGCCACTAACCCTGTGCGCCGTGAGTGACCGTCAGCCTCCGGCGGGACATCGTTGGAGCCTGGGGGTTGTCATCAGCAATGGGCAGGTACGGACTTGGTGTCTGGCATGAGTCTGTGGCATTCATATCCGCCATGTTGCCGGTCACAGCTGGCATGTGCCCTCTGCACCATGCCCTGGGGGTACACCTCCCATTCTCCCCCGAGACACTCCCCGGAAGGCACCTCTGAGACATTCGAGACCCTGCTCTGCCCTCATGACCCTACCCCAGTCTCCCGCAGATCAGCGTCCCATGGCGGTAGGCCCGTGTCGGCCGCTGTGCATCCGGGGCCACTAACCCTGTGCGACTCAAGTCATGCTCCCATGTTGTTCTGACATTGCATTTCTGAGTGCCTGATGACTGTTGGAGTTGTTGCCAGCACCAGCTACTCCCTGAGGGCTGGCTTACACTCACCCCACACACAGCCAGCACAGGCGTCACTGGATCAGTGGGCCTGCCATCACATCATGCCGAACCAAGTATTGACTCTTTTCTCTCTGCACTGTCCCAGGTGATCAAGGATATGCACTCTGCCCTTGGATGATGACACCCCTCCAAGACCCGAACACACCCGCACAGAGGCTGTACAATGCGGCCCACATACGCACCAGGGGCATCGTTGAATGCACATTTGGCGTGTTGAAGTCACGTTTCAGGTGCCTGGACGTCACAGGTGGAAGGCTCCTGTACAGCCCAGACATCGTGTGCAAGATGATCGTTGCATGTTGTGTGTTGCACAACATCTGTGTACGCACCAATGCCCCATGGATCCCAGTTCCAGAAGTACCGGACGATGATGGGGACGATGGGGCAGGTGGCCCACATCCCACTGCAGCTGCGGCAGGATTGGCCCGTAGGAACACCATCATTGCCAATTTCTTCTCATGAGAACGTCACATTGTGGCCGTCCCTTGCAATCATGGGACAGCACAAAATGTCCACAAGCACAGCATGTGTGAATAAAACATATTTGCAGGTTACAGGTTGTACTTGTACATTGTCATGTCACAGTTTCCTGCTGTGCCAGATGTGATTTGCCATGTTGTCCACATTTGCGGCACCAGTTGTGTCCTGTGTTCTGTTGTGGAGGTGTTGCTGTTTGTACCGGGATGTTGTCAATGTCGAGGTGCACTTATACTTATGTGCGTTTGCTGCACGGTGGGTGATTCACTCCTGAGGCTCTGATTTGTCTGCCACTGATCCCTTTCATGCGGTGTGCCTGTCAGTTCTGTGCTTCCAGGGTGCTGAGATGTTGCAGACTTGGGTAACTTGTGCTCTTTGTCGAGTTGTGACTCTGGGCCTGATTTGTCCGCAGATGTGTCGTTGACGTCAGGGGTTGTTTGTGCAGGTAGTTGTGTCCGAGTGTGACCTGCTCCTTTTCGGGTGTTGTCCGCACTCAGCCACCTCAGTGTCGTGCCGTGTACATTGCCATGATGATAGGACTGCAGCCAAGCTACTGGTCATGTGGTGTCTCTTGCATTGTCAGTGTGGCTGACGTATGTGCATGTTCGCACGTGGGCATGTGTTGGTTGTGAGACTGTTGATGTGTTGGGTGGGTGCCCCTTTGGGAACAGGCTGTTCGTGGGACTACTTGGTGTTTGTGTGTGTGCTGGAGTGTTCCCGTGGGATCAGGGACATGAACCAGAGTCATTGTGGGTGTGCAGTGTGCCCTGCTTGATTGTGCATGTGTGCCATTGTGCCCATCTCCAACCATCCCCCCACTCCCAGGTCGCTACGCACCATGTTGATGTGATGTTGGGTCATGTTGGGCAGTGTCCATATCACCAACTCATGTCACCGTCTCCAGACTGGTGAATGTGGCCACCATCTTCTCCATGTCATTCAGCTCCTGGTGTTCTGCTGGCCCCCCTCCTCCGGGGTGCGTTGCTGCTTTCGTGTTGGCAGCGGGTTTCTGCTTGGTTTTGCCATTCACATCAGTCCAGCGTCTCTTGTGCTCTTCCATTGTCCTCCTCTGCCTTGCGGCGGCATTCACATGGTCCGAGGTGGTGTGCCATCTTTGCCTCTTTGTTGCCAATGACACGTTGGAGGTGACGTACAGTTGGTGGTGGTGTTCTGTCTCATCCGTGGTGATCATGTGGTTTTCCTGTAGACTGTACCCCGTCTTCCTCTTCCTCTTCTCATTGCCCTTCCACGTGCCCTGTATTCCTGGGTGTTCCTCCGTGGGGATTGTGGGGTTCATGTTGTCCTCTGCAGTCGGTCAAGGTGCGTCCGTGGTACTCCGCAGTTGATTTCGTTTGTGGTGGCATTTTCCGTATGCTGTTCTTGTGCTTTTTCCTGCATTACGCGTGGGTTTTGCTGGCCTCTCGCTGCTTATCGCTGATTTCCTCATCGCGCTTTGGCCCATCGCATGTTTTTTCGCGTTGAGGTTTGTGTTTTTATCACGGTCGCGGTGATTGTATCGCGGACATTGACCGCGTTTTCGGGGGACTATCGCATGGTACCACTGTGTTGTGAATTCCACGTTAACACAGAGTTATTTTCCCGCGATCGGCTGCGATGTGTAAAGTTGCGTTAACATTTTTTGGAGATGTTTAGCACACGTTCTTGTGAATATACCCCTTTGCTTTTGAAATCTTGATTCCTGGATTTTGTCAGTTTTCCCTTTCCTCGCGCCAAGAGACCTCTGGGGATGTACATGCGCTTAATAAATTTCCTATAATATACCAATTCCGGGTCTCTCCTTGGTCAATTCATGAAGGGCTAATTGTAACAAAACTACTATATAGTTATAATTACGATGCTCTGTCTGTAGGGAAAATATTTTTAATTGCTAATTTCTGGCAATTTGGTAAATCTGCACAAACGTTTGCAAAGTGTTAATTCCATCACTCTCAGAGTCAACATGTCACTCTCAGAGTCAACATGTCAAGAGGAATGATTTATTGACTCTACCTTTTGCACTACAGCAAAAAACTACTGGACAGATTTACAATAACTGTGACATGAAGAATTAGGTTGGACCAGAAGACATCGTTGTTTTTGGTTAGTGTAAATGATTTCAGTATTTAAGTAGTGGCACAAGTAAGATAGAGATATTGTAACTGTTTTGCTGCAGAAACCAGTACACAAAGGTATATTTGTATTAAAACTTAAACTTGATTGGCTCAGGAACTTTTGCCATCAATCATCTAACTGTCCATGAACTGGCCCAACTAATTCATAAACCAGACTGATCTAATTGAGAAAAAGTGGAAAGTTTGCAGTGGGTTCATTCCAAGGTTTGCAAACTGCCTCAGATGGTTCAAAAACCCGTTCTACAGAGACTCTGGGGTTATGGTGGGCATAGGTCAGGAACTTACATCATGTACAGTGGATACTTTGGGCAGTCGCCAGACTATATCATATCAAAACCAAAGAAATTCAAAAGAAGAAGGGATTTTTGTTGTTGTTTTTACACACAGGATAAACTGTCTATGTGTGTAATTGGCTTCTGACCCGCAAATTCCATTCACTCCAGGTTTTCCTTAATGTTAGCACCTACTGTAAACATCTGCCAAAATGATTGTAAGATGTACCCCCCAGTGCCACCTTTTAAGATAAGGCCTGCTGCTGTGCAGCTGGAGTAAGAAACCCTGTGATTGCTGCATGCAAACACTTGTGTACACACGTGCATTCATGTGCAGGCCGAGTGAGGAAATCTGTTCTCTGACTCAGCCTGGGATTTGTGCACTGGTAGCCCTGTAGCAGATGGGACCCAGAATAAATTGGTTATAGTCTGTGTATCCCTTCTAATTCCATTAGGAATGACAAAAGAAATTAAAAGGATTAATTCTACCATCTTTAAAAAGCTAAAAAAACTTTGAAGGGGGTGGGCCAGCCTGTGCGTTGCTCTTAGTAAACGTGGGTGGATGGGTGATGTCCCACCCCTGAAAAGGTAGGGCTGCACACTTTCTAGCACTCCCCACCTCTACATTTAAGCCCCTGCACAGTGGCAGAAACTGAGAGAGAAGAGTGACCCACACAAGAAGGAGGATTGACTAGCTTGTTGATGAACCCCTACCTGGAGATGCCTCTGGGTGTGTACTTCCTGGACTATCAGACTCTGTGTCCAAACTTAGCGGATCTGGCTTCCTCACTCTCACTGGAGAACATGAAAGTGTGGACTTGCTAGGGACCCTGAAGGTCCCTAAAGGTTTGGACGTTTGTAACTGGTCCTGTGGTGGTACCACTGGACGAGGCCTCACTGACTTCTGCTGGACACACAGGTATCCTGAAAGTGGGCAAGAGGCCATCCGGTAAAAGCTGTGCAGCAAGAGGGTAGAAATTCCCTTGATGGCCCCGGAGTGCTGCAGCAGGAAGATACCAAACCTGGAGACTACCAGGAACTAGGATGAGGGGGCAGATACTGCACTTTTGTTTTATCAGCTGCTTGATTGTAAGAGGAGACAGCAGGGTTCAGGAACTGTAAAAAGGTATTTTTTAAATCATCAACAGAAACAAACCCAATTTTATAGGACAGAAGGCCCAAGGCTTACACTCCTAGTGGAGGAAGCATATTACCAGCTTCAAATTAGAGAAACCCCAGTCTGAATAGGCGAGAGGTTTCCACTCTTTTTGTCTTGGTTGCTCGAGTGCAGCTTTTTTCAATGTTTTTTCTATGTCTAGGCATGTTCCTTGAGGTCGTATGGAGGATGCAAGCCTCACCATGTCACTGAGGTGACCAATGATGTGTTATAATCTCCTTAGTGAGCCTGGTTCTAAGGGTCCCTCTGAAGACCCAGCAGAGGAAAAAGTGCTGTCAAACCCATTAGAAGTAGGGAATCTGATGGCTGTCCCCTGGTGAAACCCTGAACCTCACTTCTTCAGCCCGCACAAGGGGAACTACCAAGGTATATAGGCATGCCATCACCACTCATCTGCTTCCCAATGCCTGAGAAGAGGGGCACCAAAGAGCTGAGAACAGCTGATACATTGCTCCGCAAAGAGCCTGTGCAGAGGAAATCATTAGACTATGCGACTCCTTGGACCACCACAAGGTCTGTGGTCAAGTGCCAAGCAGGCATATGCACCCAGGCTGACTGTTCCTGCCGAACGGGCACTTTAAAAAAGAAAACAATAAAGAAACCCAATGAGAAGCACAAGGAAAAGACTCAGCCTGTGGTTCCATCAAAGTGAGTGGAACAGACCAAAATTGTGCCTCAGCCTAAAATTCACATTTTTGGGTGCACGGTATATATGAGCCTTTGACCAACCAGGGGCTTACCAACTACGGAAGCTACCCAGGTGAATTGCATGTCAGATTCGCCAAGGATTGCAACAGGAGCTGCACCAGCGTACTAACAGTCTCAATACAGGTGCTTGCTCTGACCTTCAGACTCCTCCTGGACCTTATGCAATGGACACACATCCTCCATTGCCTGCTCTTCAAAGACAGCGTGAGGAGCATGATCATTCATCAGAGGAAGAAGATCTAGGCATAAATATTGTGTGTCGCCAAGTAGCAAAGTAAACATCTGTGATGTGTTCTTGGCCAGTTGTTCTCTAAGTCCTGATAGTTTCACTATGCCAAATTTTCCCTTTCCATCTGCAGTCCTGTCTTAGAGCCTTATTACGACAGATTAGAAGTTAAAAACCTGGTCTGGCGTGCGGTCCTACGGCGGTCTGACAGCGGCTGTCTGTTAGGCTCATAGAAGATCTAACATGCAGACTGCTGCTCTCAGAGCACCAACTGCACTTTCCTGCATGGTGTGGAATACATGCCACACCGTGCAGGAAATGGGGGTGCAAAACCAGGGGGGCACTAAATGTTCCCCCTTGCATGCACCACAAGGTCCAGGAGCGGCAAGGGGCCCTGTAAGGGCCCCCTTTGTTGCCTCTCTGCCACCATTTTCATCGCGGGCTCAGCGCCATGAAAAGAGAGGTGGACAGGCAACTCCTAATATGCTTGGCGGTGCTGCAGCGGCACCACCAGCATATTAGTGCTCCTGACCGCTGCGCGACCACCGCAGAATCCTTGATCCCCAGTGGTCGCAGCGGTCCTGTGGCGGTCCGACCACCACACTCATAATACTGTGGGCAGGTCCGAAGTGTGGCAGTAGTCAGACCGCCACCATGGGTTTGGCGGTCCTATGGACCACTTAACTTGTAATAAGGCCCTTAGTGTTACTGTGTATTTTTTTCAAAAAAATGCAGACATAAAGTTTCCTTATTGGATATGGTAATTTATATATTATATTTTAAATTATATATTATATATTTATATATAATATATTGATTTACTTTGTTTAAATCTGAGTGACAATTATTGTAAAACATTCATAAATATAAAAATAATACACACATCATTTATTTTCTGAGTCCATTTTTCTGTGTGTCTCCTCTTGTGTTTAATTTGTTGGTCCATTATGTAGTTGTTGTTAGAACATGTCTATCCATGTTTTTGTTTACAGCCACCTAAATAAATGTAACACCAGATGGAAGGTCAATCTCAATTGATTCACCATCATGTTATCCATGATCCATGACCTGTTACTTTTATAAATTTTAAGACTCATTAGAACTAACAAGAATAGCCAATACAATAAATATCATCTATATTAAGCAGATGTTTTGACAGGATAAAATGCTTATCAATCATGAAATTATTTAAAATATTAAAGGAACAAACATAATTGTTTTCTCAAATAATGTTAAACAGAAGAATGGCTGTATATTCAGATTTTTATTTATAATGTCCTATCTGTCACATATATAATTGTAAGTTCATTAATAAAACATATCATAAATATTCAATACCTTTATAAATCCACATTGATATATCCCATCCACATCAGGGAACCGATATATGTGAAGGGAACATTTCACAGTCAAAGTTACTACTTATTTGACTGTATATTTTATATATGTTTTATTTTTGGTTGAAAACATAGACAAAGCAATAAAATAAGGTCTTTTTGGATTATATTTGATGCATAAGCTTCAACTCACTATGTACAGTGGCACGCTGCTCTCTACACAACAGGACAGTTGTTAATTTGAGAAAAAGATAATTTAACACCATTAACCTTTCCAGGGCATATTATGTCCTTACGCACAACCAGCATGCCATCTGCATTTTTATTACATATATTCAATTTATGCTTTAACATACACCAATATGACTTTCAAAACTTTCATACATGACTATCTCTGATTATCTCTGTTGTATGCTAGTCTTTTTTTTTATCACATATGGAGATCACCATGACCAAATAGCCATTTTTTATACCTCATTAAAACTTACATTTTAGTATTCAGGCCCTGTAATCAACAAGCAATAATGCATGATAATGTTCTTGGAAGATAAATAGAATTAAAACATACATGTCACCACACTATCTTAAAAATAAAATAAAGAAGTGTGGAATCTGCATCGGTGAACGCTTGCCTGCTGTCGAGTCATTTTTTGGCTAACAGTATGCTTAGAGAACTACATATAATTCTATTTAATACATTTAGTTTTACATTCATGTTCTAATCAACACACCGAAGGGTGTTTATTAGCTAACATCCAGGTAATGCTGGCCACGGAGCCTCTACACAATTATTTGACTTATTACTCATATTTACATAAATGGGATTAGGGTACTGTGCTATTGTTATCATTAAGCAAAAGACACACAAATGATGGACGGAATGCAGAGCAAATCAAACATTCACCCCCAGTCAACAGATTTGGGTTAAATCCATCGCTCTTTTGCTCACCATGCCACCCCAGTTTGGGTCAGTTTGGACCCAGCCTTATGCAAATCAGTTTTGATCCTGTTCCTCATGGGAACAGTCCAGCCCGAACTGCCGAACCAGGTCTTCCCTAGACCAGAACATTGTTATCATTAAGGCATATATCTTTTGCAAATAAAGTGTGCATGTGTACCAATTTTCCATGACACTGTAATCCTTATGTGCCTGACAATATAGAAACAATACCACAAATGTGGTTTTCAAAATTAATAACTAATAGATTACATTTTAACTCAATTATCTACATTAGAGCTGTTATACCTATTAAAGTAATAAAAAAAATATTAATCAATCAATCTCAAACATATAGATAAAAAAGAATTTTTAAACATCTACATTTAAATATACATGGGTAATGTCAATAATCTTGTGTTGTATGACATTACTAGTCATTTTTGTAAAGATGAGTCATATTTTCACGAGCATAGCCACATATTTTCGTTTTGCGTGGCAGTGCGTCAGGAAAGCCATGCAACACATCGCAAAACCTCATCATGCTAGGATTATTACTCAGGATCAGGGATGTCTCAGGTTACCTGTTGGTATGATATGTGAAGCTATGACACATTCTTGCAGCTAGCATGCAATATGTGAGAGAGGATGGAAGTGAGCACTCACCTGAAGTGCAAGTGACCCATACCGCACAACGGTGGTGGAGTAAAAAGGATACTTAGTTACTCGGGTGGTTCAATTGCCTGAAAAATAAATATAACATGCTGTTATATTTATAATATATTGTGTAATTAAGCGGCAGTAAGAAGAATATGCTCATCAAGCACTTACAACAAGAGCAATTCATGAAAGCAAAATAACGAAGGAGGCGCTCAATATGAGCAGGACCTTTACAGGACAATTTATGGTGTATGGAGTCTTGAACAGAGCCCGTTTAGTGAAAGCTAAAGCCAGCCAGCAAGGTCCTTAATCGCATTAGTAGGAAGAAGAGCACCATCACTCTCAGCCCATCCCATCGCACTAGCACGCAGCCCTGGGTGAGCTGAAATATTTCAAAATGGCTGCTCATGCGAAAATACTGAAATTCACTTTTTCATTTAATTATTTCTCATTGTTTTTTATCGCTCATAATTTTAATTTACCCTTATATTCCCTGCACTGTCCTTTATGAGTATGCCACTTTTATTTCAAGATTGCTTCTGTTTTTTGGCCCTCACATCTGCACTGATAATGGCCTGTCCACTTGCGTTTCAAGCCTCATTCTCATGAATGGCCGTTGTTAAATATTTTGCTCATCCACGGCCGCACACTGGAGCGATCGGATGGGCTAACAGTGACGGTGTGCTGCTTCCTACTAATACAATTCTGGACCTCGCTTAATTCATATTAGAACATTGGAATGTGGAGCACTCCATTGAATACAATGGAGTGCTCCGTGCTTCTATGGGCCGTTAAAGGCCCGCAGAGCAACATTCCAATGTTGCTTTTGTTCACAGCTATTGCTGTGAACAAAGGCCTCTCGGAGCTCGAGGGAATTTAAACCCCCTCGGGCTCCGGGAGGCCTTTGTTTTATTTGTTAGAATATTCTGCCCTCTAGTGGCAGAATGTTCTAATAGCCTTATAGCCTGCCGTTACGGGCTATACCGGCCATTAAAGTCCTGCTCCCTTGTTAAAGGCCCGAGCCGCACGCTCGGGCCTTTAATGCTGGAGAGGGCCTTTAACGGCCGGTATAGCCCGCTATATTGGGGCTATAGTATGACTTACAGTTGAACCATTGTTTTGATTGTATGTCATTAGCTTAGGTTCCAACTGGTATAAGCACGGCTCTTGTGACTTATATTGCATCAAGTGATACTTTCAGGGGTGATGCATATGTGTTCCTGTGCAACCACCCATGTTTTTGACTGCTCATCAATATAGCCAAAGATGATTAGACATATCTTATCCAAAAATTATGGTGAAGCCTTCAGCTAACCACAATTATTTAAAGAAACAAATCACAAAAATGAGTGCTGCATTTTACAGCAAATATAAAATGAACTTCAGCCAAGATTTATGTGCAAGTCGCACAATGCAGCGCATAAAAGTACGTTTTTGTGATGCGTTGGGGGAATGGGAGTGAGTAAAACAGTGGCTTATATTGTATTAGAACTTTGGAATGTGGAGCACTCCATTGAATACAATGGAGTGCTCCGAGCTTCTACGGGCCGGTAAAGGCCCGCAGAGCAACATTCCAATGTTGCTTTTGTTCACAGCTATTGCTGTGAACAAAGGCCTCTCGGAGCTCGAGGGGATTTAAACCCCCTCGGGCTCCGAGAGGCCTTTGTTTTATTTGGTAGAACATTCTGCCCTCTAGTGGCAGAATGTTCTAATACCCTTATAGCCCTTCGTAGCTGGGCTATACCGGCTATTAAAGTCCCGCTCCCTTGTTAAAGTATGCTAGGCAGTTCATAGGCACCAAAAGAGTATGGGTCAAGTGTGTGTTGTTGAATGTATGGTTGACTCTATTTAACCCCTTCCATGCTCATGACGAGCTGGACTCGTCATGGCACACAGTGCTCGTGTGCTCATGACGAGTCCAGCTCGTCATGGAACCCAGTCAAGGGAATCCCTCTGGTGCGGGCACCAGAGGGATTCCCTTTCATCCCCTAAAGCCTCGGGAGCTGGGGAAGAGCTTCCCCAGCTCCCGAGGCCCCCCCCCTGGTTTCCCTGAAATGACGATCGGCGCGCACGTCGCGCTGATCTCATTTCAGTGAAACTGAAACTGAAATGAGCCAAGAGGCTCATTACAGTTTCAGTTTCTACGTGCTCAGGGGGCTATCTCAGCCCCCTGAGCACGTAGAAACTCAGGAGAGGTATCGTTGGAAAGGGGAGAAATTTGGCATAATTAGTCTTTCTGCCCCCCTGGGGGTAGATGGGGGCAGTAGCCCCCAATCTGCCCCCCGAGGGGTAGAAAGCCCACTAGACACCAGGGATTTCTATTTAAATTATATTTAGGGGTGGGGGCTGCCCAAAACGGGCATGCCGATGCCCCCATCCCCCCGGCCACAAAATTAGTCTTTCTGCCCCCCTGGGGGCAGATGGGGCAGTAGCCCCCAATCTGCCCCCCGGGGGCAGAAAGCCCACTAGATACCAGGGATTTTTTTGAAAATTATAGTTAGGGGTGGGGGCTGCCCAATATGGGCATGCCAATGCCCCCACCCCACCCCGCCGCAAAGGTACAGTCTTTCTGCCCCTCCTGGGGGGCAGATGGGGCAGTAGCCCCCAATCTGCCCCCCGGGGGCAGAAAGCCCACTAGATACCAGGGATTTGTTTTAAATTATAATTTGGGGTGGGGGCTGCCCAATATGGGCATGCCAATGCCCCCACCCCACCCCGCCGCAAAGGTACAGTCTTTCTGCCCCTCCTGGGGGGCAGATGGGGGCAGTAGCCCCCAATCTGCCCCCCGGGGGGGCAGAAAGCCCACTAGACACCAGGTTTTTTTCCCCTCGATACATTTAGGGGTGGGGGTTGCCCAAGATGGGCATACCAATGCCCCCACCCCTCCCCCACGAAATTCCAGTCTTTCTGCCCCCCGGGGGCAGATGGTGGCAGCGGCCACCAATCTGCACCCACCCGGGGGTTCAGAAATACCCTAGATGCCAGGGATTATTTTTTTATAGGCCCGGGGTGGGGGCTGCCCAGAATGGGCATGCAAATGCCCCCACCCTACCCCCAAAGAAAAAAAAAACTTTCTGCCCCCCAGGAGGCAGATGGGGGCAATAGCCCCTGATCTGCCCCCCGGGGAGGGGGCAGAAAGCCCACTAAGCGCCAGGGATTTTTTTTTATATAGGTAGGGGTGGGGGCTGCCCAGAATTTGCATGTCAATGCCCCCAACCCAAAAAAATGCTACAGTCTTTCTGCCCCCCTGGGAGGCAGATGGGGCAATAGCACCTTATCTGCCCCCCGGGGGCAGAAAGCCCACTAGCCACCAGGGATTTTTTTTTTTACAAAGTTCGAGGTGGGGGCTGCCAAGAATGGACATGCCAATGCCCCCACCCACCCCAAAAAAGATGTCACTGTCTTTCTGCCCCTCCCAGGAGGCAGATGGGGGCAGTAGCCCCTGATCTGCCCCCGGGGGCAGAAAGCCCACTATGTGCCAGCGATTATGCTGGCTTTTTTATACGGAGGGGTGGGGGCTGACCAGCATAGGCATCCCAATGCCCCCGACCCCCCAAAAGAATAGCCACAGTCTTTCTGCCCCCTCGGGGGCATATCGGAGCAATAGCCCCTGATTTCCCCCTCCCCAGGGCGGCAGAAAGCCCACTAGGCACTGACTTTTTTCGGAATGTGCCTACCTGTTGAATTTGGTTCCTAGCTCTGCCGGCACCCAGGGAAACCTAGCAAACCTATACATTTTTTAAAACTAGACACCCAGGGGAATCCAGGATGGGCTGACTTGACTGGCTCTCACCAGGTTCTGTTACCCAGAATCCCTTGCAAACCTAAAAATTTGTCCCAAAAAACACATTTTCCTCACATTTTTGTGGTGGAAAGTTCTGGAATCTGCGTGGATCCACAAAATTCCACCCACCCCGCGTTCCCCAAAGTCTTTCGAGAAAAATGGTACCTCACTTGTGTGGGTAGGACTAGTGGCCGCGACAGGAAACGGCCCAAAACGCAACATGGACACACCACATTTTCACAGTGAAAACGGACCCTTTTTTTGCAAAGTGCCTAGCTGTAGATTTTGAACCCTAACACTGCCAGCACCTAGGGAAACCTAGCAAACCTATACATTTTTGAAAACTAGACACCCAGGGGAATTCAGGATGGGGTGACTTGACTGGCTCTCACCAGGATCTGTTACCCAGAATCCCTTGCAAACCTAAAAATATGTCCCAAAAACACATTTTCCTCACATTTCTGTGGTGGAAAGTTCTGGAATCTGCGTGGATCCACAAATTTCCTACCACCCTGCGTTCCCCCAGGGCTCCCGATAAAAATGGTACCTCACTTGTGTGGGTAGGCATAGTGGCTGAAACAGGAAATGGCCCAAATCGTATTGTGGAGACTTCAAAACTACCTATAACAAAACTACCTGGTTTTGGGGGGGGCACCTGGTTTTTGGCCCCGGGCTCGCCGCCATCTAGGGAAACCTACCAATCCCACACATTTCTGAAAACTAGACACCCTGGGGAGTCCAATGAGGTATGGCTTGCGTGGATCCCCCAACGTTTCCCTACCCAGAATCCCCTGCAACCCTCAAATTTAGCTGAAAAAACCATATTTTCCACATATTTTTGCGTGGAATTACCGTGCTGGCACAAATGTCCTACCACCCAGCGTTGCCCTTGTTCCCCGAGTAAAATGATACCTCACTTGTGTGGGTGTCCGAAGCAGAACTGGCTAAAAACGTATTTTTAAAAAAATATAGCGCTTAGAATTCTCGGTGCTATACCCTAAATCCCTATGTTTTGGGCTCTTCCCAGTCACAGGCCTTTGGCCCACCCACACAAGTGAGGTATCATTTTACTCGGGAGAACAAGGGGAACGCTGGGTGGTAGGACATTTGTGCCGGCACAGTGATCCCACGCAAAAATGTATGGAAAAAGTGATTTTTTCAGCTAAATTTGAGGTTTGCAGGGGATTCTGGGTAGGAAAACGTTGTGGGACCCACGCAAGCCATACCTCGCTGGACTCCCCGGGTGTCTAGCTTTCAGAAATGTTTGAGTTTGGTAGTTTCCCAAGATGGCCGCCGAGCCCAGGGCCAAAAACTCCTGGGACCCCCTTGCAAAACCAGGTTGTTTTGTGATAAGTAATTTTGATGTCGCCTCAATAGGTTTTGGGCCCTTTTCTGTCGCGGGTACTTGACCCACCCACGCAAGTGAGGTATCATTTTTATCGGGAGACCTGGGGGAACGCTGGGTGGGAGGAAATTTGTGGATCCACGTAGATTCCAGAACTTTCCCACATAGAAATTTGAGAGAAAAGTGATTTTTTCAGCTAAATTTGAGGTTTGCAGGGCATTCTGGGTAGGAAAACGTTGGGGGATCCACGCAAGCCATACCTCGTTGGACTCCCCGGGTGTCTAGTTTTCAGAAATGTGTGGGTTTGGTAGGTTTCCCAAGATGGCCGCCGAGCCCGGGGCCAAAAACCCAGGTGACTCCCCTTGCAAAACCAGCTTGTTTTGTGATAGATCATTTTGATGTCTCCTCAATACGTTTTGGGCCCTTGCCTGTTGCGGGTACTTGAACCACCCACACCAGTGAGGTTTTTGGCCCTGGGCTCGGCGGCCATCTTAGGAAACCTACCAAACCCACACATTTCTGAAAACTAGACACTCTGGGGAGTCCAGCGAGGTATGGCTTGCGTGGGTCCCCCAATGTTTTCCTACCCAGAATCCCCTGCAAACCTGATATTTTGCTGAAAAAATCACTTTTTCGCACATTTTTGTGTGGTAAAGTTGTGGAATCATGGGGCTGACACAAATTTCCTACCACCCAGCAATCCTCCAGGTCTCCCGATAAAAATGGTGCCTCACTCGGGTGGGAGGCCCAAGTACCCGCGACAGGCAAGGGCCCACAACGTATTGAGGCGACCTCAAAATGGCCTATCACAAAACGACCTGGTTTTGCAAGGGGGTCCCATGACGTTTTGGCCCGGGGCTCGGCGGCCACCTATGGAAACCTACCAAACCTACACATTTCTGAAAAGTAGACACCCGGGGCATTCCAGGGAGGTATGACTTGCGTGGATCCACCAACGTTTTCTTACCCAGAATCCCCTGCAAACCTGATATTTTGCTGAAAAAATCACTTTTCGCACATTTTTGTGTGGTAAAGTTGTGGAATCATGGGGCTGACACAAATTTCCTACCACCCAGCAATCCCCCAGGTCTCCCGATAAAAATGGTGCCTCACTCGGGTGGGAGGCCCAAGTACCCGCGACAGGCAAGGGCCCACAACGTATTGAGGCGACCTCAAAATGGCCTATCACAAAACGACCTGGTTTTGCAAGGGGGGACCCATGACGTTTTGGCCCGGGGCTCGGCGGCCACCTACGGAAACCTACCAAACCTACACATTTCTGAAAAGTAGACACCCGGGGCATTCCAGGGAGGTATGACTTGCGTGGATCCACCAACGTTTTCTTACCCAGAATCCCCTGCAAACCTGATATTTTGCTGAAAAAATCACTTTTTCGCACATTTTTGTGTGGTAAAGTTGTGGAATCATGGGGCTGACACAAATTTCCTACCACCCAGCAATCCCCAGGTCTCCCGATAAAAATGGTGCCTCACTCGGGTGGGAGGCCCAAGTACCCGCGACAGGCAAGGGCCCACAACGTATTGAGGCGACCTCAAAATGGCCTATCACAAAACGACCTGGTTTTGCAAGGGGGTCCCATGACGTTTTGGCCCGGGGCTCGGCGGCCACCTACGGAAACCTACCAAACCTACACATTTCTGAAAAGTAGACACCCGGGGCATTCCAGGGAGGTATGACTTGCGTGGATCCACCAACGTTTTCTTACCCAGAATCCCCTGCAAACCTGATATTTTGCTGAAAAAATCACTTTTTCGCACATTTTTGTGTGGTAAAGTTGTGGAATCATGGGATTGACACAAATTTCCTACCACCCAGCGTTCCCCAGGTCTCCCAATAAAAATGGTGCCTCACTCGGGTGGGAGGCCCAAGTACCCGCGACAGGCAAGGGCCCACAACGTATTGAGGCGACCTCAAAATGGCCTATCACAAAACTACCTGTTTTTGCAAGGGGGTCCCATGACGTTTTGGCCCGGGGCTCGGCGTCCACCTAGGGAAACCTACCAAACCTACACATTTCTGAAAAGTAGACACCCGGGGGATTCCAGGGAGGTATGGCTTGCGTGGATCCCCCAACGGTTTCTTACCCAGAATCCCCTGCAAACCTGAAATTTGGCTGAAAAAATCACTTTTTTCACACATTTTTGTGTGGTAAAGTTGTGGCATCACGGGGCTGACACAAATTCCCTACCACCCAGCGTTCCCCCAGGTCTCCCGATAAAAATGGTGCCTCACTCGGGTGGGAGGCCCAAGTACCCGCGACAGGCAAGGGCCCAAAACATTTTGTGATAGGCAATTTTGATGTCGCCTCAATACGTTGTGGGCCCTTGCCTGTCGCGTGTACTTGGGCCTCCCACACAAGTGAGGCACCATTTTTATCGGGAGACCTGGGGGAACGCTGGGTGGTAGGAAATTTGTGTGAGGCCAGTGATGCCACACTTTCCCACACAAAAATGTGTGAAAAAAGTGATTTTTTTCAGCTAAAATTGAGGTTTGCAGGGGATTCTGGGTAAGGAAACGTTGGGGGATCCACGCAAGCCATACCTCCCTGGAAGCCCCCGGGTGTCTACTTTTCAGAAATGTGTGGGTTTGGTAGGTTTCCCTAGATGGCTACCGAGCACGGGGCCAAAACCCAGGTGACCCCCGTGCAAAACCAGGTCGTTTTGTGAAAGGCCATTTTGAGGTCGCCTCACTACGTTGTGGGCCCTTGCCTGTCGCGAGTACTTGGGCCTCCCACACGAGTGAGGCACCATTTTTATCGGGAGACCTGGGGGAACGCTGGGTGGTAGGAAATTTGTGTCAGCCCCATGATTCCACAACTTTACCACACAACAATGTGCGAAAAAAGTGATTTTTTGAGCAAAATATCAGGTTTGCAGGGGATTCTGGGTAATAAAACTTTGGTGGATCCACGCAAGCCATACCTCCCTGGAATCCCCGGGTGTCTACTTTTCAGAAATGTGTAGGTTTGGTAGGTTTCCTAGGTGGCCGCCGAGCCCGGGCCAAAACGTCATGGGACCCCCTTGCAAAACCAGGTAGTTTTGTGATAGGCCATTTTGAGGTCGCCTCAATACGTTGTGGGCCCTTGCCTGTCGCGGTACTTGGGCCTCCCACCCGAGTGAGGCACCATTTTTATCGGGAGACCTGGGGAACGCTGGGTGGTAGGAGAATTTGTGTGAGGCCAGTGATGCCACACTTTCCCACACAAAAATGTGTGAAAAAAGTGATTTTTTCAGCTAAAATTGAGGTTTGCAGGGGATTCTGGGTAAGGAAACGTTGGGGGATCCACGCAAGCCATACCTCCCTGGAAGCCCCCGGGTGTCTACTTTTCAGAAATGTGTGGGTTTGGTAGGTTTCCTAGATGGCTACCGAGCACGGGGCCAAAAACCCAGGTGACCCCCTTGCAAAACCAGGTCGTTTTGTGAAAGGCCATTTTGAGGTCGCCTCACTACGTTGTGGGCCCTTGCCTGTCGCGGGTACTTGGGCCTCCCACACGAGTGAGGCACCATTTTTATCGGGAGACCTGGGGGAACGCTGGGTGGTAGGAAATTTGTGTCAGCCCCATGATTCCACAACTTTACCACACAACAATGTGCGAAAAAGTGATTTTTTGAGCAAAATATCAGGTTTGCAGGGGATTCTGGGTAAGAAAACTTTGGTGGATCCACGCAAGCCATACCTCCCTGGAATCCCCGGGTGTCTACTTTTCAGAAATGTGTAGGTTTGGTAGGTTTCCCTAGGTGGCCGCCGAGCCCCGGGCCAAAACGTCATGGGACCCCCTTGCAAAACCAGGTAGTTTTGTGATAGGCCATTTTGAGGTCGCCTCAATACGTTGTGGGCCCTTGCCTGTCGCGGGTACTTGGGCCTCCCACCCGAGTGAGGCACCATTTTTATCGGGAGACCTGGGGGAACGCTGGGTGGTAGGAAATTTGTGTGAGGCCAGTGATGCCACACTTTCCCACACAAAAATGTGTGAAAAAAGTGATTTTTTCAGCTAAAATTGAGGTTTGCAGGGGATTCTGGGTAAGGAAACGTTGGGGGATCCACGCAAGCCATACCTCCCTGGAAGCCCCCGGGTGTCTACTTTTCAGAAATGTGTGGGTTTGGTAGGTTTCCCTAGATGGCTACCGAGCACGGGGCCAAAAACCCAGGTGACCCCCCTTGCAAAACCAGGTCGTTTTGTGAAAGGCCATTTTGAGGTCGCCTCACTACGTTGTGGGCCCTTGCCTGTCGCGGGTACTTGGGCCTCCCACACGAGTGAGGCACCATTTTTATCGGGAGACCTGGGGGAACGCTGGGTGGTAGGAAATTTGTGTCAGCCCCATGATTCCACAACTTTACCACACAACAATGTGCGAAAAAAGTGATTTTTTGAGCAAAATATCAGGTTTGCAGGGGATTCTGGGTAAGAAAACTTTGGTGGATCCACGCAAGCCATACCTCCCTGGAATCCCCCGGGTGTCTACTTTTCAGAAATGTGTAGGTTTGGTAGGTTTCCCTAGGTGGCCGCCGAGCCCCGGGCCAAAACGTCATGGGACCCCCCTTGCAAAACCAGGTAGTTTTGTGATAGGCCATTTTGAGGTCGCCTCAATACGTTGTGGGCCCTTGCCTGTCGCGGGTACTTGGGCCTCCCACCCGAGTGAGGCACCATTTTTATCGGGAGACCTGGGGGAACGCTGGGTGGTAGGAAATTTGTGTGAGGCCAGTGATGCCACACTTTCCCACACACAAATGTGTGAAAAAAGTGATTTTTTCAGCTAAAATTGAGGTTTGCAGGGGATTCTGGGTAAGGAAACGTTGGGGGATCCACGCAAGCCATACCTCCCTGGAAGCCCCCGGGTGTCTACTTTTCAGAAATGTGTGTGTTTGGTAGGTTTCCCTAGGTGCCGGCAGAGCTAGGCTTCACAAACTACAGCTAGGCACTTTGCCAAAAAAGGGTCATTTTTCACTGCGAAATTGAGGTGAGACCACGTTGCGTTTTGCGCCGTTTCCTGTCGCGGGCACTAGGCCGACCCACACAAGTGAGGTACCATTTTTCTCAGAAGACTTTGGGGAACGCGGGGTGGGTGGAAATTTGTGAATCCACGCAGATTCCAGAACTTTCCACCACAGAAATGTGGGGAAAATGTGTTTTTTTGACAATTTTTTAGGTTTGCAAGGGATTCTGGGTAACAGAACCTGGTGGGAGGCAGTCCAGTCACCCCATTCTGGATTCCCCTGGGTGTCTAGTTTTCAAAAATGTATAGGTTTGCTAGGGTTCCCTAGGTGCCGGCAGAGCTAGGGTTCAAAAACTACAGCTAGGCACTTTGCCAAAAAAGGGTCATTTTTCACTGCGAAATTGAGGTGTGACCACATTGCGTTTTGCGCCGTTTCCTGTCGCAGGCACTAGGCCGACCCACACAAGTGAGGTACCATTTTTCTCGGAAGACTTTGGGGAACGCGGGGTGGGTGGAAATTTGTGGATCCACGCAGATTCCAGAACTTTCCACCACAGAAATGTGGGGAAAATGTGTTTTTTTGACAATTTTTTATGTTTGCAAGGGATTCTGGGTAACAGAACCTGGTGGGAGGCAGTCAAGTCACCCCATCCTGGATTCCCCTCGGTGTCTAGTTTTCAAAAATGTATAGGTTTGCTAGGTTTCCCTAGGTGCCGGCAGAGCTAGGGTTCAAAAACTACAGCTAGGCACTTTGCCCAAAAAGGGTCATTTTTCACTGCAAAATTGAGGTGTGACCACGTTGCGTTTTGCGCCGTTTCCTGTCGCAGGCACTAGGCCGACTCACACAAGTGAGGTACCATTTTTCTCGGAAGACTTTGGGGAACGCGGGGTGGGTGGAAATTTGTGGATCCACGCAGATTCCAGAACTTTCCACCACAGAAATGTGGGGAAAATGTGTTTTTTTTGACAATTTTTATGTTTGCAAGGGATTCTGGGTAACAGAACCTGGTGGGAGGCAGTCAAGTCACCCCATCCTGGATTCCCCTGGGTGTCTAGTTTTCAAAAATGTATAGGTTTGCTAGATTTCCCTAGGTGCCGGCACAGCTAGGGTTCAAAAACTACAGCTAGGCACTTTACCAAAAAAGGGTCATTTTTCACTGCGAAATTGAGGTGTGACCACGTTGCGTTTTGCGCCGTTTCCTGTCGCAGGCACTAGGCCGACCCACACAAGTGAGGTACCATTTTTCTCGTAAGACTTTGGGGAACGCGGGGTGGGTGGAAATTTGTGGATCCACGCAGATTCCAAAACTTTCCACCACAGAAATGTGGGGAAAATGTGGTTTTTTTGACAATTCTTTAGGTTTGCAAGGGATTCTGGGTAACAGAACCTGGTGGGAGGAAGTCAAGTCACCCCATCCTGGATTCCCCTGGGTGTCTAGTTTTCAAAAATGTATAGGTTTGCTAGGTTTCCCTAGGTGCCGGCAGAGCTAGGGTTCAAAAACTACAGCTAGGCACTTTGCCAAAAAAGGGTCATTTTTCACTGCGAAATTGAGGTGTGACCACGTTGCGTTTTGCGCCGTTTCCTGTCGCAGGCACTAGGCCGACCCACACAAGTGAGGTACCATTTTTCTCGGAAGACTTTGGGGAACGCGGGGTGGGTGGAAATTTGTGGATCCACGCAGATTCCAGAACTTTCCACCACAGAAATGTGGGGAAAATGTGGTTTTTTTGATAATTTTTTAGGTTTGCAAGGGATTCTGGGTAACAGAACCTGGTGGGAGGCAGTCCAGTCACCCCATCCTGGATTCCCCTGGGTGTCTAGTTTTCAAAAATGTATAGGTTTGCTAGGTTTCCCTAGGTGCCGGCAGAGCTAGGGTTCAAAAACTACAGCTAGGCACTTTGCCAAAAAAGGGTCATTTTTCACTGCGAAATTGAGGTGTGACCACGTTGCGTTTTGCACAGTTTCCTGTCGCAGGCACTAGGACGACCCACACAAGTGAGGTACCATTTTTCTCGTAAGACTTTGGGGAACGCGGGGTGGGTGGAAATTTGTGGATCCATGCAGATTCCAGAACTTTCCACCACAGAAATGTGGGGAAAATGTGTTTTTTTGACAATTTTTTATGTTTGCAAGGGATTCTGGGTAACAGAACCTGGTGGGAGGCAGTCAAGTCACCCCATCCTGGATTCCCCTGGGTGTCTAGTTTTCAAAAATGTATAGGTTTTCTAGGTTTCCCTAGGTGCCGGCAGAGCTAGGGTTCAAAAACTACATCTAGGCACTTTGCAAAAAAAGGGTAATTTTTCATTGTGAAAATGTGGTACGTCCACGTTGCATTTTGAGCCATTTCCTGTTGTGGGCACAAGGGCTACCCACACAAGTGAGGTACCATTTTTATCGGGAGACTTAGGGTAACACAGAATTGTAGAGCAACTGTTATTACCTATTGACTTTCGATGCATTTCTGCCTTCCAAATGAAAGACAATGTGTAAAAAATAAGTCATTTTGAAAAATGACCTATAATTCTCATGCTAGTATGGGTACTCCCAATTTCGGAAATGTGCAAATATCTACTGTTTCTAAAATCTACATTTTGTTCCCATTTCAGAAATACATAGGTGTCTTTCATAACAATTTTTCCATGTATACATTTTCCCAAAATAATTGCTATATACCCGGTACATAATAAAAAACCATTGCAAGATGCTGCTCAATTATTGGCTCTGGGTTCGTCGGGTTCTTGGTGAACCTACAAGTCCTATATATCCCCACAACCAGAAAGGTCCAGCGGATATAACGGTATATTGCCTTCAAATAGCTGTCATAATTAGAAGAAGTTACAGGTGAAAACGTTGACACAAATGGCTGTTTTTTTCAACTAATTTTCAATTTTTCCTTTATTTAACTGTTAGTTTCTATAAGGAAAACTTTAAGGATCTACACAAATGACCCCTTGCTGAATTCAGAATTTTGTCTACTTTTCAGAAATGTATGGCTTTCCAGGATCCATTATTGGTTTCATACCCATTTCTACCATTAACTGGAAGGAGGTTGAAAGCACAAAAAATAGCAAAAATAGGCTATGTCCCAGAAAAATGCCAAAACTGTGTAAAAAAGTTGGTTTTCTGACAAAAGTCTGCTTGTCCCTGAAAGCTGGGAAAATGGTGATTTCATCCCCACAACCCCTTTTTGATGCCATTTGCAGGGAAAAATCAAGACGCTTTCATCTGTAGCCCTTTTTTCGCATTTTTCCCCCAAAAAACAAAATTTAGCTGTATTTTGACTAATTTCTGGGTCCCCTCCAGGGGAATCCACAAACCCTGGGTACCTTTACAATCCCCATGATGTTAGAAAAAAAGGACGCAAATTTGGCATGGATACCTTATGTGGTCAAAAAGTTACAGGGGCCTAAGCGCGCACTACCCCAAATAGCCAAAAAAAGGCTTAGCACAGGAGGGGAAAAGGCCTAGCAGCGAAGGGGTTAACTATCATAGGGACAAAACACAACAACAACACATGGCAGTATGTATGGTCCTATTTTGCTGTATGGCATTCACACAATGCAGGATGACAACTTGGCATGTTGGATAGTGTTGTTATATTTTTGTCAAAATTATGATCACTATATTTACTATAAAGGTAGATTACACTTCAGATCTGACTTCTTTTTGGAATATGATGTTGTTTGTATGAAGTGATTTGATTCCAAATGAAATACTTTATGTTCCAAGGGAATGTTACACACAAGTTACTAAGTATTTGTTGTAAAATTGAGTTCAAACATTAATATTTAATATTTTGTTAGTGTGTTTATGTTTTTTTAACTAAGCTACTACTGAAATTATTTTGCCATCCATGTGCCAACAAAAAAAGGCATGGATCATACTTATATTTTTTTTAAAATGCAAAGTAAAGAATGTGTCCTGTAAGCATACACTTTTATTCTCAAAAATATTTTAAGTGAGCAATTTTATATTGCGAACAGTATTGCACTCAGATGTTTCTATGAAAACTTCAAACAAGCTTTTGAAAATCATACGTTGATCTTAGTTATGACTACCTCCTACAGCTAGAAATGTGTTTGAACAAATCTAGGTTATATTTGTAACTATATCACAGAGATGAGAAATCAAAATATATGTGACGATGTAAATGAAAATAGTGCAGAGATTTGACGTCAATTATTAGCACACTATTGGTAAATGTGTTCATTATATGTGTGGCGCAAAAATATATAATCTAATGTCATGTTTAACACTCTCCTAAATTTTTGAAATACACAATGTTCGGTTTCAAGTTTTTTAAAAATTGTATTCAGGATAAAAAATAATTCACACTTGCAAATAATAACATGGATATTGTATTTAGGGTTCGGAAATAATTTTACATTTAATCTGAAGCTCAAGGTAAAAAATTGGGAAGTGCCATGTTACTTTGTTGATTTGAAGGCCTCTTATCACAATGATGACACCTACAGTTATTATTTAAAAAGTATCTGGCATATTGAAAATATATAAACACATTTAGGGGCCGATTACGATGCGGCCCGTAAAGGCTTCGACCAATGGTTGGAGCCTTTCAGGCCGCATTGTAATCAGCCCCTCGGTTTACTTTCCGACCACAGCATTACAATGCTTGCGGTCGGAAACTAAACCGGCCGGTCATTCTGGCTGGATTCCTACGGGCTCAAGGAGCCCGATGGCCTGTCGGAACTGGCTCTTAAACCCTAAGGGAAGGTCATTCGGCCATGGGATTACGATGCACGGTTTCTGGCATGGTTTCCATGCCGGCCTGTCCGACATGGAAACCATGTTGGAAAGCGTGTTTGCGGGCCCCCAGCGGGGCCCCTTGGGTGCGCAGCCTCTGTTTAGGGGCTGAGGGGGCAACTATGGTGCCCCCCTGTGGATCACTGCACCTTGTAGCAGGCACCTTGAGGGGCACAGGATTTACAGCACCTCTCATTTCCCTATGGGAGCATGTATTACGGCCGGATTACATAGGGAAATGTAGGAATGCGTCTGAACATCGTTCCTAATTAGGCAGTCGGGAATGCCGACCAGACATCGTAATTAGCCCCTATGTGTTATTTTGAGTATATTTTTGTGTACCTCACCTATGAAGGTTCATTTAAAACAACTGAGTCAACTTGATGTCTGCAAGTTAATCATTAGCCCTCCTGCAATCTCTGCCTTAATTTACCAAGCTATCACACAGTGATATCGTATATACAGGTTACACACAGGCTTTTGTAATGTGTCATTTAATCCGCTCAGTAATTTCACTATGACTTGCACCTGTGATGCCCTAATTAGACACAGACAGGTTGGTAGTAGATAAACAAACCATTGTGTGATCTTATAATAATTGTAACCTTGAAACTCCTGTTCACCTGCTGGTTAGTTCGGATGGTACTGAAAACAACTAAGTTATCTTACAAGGACTTGAGTCTGTTTCTGTCAGGCTAGATAGAAATTGGCTGAACTTCCTAAACATTGTAATTTTTTGCTAGCTATATAAATATAGAAAGTGCCTGTTAAATAAAATGGCCTGTTTTTCTCTTGTGCCACTTCATAGCACTGGTTACTTGGTGCTAGTGTCATTATGCTTATTGTCATAACAATGTAAGATTCAAACAGTCAGGATATTATATTAATGAAGAAACAATTTATTAACACATTATACACACATTATACAATTTTGTGTTCTTCTGTACAATCCACTTATACAAAGATTCTTGCTTCGAAATACAGCTGAGCGGGGGGTGGGGGGGTCGGGTAACTAGTTAGCTTGGAGTCCCGTTCGTTATCGGAATTAACCAGACATATTGCACCACCAACTAAGAACAGCCATGCACCATCACCCACAGAATCGAGAAAGAGCTATCAGTCTGTCAATCCTTTCCGTGTCCGGGCCGGGTGAGGTTTCCCATGTTTCCCTAACTAGCTACACGACCCCCAGCTCAGCTGTATTTCAGAGCAAGAATCTTCATACAAGTGGATTGTACAGAAGAACACAAAATTGTATAATGTGTTAATAAATTGTTTTTTCATTAATACAATATCCTGACTGTTTGAATCTTACATTGTTATGACATTGTATGAGTGCTGGTGTTTCTCATTTTACTAATTTGAAAATTCCTGTTAAACTTTAGTCGGGATACCATCATTCCCACAAGCTTTTGCGTTAGCCATCGCTATGACTTCTCTATTTCAGAGAAAGGTATTTTTGCTAAGAGAGTATCTTTTTGGATCTCTATCAAATTGGGTAATATAAGAGAATTAAAGTATTGGTCATGCTTCGAAGAAGGGACATGATCTGTTGTCTCTTATAGATCCTTGTATTGTTGCAAAAAAGCTCGACAATTTCATATTTCTGAGCTGTTTGAACATTAGCGACTGGTTTAGGAATCTCACTAATCACATTATAATTTTTCCTAGACTTGGTGGACCAGGCAAGTAATTTAACAAGCTGCTGATTTTCCTCGTTAACTTTCTGCTGATAGGTTCTATGGTTACAGATTTCCTCAGCCCAAAAATAGTCTATGAGATTCTGCGATGCTCTTGCAAGCCAATCCTTTTTAATTTCCTTACTTGTTCACTAGAATTATGATCTGGAGTCTCAATGGCAAGTGTAGCTACATCAATAGCTGCCTGTAGCTCTCGTATTCTCATGAGACGTGCCTTACTTAATTTTTTATTTATAAGCTATCACCTGTCCCCTAAAAGTAGCTTTGAAAGCTTCCCAAACAACAAAATTGGGGTCCGAATTCCGATTCACTTGAAAGAATTCCTAAATAAAAATTCTGATCTTCTCTAACCAGGTTTGATCTGATAATAATTTATCAAATTGCAATCTGCCTCTCCCGCGTGGCTGAGTATCTAATTTAATTTCCACTGAAAAAATAGAATGGTCCGAAATGGTATTGGCTCAAATGTCAGTTAGCTAATTATTTATGTGATCAAAAAAAAGTTTAATCTTGACGCAGTATTAAATTGGTGTGAAAAAAAATCTGGATCTAAACGCCAAGGATCAACCAGTCCAAAATTCTGCTTGAAACCTGCTAATATCTCTGCTGTCTTAGGCTTAAGCTGCCTCTTCATACTATTCCAAGTGTCCAGTTTTAAATTCTGAATAAAATTAAAATCGCCCCCAAAAATTAAGGGTACTACCTGGTCCCTGGAAAGCTCATACAGCTGCTTGAGAGACTCTATTTGATTTTCCACCGGGCCATAGTAATTAATGAGATTAAACAGAAATCTCTCTAGTGAAACCTTAACCCAATTCCATCTCCCTTTCCCATATCTTGTAACATCTAGTATTTGCCAGTTAACAGTGGTCAATGAAAAAATTGCCACCCCCCTGACCGCAACACCTGAGGTGAAAAGAAGTCGTTGGCAAACCTTCTACGAATAGTCATATTTGAGTTACTGGACTTCAAATGTATTGCCTGAAAGAATATCACCTCAACACCAAACATGGACAACCAATTCATTATTCACCCATATTTACGTTTATTCAATAGACCGTTAGCATTGCAAGGGACTATCCAAATCGATTTCACCATAATGTTAGAAAGAAAAAAAAGGCAGAACGAGAAAGTTAAAACCTTTAAACAATTCCCTATTCCCTGACTGATGAAACACATCTCTGTCTAAGAATTAACGTACAACTAAATTGATTCCCTTGTCTTGTCTATTATCTAGATCCTTTTGACTCACGATTCTGCTCTTTTTTTGCTTACACTCACCCACCTCAACCCGAAGTGATTTCTGGACCCTAACCCTAATACCCACCCTCCTGTGAACTGTCTTGTCGAGGGAATTGCCCACCTTACCCCCTGACCCACCCCACAATTTACGTGGTGCCATGTTGCTGCACCTTGCATCGCTCTTCCACTGCCCAATTGGAAAATCCCCCCCCCGCTCCATTAGCCTATATAAGATGGACAAAAACCATATGGGAACCCCTAAACAGCTTCCAATAGCTGGGTCACTTAATGTTCAACCCACAGCTAACTCTGGACTTTAGATAATAGATCTTGAGCCTCTTCCATAAGTGAAAGAAGATGAAACTGCCCCTTGACAAGAACTTTCAATTTTGACTGTCGTACCACAGAGGCCTGGATGCCCACTGGTTTAAAATTGTCCCACGAAACCTTGAAATTCCCTGTGGCATTGTGCAGATGCGATTGACATATCAGAGAAAATGCGAAATCAACATTTTTCAGGTGTTGAAAACATTTTCCATTTAATAGCTGCAGATAATATTTGTTCCTTAATGCAATAATTGGCAACATTAAAAAGGATAGTAGGTGGGTATTTCGAGTTGGCAACATGTTGCGCTTGAATCCCATGTGACCTCATAATTGACAGATCACCCGAAACATCTGGTAAGGTATTCGATTTAATCACAAGATTCTACCAGTTGAACTGTATTTTGGAAGTATCGGTAATAGTGACTTTTCTTAAGAAAGATAAACTGATTATGAACATTAATTCTTAACGACCCATAAGTCAGCTAAATTCAGATTATAAATTGTTTACTAAAGTACTGGCAGCACGAATGACGCCCGTTGCACAAAAAATCATTCATAAAGATCAGAATGGCTTCCTACCGAATGGATTAATGGATGCTTATACAAATTTCCTGATTCAGGCTATTGATTTTCTTCCTAGTAATCAGACGAAGTCAACAATATTGATAATCGATGCCGAGAAGTCTTTTGATTTAATCAATTGGGAGGCATTAGTTTATATTTTAGCAAAATTTGTATTTCCTTGCCAATTTTAAACAATGTTTCAGAATACATACCAAGATGCTGATGACCGAATAATGATTAATTTGAGAGAGATAGGGTAAAAGAGGCACTCGTCAGGGTTGTCCATTGCTGCTAATTCTTTTTATGTTTTCTATTAAACCTTTGGCAGTTAGGATTTGTAATAAAACTTTGATTGCCTCGCCACTAGAAGGGATGGCAAAAATTAAACTTTTTGCGGATTGTATCATTTTGTATTGAAAAGCTGAAAAAGCCAATATTCAAGGAGTTTTGAATGAGATCCTGGAATATACCTCTGTGGCGGGCTATAAAATGTACCACCAGCTTAATTACATTGTCATGATTAAGAAAGTAAAAGGCTTGTTGAATAGATGGGCTTCACTTTCTTATCTCTGAATGGCTGCATTGGTTCAATCAAAATGTCAATTCTGCTGTTGTTTTTTTGTTTTTTTCACTGATGTCCCTATGCCAGTAGCGGCTGCTACCAATCGGGAGTGGTGAGGCGGGGGTAGTGGGGGTTACAGGATGGAACAAAATAAAAATTAAAAAAGCACTTACCTGGGCTGGCCGGCTGCCGCCTCTTCTCCGCCCTCTTCTTCCTGTCTCCGCCAGCTGCAGGAAGGAGCAGGAAGCACCCAGGCTCCCAGGCTCCCCATACTCAATCACAATGCTGCAATGCAGCGTTGTGATTGGTCTGAGCGCCGAACCACGGCGCTCAGATGGGGACTGGGTGGCTTTGCAAGTTCCACACCAGGCTGCGTAAAGCAAACCTGGTGGGGAAGATGCAAAGTGCGCAGGACTGTTTGGCAGGCCCGAGAGAGCCCTGTGCACTTAAGGAGTGCAAACCACTCCTCTCCCTGGCCTGGTCAGCCCCGTCCCACCCTGAGAGCCACTCAATTTAATAGGAAAAATAAAATGATAATAATAATACGTTATTCTCATTTTATTTTTCCTATTGAAGTCAGTGGGGCAACGCTCCTCCACCTTTGTGGAGGAGCTGCCACTACCCTATACAAATCAATAATTCATATTTTAAAGAAGTCGATTCCCTTTACAGAAAGTTTATAAGTAACAATAAGCATCCCAGGGACCAATTTCCAGTTTTACAGCTAAAAAAGGATCAGGGAGGACTGGCTCTACCTCATTTGTTGAATTACTATCAGGCATCCTTTTTAGATAATTTTTTGACTCACTCATGAAATCGAGTTCATTCTGATACAGATGTTGAAAGAATCAGAAATCGTGCTGCCAGCTTTTCTAAAAGCTGCAAAGCTTCCGAACTAGATATAAGGTGCTATATGTAATGGAAAGTCATATTAAATAGTTTTTAGCACTTGGTGTCTTCCATCGTGCCATGTTTTTACTTTATTGAAGGATTGTAGATTTATGGGATTAGCCATCTCTAAACCTGTTTTGGACAGCTGGAATGCCAAGACACAGTTGGCAATTTCATTATCGGCCAAAGGCGGAAAACCTGAGCAGAGATGAATCTGCAGTTCGGTGAAGAGGTTCGGGAGGTCTTTTTTTTAGTTTTTTGCAGATATCTGTTTTTTTGGCAGCTAACTTTTTGTAGATAACTTATGCAGTGATGAAACACCTCGTTAAAAATAAACTGTTAGGAATGCCAGTACTCCCACCACTGGTATCATCCGGATGTCTGCATCCCTTATTTGAGACTGGAACGTGCTCAGTTAGACAACCTTTCACATGCTCTAATATCGACGAAGAGCATTTCACTTGATATAGAAGACATCCAGACGGTGTCGACGACTTGCTGGGCTTGGCGCAGATTGCGACAGTTGATGGGTGGGGTTCCCTTGTACTCCCCAACTCTTGCCCTCCTCAACAATCCATGGCTTACACTAGCCAGACAAAAGCTAGTACATCGAGTGTTCCATCGTTATTGTCATCATCATATTGTCCATCCTGCTGCAGAACCTCCCCTGTGTGACATGCCCTTCATGGACCGGTTCATCTTTCGAAGGCTCCACAACACATTGGGTTCTTTACTTCCTTTCTTCCCACTGCCCTCTGAGGAGTTCCTCCCTTTGACACTTGCGGTGTCTGACGCAGACGGAGATTGACTTGTCTCCCGCTTATACCGCACCTGCATCTCTCTCAAGCCGGATTCCACCGCTAGGGTCCGGCGGGTGTGGGCGGATGAACTGGGTGTCCCTCTTACGGACAAAATGTAGTCATACTGCTGCTCTCAGATAAGATATGTCTCAGGTAACTAGAGGCACAAACTGCTGCACTTCAAATTTCTCCATCGTACTTATCTCTCTTGTTCCGATGTTGTTAAATTTGATCGCAGCAGATCTGACAGAAGCGTGAAATACCATGCCCCTGGCGCTGATTTTGCCCATCTAACCTGGACATGCCCTGTGATACAGACATATTGGGCTGCTGTCTTTGCGCAAGTCTCGGCCATGGTGGAGGTAGAGCTCTCCCCATCCCCTCTTCTGGCACTGCTGGGTTACACCAGAGATATTCCGTGCCCTGTACGCCGCTTAGTCTGCATGTGCCTTCTCCTGGCTAAGCGTGAGATTGCACTTCATTGGGGTGACACTGCGACTCCCACCTGCCCCCAAAGTATATCCTATTGCGAAACAGTTAGCGAGGATTACACAGACCTGTAACCCCCAGCATCTCACCCTAAAGATATCTGGGGACCTCTACATGATTACCTTAGCACATTAGAACCTGATGCCACATTATAGTATCGGCTCCCTTCCGTCTTCACATGACTGCCCCCTTGACTGTCCTCCTCTCCTGCTTCCCCCTGGGCTTCTGTCCATGGCATGACTGTCTCACGGCCTTTGTCCCTATTCATATTGGAAAGCTGGTATACCATTACTATTCTTCCACTCCAATCGAGATGAAGACATTACCTCTCTGATTTGCACTTTATTGAAATTGAAGATGTAGATAAAGAATGAACTATTCATTGGAACAGTAAGGCTAACTTTAGGTGCTCTTCTGCACTTTAGAGTAGAGTAGCAATCATATTTTCATGATTAATATTTAATTTAAACTATCGAGGTTATGTGTGGCTGATGTATCTAATGTAATCATTTTACTCTACTGTACCCTTGCATTTTAATTTATAAGAAGTTGTCATCCTCCTGGTTTGCATTTTATTCAAACTGAAGATGTTATTTTTGAATGATATATGTATTGCTATGATTTGAATTTAAGATTATCTACATATCATTTTGACTGTGGAAGGCTAGGCATCTTTGATGATAATGCTGTTTGTGGGCCCAGCACACTGGTCATCCTGTCAATGCTAGAACAACACCTCAACCCAGGAAAAGCCTTTGTGTGCTATGTGATCTATTACACAAAAACATCAGGGATTCAGATCTTAAAGACCTGAAGCTCGAGGCTGCTGTAAATTAGCCTACAGGCACTTTAGACATGAGTATTGTATGTTTGTATAAGTTACGTTTTATTACACATTATTCAAATTATTATTTCCATATCAAATTATTCAGCTACATGTATTTTAAAAAGTCATTAGAATTTTAGATACCTTTTTGCAAATCAAAGATATCATTATTATATACATGGATTGGAGTATAGCACAGGCTGCCTTGCAACACTCATAATTAATATTGTGCTCCCCTCACCAAAGGACATGTCATATAACCCTTATACAGGTCATACTTAAACAAGCAGTTGCAATGCATTTGGTCTCGCCTTTTAGACCTTATAAGTGTTTAGCCATGCAACATATTATCCTGGGTCATGTGCCGCTAGGGATTGAATAGCTATAAAATTACTACACACTGGGTCATATAGTGTGAGTCAGGAATACATGATTGCCTCTGCCGCATGCAGGGGTGGCGAAATAGTGTACATAACCGAACGTTTTAAGGGGTCTAGGGTGGCCAAAGGCACGTGTTAGAACCAAATTCTGTGGTTACGTATGGTAACTGAGGCCCGCTGACAGATTCACTAGAGCGATACAAAAGGGGATGATGGACGGAACGTTTGAGCCAATCAAACACTCACCCCCAGTCAACTGATCTGGGTTTAATCCATCATCATTCTTTAGCTCACTCCACCACCCCAGTTCAGACATGGCCATATGCAAATCAGTCTGACACTGTGCCTCATGGGAACAGTCCAGCCCGAACTGCCAAGCCATGTCTTCCCTGGACCGGAAACAAGCATCCTAGGACCGGTTTCTGGCATTCCAGCCGTCATCAGCCAGGCTTGCTTGAATCCAGTGGCAAAGTGAGCAAGGGACCCACGTCTGGGCATACCCCCGCCAACTTAGGGCGAACAAAGCGATACAAAAGGGGATGATGGACGGAACGTTTGAGCCAATCAAACACTCACCCCCAGTCAACTGATCTGGGTTTAATCCATCATCATTCTTTAGCTCACTCCACCACCCCAGTTCAGACATGGCCATATGCAAATCAGTCTGACCCTGTGCCTCATGGGAACAGTCCAGCCCGAACTGCCAAGCCATGTCTTCCCTGGACCGGAAACAAGCATCCTAGGACCGGTTTCTGGCATTCCAGCCGTCATCAGCCAGGCTTGCTTGAATCCAGTGGCAAAGTGAGCAAGGGACCCACGTCTGGGCATACCCCCGCCAACTTAGGGCGAACAAAGCGATACAAAGGGGGATGATGGACGGAACGTTTGAGCCAATCAAACACTCACCCCCAGTCAACTGATCTGGGTTTAATCCATCATCATTCTTTAGCTCACTCCACCACCCCAGTTCAGACATGGCCATATGCAAATCAGTCTGACCCTGTGCCTCATGGGAACAGTCCAGCCTGAGTGTTTGATTGGCTCAAACGTTCCGTCCATCATCCCCTTTTGTATCGCTTTGGTCGCCCTAAGTTGGCGGGGGTATGCCCAGACGTGGGTCCCTTGCTCACTTTGCCACTGGATTCAAGCAAGCCTGGCTGATGACGGCTGAAATGCCAGAAACCGGTCCTAGGATGCTTGTTTCCGGTCCAGGGAAGACATGGCTTGGCAGTTCGGGCTGGACTGTTCCCATGAGGCACAGGGTCAGACTGATTTGCATATGGCCATGTCTGAACTGGGGTGGTGGAGTGAGCTAAAGAATGATGATGGATTAAACCCAGATCAGTTGACTGGGGGTGAGTGTTTGATTGGCTCAAACGTTCCGTCCATCATCCCCTTTGTATCGCTTTGGTCGCCCTAAGTTGGCGGGGGTATGCCCAGACGTGGGTCCCTTGCTCACTTTGCCACTGGATTCAAGCAAGCCTGGCTGATGACGGCTGAAATGCCAGAAACCGGTCCCAGGATGCTTGTTTCCGGTCCAGGGAAGACATGGCTTGACAGTTCGGGCTGGACTGTTCCCATGAGGCACAGGGTCAGACTGATTTGCATATGGCCATGTCTGAACTGGGGTGGTGGAGTGAGCTAAAGAATGATGATGGATTAAACCCAGATCAGTTGACTGGGGGTGAGTGTTTGATTGGCTCAAACGTTCCGTCCATCATCCCCTTTTGTATCGCTTTGGTCGCCCTAAGTTGGCGGGGTATGCCCAGACGTGGGTCCCTTGCTCACTTTGCCACTGGATTCAAGCAAGCCTGGCTGATGACGGCTGAAATGCCAGAAACCGGTCCTAGGATGCTTGTTTCCGGTCCAGGGAAGACATGGCTTGGCAGTTCGGGCTGGACTGTTCCCATGAGGCACAGGGTCAGACTGATTTGCATATGGCCATGTCTGAACTGGGGTGGTGGAGTGAGCTAAAGAATGATGATGGATTAAACCCAGATCAGTTGACTGGGGGTGAGTGTTTGATTGGCTCAAACGTTCCGTCCATCATCCCCTTTTGTATCGCTTTGGTCGCCCTAAGTTGGCGGGGGTATGCCCAGACGTGGGTCCCTTGCTCACTTTGCCACTGGATTCAAGCAAGCCTGGCTGATGACGGCTGAAATGCCAGAAACCGGTCCTAGGATGCTTGTTTCCGGTCCAGGGAAGACATGGCTTGGCAGTTCGGGCTGGACTGTTCCCATGAGGCACAGGGTCAGACTGATTTGCATATGGCCATGTCTGAACTGGGGTGGTGGAGTGAGCTAAAGAATGATGATGGATTAAACCCAGATCAGTTGACTGGGGGTGAGTGTTTGATTGGCTCAAACGTTCCGTCCATCATCCCCTTTTGTATCGCTTTGGTCGCCCTAAGTTGGCGGGGGTATGCCCAGACGTGGGTCCCTTGCTCACTTTGCCACTGGATTCAAGCAAGCCTGGCTGATGACGGCTGAAATGCCAGAAACCGGTCCTAGGATGCTTGTTTCCGGTCCAGGGAAGACATGGCTTGGCAGTTCGGGCTGGACTGTTCCCATGAGGCACAGGGTCAGACTGATTTGCATATGGCCATGTCTGAACTGGGGTGGTGGAGTGAGCTAAAGAATGATGATGGATTAAACCCAGATCAGTTGACTGGGGGTGAGTGTTTGATTGGCTCAAACGTTCCGTCCATCATCCCCTTTTGTATCGCTTTGGTCGCCCTAAGTTGGCGGGGGTATGCCCAGACGTGGGTCCCTTGCTCACTTTGCCACTGGATTCAAGCAAGCCTGGCTGATGACGGCTGAAATGCCAGAAACCGGTCCTAGGATGCTTGTTTCCGGTCCAGGGAAGACATGGCTTGGCAGTTCGGGCTGGACTGTTCCCATGAGGCACAGGGTCAGACTGATTTGCATATGGCCATGTCTGAACTGGGGTGGTGGAGTGAGCTAAAGAATGATGATGGATTAAACCCAGATCAGTTGACTGGGGGTGAGTGTTTGATTGGCTCAAACGTTCCGTCCATCATCCCCTTTTGTATCGCTTTGGTCGCCCTAAGTTGGCGGGGGTATGCCCAGACGTGGGTCCCTTGCTCACTTTGCCACTGGATTCAAGCAAGCCTGGCTGATGACGGCTGAAATGCCAGAAACCGGTCCTAGGATGCTTGTTTCCGGTCCAGGGAAGACATGGCTTGGCAGTTCGGGCTGGACTGTTCCCATGAGGCACAGGGTCAGACTGATTTGCATATGGCCATGTCTGAACTGGGGTGGTGGAGTGAGCTAAAGAATGATGATGGATTAAACCCAGATCAGTTGACTGGGGGTGAGTGTTTGATTGGCTCAAACGTTCCGTCCATCATCCCCTTTTGTATCGCTTTGGTCGCCCTAAGTTGGCGGGGGTATGCCCAGACGTGGGTCCCTTGCTCACTTTGCCACTGGATTCAAGCAAGCCTGGCTGATGACGGCTGAAATGCCAGAAACCGATCCTAGGATGCTTGTTTCCGGTCCAGGGAAGACATGGCTTGGCAGTTCGGGCTGGACTGTTCCCATGAGGCACAGGGTCAGACTGATTTGCATATGGCCATGTCTGAACTGGGGTGGTGGAGTGAGCTAAAGAATGATGATGGATTAAACCCAGATCAGTTGACTGGGGGTGAGTGTTTGATTGGCTCAAACGTTCCGTCCATCATCCCCTTTTGTATCGCTTTGGTCGCCCTAAGTTGGCGGGGGTATGCCCAGACGTGGGTCCCTTGCTCACTTTGCCACTGGATTCAAGCAAGCCTGGCTGATGACGGCTGAAATGCCAGAAACCGGTCCTAGGATGCTTGTTTCCGGTCCAGGGAAGACATGGCTTGGCAGTTCGGGCTGGACTGTTCCCATGAGGCACAGGGTCAGACTGATTTGCATATGGCCATGTCTGAACTGGGGTGGTGGAGTGAGCTAAAGAATGATGATGGATTAAACCCAGATCAGTTGACTGGGGGTGAGTGTTTGATTGGCTCAAACGTTCCGTCCATCATCCCCTTTTGTATCGCTTTGGTCGCCCTAAGTTGGCGGGGGTATGCCCAGACGTGGGTCCCTTGCTCACTTTGCCACTGGATTCAAGCAAGCCTGGCTGATGACGGCTGAAATGCCAGAAACCGGTCCTAGGATGCTTGTTTCCGGTCCAGGGAAGACATGGCTTGGCAGTTCGGGCTGGACTGTTCCCATGAGGCACAGGGTCAGACTGATTTGCATATGGCCATGTCTGAACTGGGGTGGTGGAGTGAGCTAAAGAATGATGATGGATTAAACCCAGATCAGTTGACTGGGGGTGAGTGTTTGATTGGCTCAAGCGTTCCGTCCATCATCCCCTTTTGTATCGCTTTGGTCGCCCTAAGTTGGCGGGGGTATGCCCAGACGTGGGTCCCTTGCTCACTTTGCCACTGGATTCAAGCAAGCCTGGCTGATGACGGCTGAAATGCCAGAAACCGGTCCTAGGATGCTTGTTTCCGGTCCAGGGAAGACATGGCTTGGCAGTTCGGGCTGGACTGTTCCCATGAGGCACAGGGTCAGACTGATTTGCATATGGCCATGTCTGAACTGGGGTGGTGGAGTGAGCTAAAGAATGATGATGGATTAAACCCAGATCAGTTGACTGGGGGTGAGTGTTTGATTGGCTCAAACGTTCCGTCCATCATCCCCTTTTGTATCGCTTTGGTCGCCCTAAGTTGGCGGGGGTATGCCCAGACGTGGGTCCCTTGCTCACTTTGCCACTGGATTCAAGCAAGCCTGGCTGATGACGGCTGAAATGCCAGAAACCGGTCCTAGGATGCTTGTTTCCGGTCCCGGAAGACATGGCTTGGCAGTTCGGGCTGGACTGTTCCCATGAGGCACAGGGTCAGACTGATTTGCATATGGCCATGTCTGAACTGGGGTGGTGGAGTGAGCTAAAGAATGATGATGGATTAAACCCAGATCAGTTGACTGGGGGTGAGTGTTTGATTGGCTCAAACGTTCCGTCCATCATCCCCTTTTGTATCGACAGATTCACTAGAAGCTGTGGCTGTAAGGGAGCATGGAGACAGAAATGTAGACCAAAGAACTAGCTGACCAGCCACTGAAGGTGATGCCGCACCTCCAATCTGCCAGGATAAGAGATAAAAGAACACATTTCTACCTTTCATGACAAGTTATACCACCGAATGTAGGGCTACTATAATGTCATACCAGGATATGCTGCAAAATGTAGGCCTGTTTTACCCGTTAGCAGAGCAAACTAGCCCCACCCATCAAAGTGAATACTGCGGAATACAGGGCCAACCTAACTACCTTGAAAGGAGATGCAACATAACATAAGGAAATCCATCTGCAATCAGCATCAGAGCTGTATACCTGCGACTAGAGTCGATGAGGAGAAAATGTCACTTAATGAGACACAAGAATGAACAAAATTCAATGGGTCTCAAGCCATAAATGGAAGAAAAAGGTCCCAAGAATACGCATGAACAGACCTCAAGCAGTAACGTATGTCAGTGAACTGTTCGCTTCAACCGGCATTAATTGCCTTCAGGCTTTAATAGTCATAAATGATCTATTAAGGTGGAGAGGTGTGGTGCAGCGGCCAGGGCAGCTGACTTCGGAGCACAGGGTTCACGGTTTGATCCCCGGCTCCGGCGGCAGCTCAGCTCAGCACCATGTGACTCTGGGCAATAGCTCACTTAGGGCCATATGTATGAAGCTGTTTTGCGATCGCAAACACTGCGAATCGCAGAAAAACGGTGTTTGCGATCGCAAAACAGAGCCCCGCTATGTATGAGACACATCCTGACAGCCAATGTGCGAATCGCATAAATAGCGATTCGCAATAATTGCGAATAATACCATATTGCGAATATTTTGCGAATTCGCTAAATACATCAAAACCTAGCGAAATTCGCAATTGTTGTGTCCAGATTTAGCGAATTCGCTAAATGGAATGCATGAATAATTCTCAATTTGCGAATTCATGAAATTCGCAAAATAGAGAATCGCAATTACCACCAAGTCTGAGCAGGTGGTAACCAGGTGCAACCTATATAAAGAGGCCCACAATGCAACTGATGTTTGCCACAATGTCAGGGCTGTACGTGATAGCCAGGAGGCTGCGACTGAGAGCTGCTGCACAGAGAAGGAGACGCCAGGAAAGGATCTTCAGAGCGCGCATAACCCTGCTCCAGCGGACTGAGGAGGAGATCCATACAAACTACAGGCTGGATGAAGAGAGCATCCTGGAATTAATAGCAGAGCTCAAACCTATCCTTGAACACCCCACACGCAGGACACACACAATCCCCACCCACATACAGGTCCTGTGCTCACTCCACCTCTTGGCGTCAGGGAGCTTCCAGGGGGTGATAGCCACAGCAGGAGGGGTCTCACAGAGTGCATTGTCGCGCTTCTTCCACGCGTTCCTTGATGCCATGGTACAGAGGCTGCATAACCACATATACTTCCCCAGCACACCACAGGCACTAGCCCAGACCAAGCAGGAGTTCTACCAAATTGCACAATTCCCCCACGTCATTGGATGCATAGATGGGACCCATGTCGCCATATCCCCCCTCCCAGAACGAGTATGTGTTCAGGAATCGCAAGTCCTACCATTCCCTGAACATACAGGTGGTGTGTAATGCCAGGCACATCATCACCGACATCGTCGCTAAATACCCAGGCAGCACCCACGACTCATTCATCTTCCGCCACAGTGGGATACACCGCTGACTCACAAGTGGGGAGTTTGGTGAGGGATACCTACTAGGTAATTGCATGTGATAGAAGGACACACTAGTAATGCATAGCAGTGGCAGGACAGTGTTCAACCTAATTTTTCTCGCCCCACAGGTGACAGTGCGTATGCGGTCCGGGACTACATACTCACTCCTTACCTTAATCCTGCCAATGCTGGGGAGCAGAGGTACAACAGTGCCCACATAGCAACCAGATGTACCATTGAGCGGACCTTCGGGATACTCAAGAGCCGGTTTCGATGCCTACGTAAGAGTGGAGGGGCACTTCAATACAGCCCCCAGACCTGTTGCAAGATAGTGGTAGCGTGTGCCATGCTGCACAACATCGCCACCAGGAAGGGCACACCAGTGGAGCTCACTGAATCAGAATCATCAGATGAGGAGGGGCCAGCTCCTGGACGCATGCCGGCCGGAGTAATTGGTGCAGCTGCTGGGCGCCAGAGGCGAGATGAGATCACACAGAACTATTTCTAGGTAAGAAAAGATGACACAATGCCAAAGATCTAATACAGGACTGTGTTTAATTTCCCTTTGGACAGGATATTTATCGGCACACAGCCTGTGTGGCACACAATGTTTTGTCAAAAGTACCGCACATGTGTGATCCACAGTGCAAATTGACTCCTGACCAAGTGTCTGTGTGCACTGGGTTAATGCACCCATATCCATGCCTATATGTGAGCGCCTCAACTGCGGCGCTGACGGGCTGTAGGCCCTCGCCGTGGGTGCACTGTGCCCTCTTCGCTTGTCTCAGCAGCCCTGCCGTGACGCACACTACGGCGCCTGTCCGGTGGGGGCGGTGGTGTAATGCTGCTCCTGCTGGATTGTGCGTCCTCGTCTGTTGGAGTGAGGACTCCTGGGCCAGCAGTGGCAGCTGCCCGCAGCTGATCCACAGCACATGTCACCTGTACCAGACCCCTGGCCACGTCCTGGCTGCAGTGTGACACCTCGTGCTGCATACTGATGCTGCGCCTTGACAGCACTGAGGTCGCTGAGGAGAGGCGGTTTACCGCCCTGGTGTAGAGGTCTAGGCGGGTGTGGAGGCGCTGCCTCTCCCTGCGCCTAGCAGCACGGTCCGCCCTTAGTTCAGCACAGAGTGCCTCCAGGGCACCCGTCAGGCCCATGAAACCAACCCTGATTTGCCTCTGGATTGACCTTATGTTTTTTGCCTGCAGGCGCTGGACCTCCAACATGTGGCCCTCCAACACTTGGAAGACTGTGTCGTCTCCTGTGAGTGCTGCACTAGTGGATGCACGTGGTGCCCTGCGCCTTGATGGGATTTGTGGGATTGGTTCGGCACGTGCACGTGCACGGGGTTGTGGCTCTGACTGTCCCTGGACTGGTTGGACATCGTCATCTGTGTCCTGGCCTTCCTCCTCCAGCGGGGGCAATGGTGGCACTGCAATCCGCCTGCGGCGTTTTGGAAGGATAACTGGGCTGCCCTCGTCTTCCTCTTCCTCCTCCTCCTCTTGCCCTGTTGCCTCTGGGCTGGGGGATTCATCCTCCCCTCCACTGATTGTTCCCTGTGTTTCTGCTGGTGCTGTGGACATAAATGCACACATTAATTTACTGTCCTGCCTTGCATCTGTCATGCATTAAATATCACTGTTTGGAGTTACATGGGTCCTATCCATCTGTATTTTGACTTTCATGATGCACACATACTGTCTGAGCCTGGCTGGGTGTCATTGCTCCACTGTTAGGTGCATGTAACTACATCTCCCATAATGCATTGCTGTGTGTGCTTGTGTACCTGCACTGGAATTGTAGTTTTGCTGTGCCCCTGGGACTCTCCTGGGTGTGTGGGGGTAGTAGGGAGGTATCAGGGGTGTGATGGCATGCTTCTTACCTTGTCTTGGTTGTGTGTGGTCGGAGCTGTCCAGGTCTGACACGCCCACTGCACTCTCCGGAAGCAGGGTCCCCTCAACCATTTCCTCGAGTGGAGTTGAAGCGGTGGCAGTGGAGGTCCCCCACCGGTCTTGTTGGCCTCCTCCAGCCTGGTAGCAACCTTCTCCTTTGAGCGCGCGCGCATATCATACCAGCGCTTCTGTAGGTCTTTGACGCTGCGATGTGTGACGCCAATTGCGTTAATTTTGCGCTGGATGTCTGCCCATATCCTCCTCTTGCGTGTCTCTGGCACACGCAGGGACTTCTTGCCGAACAGGAGCTCATGGCTCACAACCATCTCCTGTATCAGAGCCTCCTGCTCACTTTCTGTGAACTTTGGCTTTCTGATTCTGGGTGTCTCCCCCTGCTGCTTGTCCTTGCTGGCCATGTCTCCACTCTCTCCAATGTGTGTATCACTGCAGTGATGCCTCAGCCTCTACTCCTGCTCTCTCACTCTGCTCCTGGAACTCAGGTGCAGCATGGGTAGTCACACTTCCTGGTTGTGATGTCATCAAGCTGCACCTGTGTCTCAGAATTGCCGTTTGCGAATTTCGCAATTTTGCGATTTTCTCAATTTTGCGATTTTCTCAATTTTGCGAAATTCGCTAAATCGAAAGTTCAATGCTAAATGAACGCTATTTGGGTATTCGCTATTTATTTAGCGAACTTTAGCGAATTGCTATTTTTTTGCGATTATTTGTTTACATACGGTTTTGCGTTTCTCAAATAGCGATTCGCTAAAATTCGCTATTTGAGAATCGCAAAAGGGGACTTTGATACATATGGCCCTTAATTTCCACTACGGCCCCCAGCGCCTTGAGACCCGTAAGGGTGAGTAGCTGCGCTATATAAAAACGGACTTACTTACATTTATTAAGATGTAATAGGCATCAATGGGTCTCAAGCTGTAACAGTCGTCATTACATCCAAGCTGTAACAAACTCCAATAGACACCTAGCTATAACTAGCATCAGTGAATCGCAGACTGTAACAAGCATCAATGAGTCTCACATTATAACAAGTAACAATGGGTTCCAAGCTGTAATAAAGGTTAAATGGGCTCCATGAGTTACGGGCATCAGTGAGCCCCAAGCTGTTTTATGCATCAGCGGGCCGCAGGCTGTATTAGGCATCAGTGGCCCTCAAGCAGCAACAGGCTGCAGTGGGTCCTGAGCTGTAACATATATCCATGGGCAGTGAGCTGTAACAGGTCTCAGTGGGTCAAAACTGTAACATGTATCAAGTGGCAGTGAGCTGTAACAGGTCTCAGTTCTCAGTGGGTCCGAAGCTGTAAAACATATCAATGGGCTCCGAGCTGTAACAAGCTGCAGTGAATCTCAAGCTGGAATGTGTATCAATGGGCAGTGAGCTGTAACAGGTGTCAGTGGATCCCAAGTTGTAATGTGTATCAATGGGCAGTGAGCTGTAACAGGTCTTAATGGATCCCAAGCGGTAATATGTATCAATGGGCAGCAAGCTGTAACAGGAATAAGTGGGTCCCAAGGTGTAACATGTATTAATGGGCAGCGAGATGCAACAGGAATCAGTGGGTCCCAAGCTGTAACATGTATCAATGGGCAGCGAGCTGTAACACGTCTCAGTGAGTACCAAGCTGTAACATGTATCAATGGACAACCAGGTGTAACAGGGCTCAGTGGGTCCCAAGCTGTAACATGTATCAATGGGCAGCGAGCTGTAAGAGGTCTCAGTGGGTCCCAAGCTGTAACATGTATCAATGGGCAGGGAGCTGTAACAGGTCTCAGTGGGTCCCAGGCTGTAAACATGTATAAATGGGCAGCGAGCAGTAACAGGTCACAGTGGATCCCAGGCTGTAACATGTATCAATGGGCAGTGAGCTGTAACAGGTCTCAGTGAGTCCCAAGCTGTAACATGTGTCAATGGGCAGCGAGCTGTAACAGGTCTCAGTGGATCCCAAGCTGTAACATGTGTCAATGGGCAGCGAGCTGTAACAGGTCTCAGTGGATCCCAAGCTGTAACATGTGTCAATGGGCAGCGAGCTGTAACAGGTCTCAGTGGATCCCAGGCTGTAACATGTATCAATTTGCAGCGAGCTGTAACAGGTCTCAGTGAGTCCCAAGCTGTAACATATATCAATGGGCAGCGAGCTGTAACAGGTCTCAGTGGATCCCAGGCTGTAACATGTATCCATGGGCAGCGAGCTGTAACAGGTCCCAGTGAGTCCCAAGCTGTAACTTGTATCAATGGGCAGCGAGTTGTAACAGGTCTCAGTGGGTCAAAACTGTAATATGTATCAATGGGCAGCGAGCTGTAACAGGTCACAGTGGGTCCCAAGCTGTAACATGTATCAATGAACACCGAGATGTAACAGGACTCAGCGGGTCCGAAGCTGTAACAAGCCGCAGTGGATCCCAAGCTGTAATATGTATCAATGGGCAGTGAGCTGTAACAGGTGTCAGTGGATCCCAGGCTGTAACATGTATCAATAGACACTCAGGTGTATCAGGTCTCAGTAGATCCCAAGCTGTAATATGTACCAATGGGCAGCAAGATGTTCAGGTCTTAGTGGATCCCAAGCTTTAATATTTATCAATGGACAGCAAGCTGTAACAGGAATCTGTGGGTCTCGAGGTGTAACATGTATCAATGGGCAGCGAGATGTAACAGGAATCAGTGGGTCCCAAGGTGTAACATGTATCAAGTGGCAGCGAGCTGTAACACATCGCCGTGGGTCTCAAGCTGTAACATGTATTAATGGGCAGCGAGCTGTAACAGGCTGCAGTGGGTCCCAAGCTGTAATATGTAACAATGGGCAGCGAGCTGTTCAGGTCTCAGTGGATTTTTATTTATTTAGAAAGTTTTCTATAGCGCGAACATGACCACCGAGGGTATCAGAGCGCTTTGCATTTTACACATCAAGAAGTATACAAGCAATCAAAAGAGAACCAACACAGTGAAAAATTCACAGTCTTGTAAAGCCAGGCATTCTCGTGACCCTGGCAGCTGGGCCACAAATCTGCGACTGTAACCTCAATATCGAATGGAATAACCAGTCTGAGGCAGAAATTGCTTCATCAAGAGCACTTTGACTTCCTTTTTGAAGAGGACAGTGGAAGGATTCACCCTGACTTCGGGGGGAAGGGAGTTCCAAATCCTCGGTGCCATACCTGAGAAGGCTCGATTGTAGGTTTTTCTTTTCTTGAATTTTTGTGGTTTGAGCAATAGGGTGCTGGCGCTTCTGGAGGCTCTCGAGCCACATGAGAGCTCCAGTTTCTGAGCGAGGTACAGCAGGGTATTGAAGTGAATGGCTTTGTGTGCCATGCATGCAATTTTTAACTGTATCCGAGCTTCATATGATAGCCAGTTCAGGGACAACAGTTCAGGAGAAATATGGTTGTATTTTTTAGCGCCTGTTACGAGCCTTGCAGCAGAGTTGACGGCAACCATAAGAGGAGCCGTCTTCACTCTAGGCAGGCCACAAAGGGTTGCGCTGCCATAGTCCAGCTTTGAGATCACTAAGGCTTGCACTGCAACATTTAGGTCATGAGCGGGGAGATAAGGTTTGAGTTTCCTTAGGATGCTGAGTTGGACGTTCGCTCCTTTGGTGAGGGAACTGATGTGCTTCTGCATGTTCAGACTTTTGTCTAACATAATTCCCAGAGAGGTTGCAGAATCGACAAGGTGAGGCCTACAGTTAAGAGCAGTAAGCTGATTCAACCATTGTTCCATGACCGGAGATTGCTTGTGTGGTGCAATTAGGAGGAATTCCGTTTTGAGAGCATTTAGCTTCAAGTGGTTACGTGTCAGCCAGCTTCGAGTTTCCAGTAGGACTGAGTTGAGGGACCAGATGTCCTCAGGGGAGGCGATCTTCAGGTATAATTGGGTATCATCCGCGTACATGTGATAGTGAATGCTGGATGATTTCAGAATTTCTGTCAGAGGCTCCATGAACAGGTTGAAGAGCGTGGGTGAGAGCGCTGAACCCTGTGGAACCCCCAGCGTGACCTGCGAAGGATGAGACAGGGATTGGTTCAGCTTGAAGCTTTGGGATCTGTTATGAAGAAATGAGGAGAACCAGTTTAGTACAGGCCCAGACAGCCCAATCCTGTGTTCCAGGAGGTCCATTAGGTTGTCGTCTTTGACAGTATCAAATGCTGACGAAAGATCAAGAAGGATGAGTAGGCAAGATTAATTTTGATCCAACATTCTTAGCGCATCATTGAAAATGTGAGTTAACGCAGATTCTGTACTATGGCCCGGGCGGAAACCAGATTGGCATTGGTCCAGGAGTTGGAAATGATCAATGTGGTTACAGAGTTGGGCGAGCACACATTTCTCCAGGAGCTTTGCCAAGGTGGAGATGTTAGAGATTGGGCGAAAGTTCTGAAGGTCCGTGGGATCAGTAGATGGTTTCTTTAGAATCGGGGTAACTTGACCCGATTTTAGGCAATCCGGAATAGCACCTTGCCGAAGTGATGCATTGACGATCTTAGTCCAAAGTGGGAGTAAGGAGGTTCTAACTTCCGAGAAGAGCTTCGATGGCAGGGGGTCGTTGTAGTGATTAGAAGGTTTCAGAGTAGCCAGCGTTTTGCGTATAGTGCTTTCATCTAAGGTTTGGAAAAGGCTCCAGGATGCATTGTTTTTGGGGAGGTAGGGCTGCGCAGGGACAGTGACATCCAACCAAGGAGGAAGGAGGGTGTTCAGCGGACTGATTGACAGGTGATCAAGGGCAGAGCGTAGTTCAGCTTCGATCTTAGTAGTCTTATCCGTGAAGAAATCAGCGAATTCTTCGCAGTTCGGCAGTGACCCTCGACCCAGTGCCGAGAGATTAGGATGACTGTTAGCTTGGGACTTGATGAGTTCGAACAGTTTTTTGGGACGGTTTTTTGCTTGCTCTAGTTGATTTCTGAAGAAGCTGGCCTTCGAGCATCTGATGCGTTTGTTGTAGATGCTTCTTAGGGATCTCAGATGGTAGAGATGCTCAAGGGAGGGATAGGATCACCATAATCTTTCCGCAAGTCTTAAATTCCTTCTTTCGGTATTAAGACTATCATTGAACCAAGGTTTGGAGAGTTTGGAGGACAGTCTTTTAAGCTGTAGGGGCTCAACCGAGTCTAATACATTAGTCATTGAGTGGTTATAATGGGCTGTAAGGTCATGGACATCCGACATGTTCATAGGAGGGGGCAAGATGTTATCGCAGAGAGCAGTCAGATCATGCAAGTTGATGTTCCGTAAACATCTTTTCAATTGTTTGGGGGTCTTAGGCTGGGCTCTACTAGCTCTTACCGACTCCAGGATGAGAAAGGTGATACAATAGTGGTCTGTCCAATCACCTCGGGAGGATCGAATCCAGAAGGATGGAGTTGGGCTTACCAATGACAAGATCTAAGGTAGCTCCTTTAATATGAGTAGGGCTGTCACAGATTTGGATTAGGTTGAGGTCTAGTAGGAAGGATTTGAGGCTATTGACCACCACATCATTCACATCGTTCCAATGAAGGTTGAAATCTCCCAGGAAGATCTGAGTGCCATGGAAATCTGCGATAGCTGAGATAATGTCCATGATTTGTTCTGTGAAGGGAAGGTTGTCACGAGGCGGGTGGTAGAACGTGTGCAGTTTGCATGGGTGATTGTTGCTACCAGCCACTTCAATGCATAGGTATTCACAAGACGGCAGGAGGTCAGATTGTAATACTTTCACTGTTAGATTGCTACGATGTAAACAGGCGATGCCTCCACCTTGTCTGCTTGCTCTGTCCAACTTAATGATATCGTAATTGGGAGGCACTAAAATGTCCAGGATGGGAGCAGCTGAGTCATTTAGCCAGGTTTCAGTCAGCATTACAAGGTCAAGGTCCTGTGCAAGGATGAGGTCGGCAATGTACGCAGCATGTTTGACTGCCGATCTACAGTTTAGGAGCACGCATTTGAGTCTTGTGTTGGTGTCAGTTGGTGCAGATAGTGTGGTGGTGACTCTTGTGAGGTTGTTCTCATTTAATGCTCTGGTGTTTAGCCTAGGTTCCCTGAAGGGATCAGTGGGGATGGATTCAATTTGTTGCAAGTTTGTTATGGTGGAGGAATGTGCCGGATCATATGAAAGTAGAAGAGAATGAATATCCCTATCAGACAGGGAGGCTCTACATCTGGAGGGCCGTGAAGGGTCGTTAGGATGAGGAGCGGAAGCCCAACTATGGGGTGTGTGGGTGATGTAGGACGGTGACTGACGATTTGAGGGGGGGGGGTTGGGAGCAAGGTACACCCTTTAGATGGGAGCGAGCGGAGATGGAGATTGGTCATACTGGAGCAGCTTAGTCTGGAGTTAGCTGACAGTTCTGCGGTGATATGTAATAGGCTACGTACCTCTGCCTTAAGTTCTTGGAGGCAAAGTGAGATCTCATTAAGTCTGTATTCCAATGAAGTGTGGGAATGGGATTGGGAGGCTAGGTTCAGGGGACCCTGCAGTGGTAGAGAGCTAGTGGAAGCGGGGGACAGTAGGGCAGGCGGCGAATGTATGTGCCCATAGGGGAGGGATTCCAGGAATTGGTGCTGGATGCTCGGAGGGTTGGGTAGGATAGGGGAAGAAGGGTAAGACGGATATTGACCCCAAGAAGCCTGTGGGAGCAGGCCGGAATTGCAGATTGGGCTGGGGGAAGGGATCATGGGGAGAATCGGGGCAATACTGTGAACTGTGGAGCTAGGGGAGTTAGAGCTAGCTATCCTAGAGGAGGGGAGAGCAGGCAGACTAGTATGATGACTGTACTGTCGCAGCTCCTTCCCATCGGGCATTGAAGGAGAATTGTTCTTATGAGTAAAGGTAGCTAAAAGGGGGCCCATCGGAGCTAAGGTAGGGTCAGAAGATGGTGCTAGAGAGGTATGGGATATACTTTGAGGAGAGTGGGGGACCATAGGGGGGCCGGGCCCTCCGGAGGGGGCGTATTTGATGTTAGCCACTGTATTCATGATGGTGGGGAAGAAATTGTCAAATACCACTAGATTGCAATCTGAAGCTTGTATAAAGATGGTTTAGTTTTTGTAAAGGGAGATGGTGGCTTCAGCTCTGTAAGCCGAGGAGGGCGCAACCATCAATCTAAGACCGTGTGGAGTCTTCAGGGAAGTGGAGATCTGGAGCAGAGAGTATATGGCCTTCCGCCATTGAGCATGTCGTTTAGTGTAGAAGATGAGATCATTTATGCTAACACCTTTTTTGATGGAGAAGTAGGGATCTGTCAGGATCACTCAGCCCCCCAGAAGAAAAGGGTTCTCTGTTAGCATAATTAGCCTCAAGGCTTCTATGAAGGCAAGCAAGGGCTACTGCCTGCATACATTCAGGACGAGGAGAAAACCCAAGATGGCCACCAGGAAGCGACCTATTGAACTGCATGCTAGTGTTCAAGCAAACTCTGGCAGTTAGGAATGTCCAGGTGAAGCACCCGCATTAGCGCGCACTTCACCTGAAGATATTGAGGAGGAGGTCGTACCTAGAATTTGTGGCGCGTCAGTCTAGTCAGGGAACCGCGTCGCGCCCAGTTTTCAACGATATTTCAGCGCGTATCGTTTTCCCAGCCTGAGAGAGCAGTGTACCCTCATGGAGCAAGTCCGTGAGCTGTAAATTTGTGGGAGTTTTGGAGCATGCGTTATTGGTGAGCGGGGCGGTCTCGCAGTTCCTGGGTATTGCGCATCTTCATAGAATAGACTTGCAGTTGAGACTACGAGCGTAGTGTTCCTGAATCAAGGGGTAGAGTCAGCACAGGTTAACCAGTTGAATAGACACTCGTGAATATTCTAAGCTATTTTCCTGGGAAGTCACCATAGTGTTTCCTGTCTCTTAACTGGCAGCCTGGTGGGCATCTACCTATCAATCAATCAATCAATCACTGCATTTATAGAGCGCGCTACTCACCCGGGAGGGTCTCAAGGCGCTGGGGGAGGGGGTAAGTTACTGCTCGAATCCTGTACCTATCCTGTACATATTGTGATTAAATGTTCAAGGTTAAGAAGGTAGAAAACAAGTCTCAAATACAAAAATAGAAATTACAAGAGAGAAAAACACAACTACTTACCTGAGTCAGCGTTTGGAATTTGGAGTAGCTTCTGTACATGAGAAGGTGAGGAACCTAAAATTAGAGAGAGAGAGAGAGAGAGATATAGAACAAAAGAATTGAGTAAACAAAAGTAACATTTGTGTTTTGTATATAGTTACACCAAGCAAGACAGTAAACATCAAAAGGAGAGAGGCATAGGTCACAAGAAAGCTGGGTAGGTACATTTAGAGTGTTTTAGAGATAGATAAAAATTTAGAACACTGTAAGTTGTTTAATGCCATTTTACTTTGCAGTTCAACTTCTGTAAAGACTACCTTTTCAAGAAAAGGAGAAATGTGAGAGGAGTCTAACCATTGGAGGAAGAACCAGAGAAATAGTGTGACTGTCTCTTCTCTGTCCCATTCCCTTTCCCCCCCCCGTGGTTTCCGCAGTGGTTCACGTGTATATACTACGTGTTGACTGGGAAATCGTAGTGGGGCATTGGGAAATGTCACGGTTCTGCTACAGTGCATATAAGTGGTTTGCACCTCTTGCCAGGATCTGAGATAAGGGTTTCCGGATGGGTTTTAAGTAGTCTGTGTTTGAAGTTTTTTGCAGCATTTTTTGATAGGTTAGGGGGATATATGATTCAGAAAGCATTATGGCCAGCCGGCTCAAGGTTGGGAGAAATGGAGTTCGAGGATTTAGGATCCATATCAGCCCTCGACTCGGCTCCTGACATAGGAGGCGCGTGTAAACCAAGAATCTAGACAGAGGTCGGAGATGTGTCAAAAGAAGTCAGTGTGACAGCTAACGGAGAGTTTCAGGGGGTGAAGGTGGAGTGATCAGTCTAATCCCCTTAGCTAACAACGAACCTTCAGGTTCCTTTTGTGTAGATCAAGACCAATGTGAGCCCGACTATCTTGGGCTAAAAAGACAGGAGGATGGGCCGTGACAACTTGAAGGCAATTCCAAGGGTCGGATTGAAATCTGTATATAGTAGGCAGTTCACGCAAGGCATTTCACGCAAGACCTTAAAAGGAAATCACCACAACTAAATATGTGGTAATGAGGAATAATGACCGCTCCAAGCAAGGTCACCATCTGTGGAGAATTTTATTTGGATCCCAAGCTGTAGCATGTATTAATGGGCAGCAAGCTGTAAAAGATCTCAGTGGATCCCAAGGTGTAACGTGTATCAATGGACACCCACCTGTAGTAGGTCTCAGTGGATCCCAAGCTGTAACGTATAAATGGGCAGCGAAATGTAACAGGCCGCACAGGATCCTAAGCTGTAATATATATTCTTGGGCAGTGAGCTGTAACAGGTCTCAGTGGGTCCGAAGCTGTAATATGTATCAATGGGCACCAAGCTGTAATAGGTCGCAATGGATCTCAAGCTGTAATATGGATCATTGGGCAGTGAGCTGTAACAGGTCTCAGTGGATCCCAGGCTGTAACATGAATCAATAGACACTCAGATGTAACAGGTCTCAGTGGGTCCTAAACTGCAATATATATCAATGAGCAGCGAGCTGTAACGGGCCGCAAAGGGTAACAAGCTGTAATATTTATCAATGGGCAACCAGCTGTAACAGGTCTCAGTTGGTCTGAAGCTGTAATATGTATCAATGGGCAGCGAGCTGTAACAGGTCTCAGTGGGTCCCAAGCTGTAAAATGCATCATTGGGCAACAAGCTGTAACAGGCCGCAGTGGGTAAGAGGCTTTATTATGTTTCTATGGGCAGCAAGCTGTGACAGGTCTCAGAGGGTCCCGAGCAGCAACATGATCAATAGGCAGCAAGCTGTAACAGGTCTCAGTGGATAGCAAGCTGTAACATGTATCAATGGGCAGCGAGCTGTAATAGGTCTCAATGGGTCCTAAGCTGTAATATATATCAAGGGGCAGCATGCTGTAACAGGCCGCAGTGGGTCCCAAGATGTAACATGTATCAATGGGCAGCGAGCAGCGAGCTGTAACAGGTCTCAGTGCGTCCCAAGCTGTAATATGTATCAAGTGGCAGTGAGGTGTAAAAAGGTCCTAGTGGGTCCGAAGCTGTAATATGTATCAATGGGCAGCGAGCTGTAACAGGTCTCATTGTGTCCCAAGCTGTAATATGTATCAAGTGGCAGAAAGCTGTAAACGGTCTCAGTGGGTCGAAAGCTTAATTATGTATCAATGGGCAGTGAGCTGTAACAGGTCTCAGTGGGTCCCAAGCTGTAAGTATGTATCAAGTGGCAGTGAGGTGTAACAGGCCGCAGTGGGTCAGAAGCTGTAATATGTATCAATGGGCAGCGAGCTGTAACAGGTCTCAGTGCGTTCCAAGCTGTAATATGCATCAAGTGGCAGTGAGCTGTAACAGGTGTCAGTGGGTCCGAAGCTGTGATATGTATCAATGGGCAGTGAGCTGTAACAGGTCTCAGTGGGTCCCAAGCTGTAATATGTATCAATGGGCAGTGAGCTGTAACAGGCCACAGTGGGTACAAAGCTTTAAAATGTATCAATGGGCAGTGAGCTGTAACAGGCCGCAGTGGGTACGAAGCTGTAGTATTTATCAATGGGCAGCGAGCTGTAACAGGTCTCAGTGGGTCCCAAGCGGCAACATGAATAAATGTGCAGCAAGCTGTAACAGGTCTCAGTGGATCACAAGCTGTAACATGTACCTAAGGGCAGTGAGTTGTAGCAGGTCTCAGTGGGTCCCAAGATGTAACATGTATCAATGGGCAGCGAGCTGTAACAGGGCTCGGTGGGTCCCAAGCGATAAAATGAATCAAAGAGAAGCAAGCTGTAACAGGCCTCAGTTGGTTCCAAGCTGTAATATGTATCAATGGGCAGTGGGTTGTAACAGGCTGCAGTGGGAACGAAGCTGTAGTATGTATCATGGGCAGCGAGCTGTAACAGGTCTCAGTGGATCCCAGGCTATAACATGTATCAATGAGCAGTGAGCTATAACCTGACTCACTGGGTCCGAAGCTGTAATATGCATCAATGGGCAGCGAGCTGTAACAGGCCGCAATGGATCCTAATATGTAATATGCATCAATGGGCAGCGAGTTGTAACAGGTCTCAGTAGATCCAAAACTGTAACATGTATCAATGGGCAGCGAGCTGTAACAGGCCACACTGAATCCAAAGTTGTAATATGTATCAAGTGGCAGCAAGCTATAACAGTCTTCAGTGGGTCCAAGCTGTTGTAGGTATCAATGTGAAATGAGATATCACAGGTCTCAATAGATCCCAAGCTGTAATATGTAATAATAGGCAGTGACCCACTGAGACCTATAACAGGCGGAAGTAGGTCGGAAGCTGTAACATGTATTAATGGGCAGCAAGCTGTAACAGGCTGCCATGGGTACAAATCTGTAGTATGAATCAATGGGCATTGAGCTGCAACAGGCCGCAGTGGGTCCCAAGCAGTAACATGTATCAGTGGGCAGCGAGCTGTAACAGGCTGCAATGGATCCGAAGCTGTAATCTGTGTCAATGGGCAGCAAGCTGTAGCAGGCCGCAGCGGGTCCTAAGCTTTAATATATATCAATGGGATGGGAGCTGTAACAGGCTGCAGTGGGTCCAGAGCTGTAGTATTTATCAATGGTCAGTGAGCTGTAACACACCGCCGAGGGTCCGAGCTGTAATATGCAATGTTCCCTCTACTTTCTTTCCTCTGTGTGCGGCAGTGTAAGGTCTCTCTGCACTGAAACCAAGGCTATGTGCGCCGGGAACCAGACCGCGTGTGTGGGTGCAGCGCCAAATATCACTCCCAACTTTTGCTTAGTGGTAGTGTGTAGTGGTCAATTTTTAAAAACCCGGGCTGTTAACCTCTGTTACATCGTTTAGACTACCTATAGATCCAACGAGATAAGATATATGCCTCTCCCATGGGTTTCTTCTACCGACATTCTGCTTCATCAACCCCCCGCCAAGGGGCTACCCCCAGCCTAGGGGGGTAGCCTGAAATTAATCCAACAGCCCTAATGCCACCCTCACCTTGCAAAATCGTTTTGCACCCCTGTGTGGGATGTCAGACATAGAATGACTGAGTCCCACATCAGCTCACAGCCAATCCGAACACCTGAAAGTAATGTCACACATGGCAATCTGAAACCTTGGCAGCTATGAAGCGCAGGTCGTGCTTCAGATTTGCTGCATTCCTTTTCCTAATAGTGCGCAGCTGATTGTGGGCCTTTGAGATAGTATTCATGTTAATTGCAGCGCCCGTGTGCGAAGCAGTTATGAATTTGGGGGTGGATTTTAATCACTTTACCATGAGCACATCAATTCTCACTGTTCTCTCTCCCTTACTTTCCCATCCCTTTCTGTTTAAATAAAACTTTATATCCAAAGGCCTTGCCCGGCTGAATAATTATAAAATTTGTAAAAACTCTACAAATTGAAAAGTTAATTGACATCATGGTGGGGATGGATTTGATCTCGGTAGATATCTTCTTCCAGGGCATAATAACTTGCACCCCTCCCATTGAGGCAGGATTTCCGATACTAAAACAGGTTACTTTTGTAATTGCATTTGGAAAGTACTCTGCTTTTTAGCTAAAGAATGCCGCTCTCAAAGTTACCTTTACGATATTGATGCTTTTTGTTCATTTGGCTCCAAAGTGTAGCAGAACACTTTACAGAGAACATTTTCTTCTGTTAGCACAGACTGAAGGGCTACCATTTTGTTTCAAGCAAAACCTTGTCTTCGGGCCTTGCCAATGGGAAAATCACATGCTTGGCTGCAGCAAACCATTTCACACTCAATACAGACACAGATTGTTAAAAAAATCACACAAAGACCTATTTTGTTTAAATGCCACTTGCTACCACAGTCCTACAGCTCGCTCACAATGTTAGTAAGTTTTATCATCGTTATTCAACTCAGTGGTACTGATTATATTCAACTCAGATGATAAGCTGAGCTGGCCATAGCAAGATTCAAACCTGTGATCTTCTGGTAGCTCTCGGGTTAGCCCAGCAGAAATATCAACTCAGTGAGCTGTCTTAGCTTAATCTTAGCTGTATCTGCTATCCAAGTGTATCGGCTGGCTAAATAGCAAAAAGGGTTAATGCACCAGCTGTAGAGATTTACGCTGAGTCGGCACTACTCAGGATTTAATAATGGAAAAATAGCTCAAGTGGAAAATGCACCTGCTACACATATATGACAAAGACATTCTGGTCGCTATTTTTAAAACTCAAGAAATAACTTAGGTGTTTAATTTGTGTCAACAGTGCACCTCATACAACTCACAGATCACCGATTGACCTCTGTAAAAAATGGCTCAGTGGGTTGTGGTTCATAACTTTGTTTAAGAAGCCCCATAGTCACCTTGTAGTCACAAGTTGTAATCCTGATATATAGTTCAATAGATTAAGTTCTTCCTCCAGAAGCATATAAACTGTGTGTAAAAAGTTTCAATCTCTACAAGGCTAACAAACTGTTTTTTTAAAAACTGATTTAAAATGTGCCATTTACTGGACCGAAACTAACACCAGCTATTAAAAGGCAAAAATTATAAAATACATCTTGCAGCAATTTCTGCTATCTGTCCATACTCTTCTGGTATCATCACATATTTTCTTCGCTTTGTCTTTTAAAAATGTTTTTACAAAGTATAATGTTTTCATATCTTGGTTAACTTCTTGGCAAACATATGAAATGATATGGCAGAGAACATCTTCCTTTACCTTGGTGAGTCAGATGTAAGGTCTGGCAGTGTCCAGTTGTGTTGGCTGTGGGATTTCAACTACTGCAAGATGGTGGTAGCTATTTGGGGCACAATTCATATATAAACCATGCTCAGGCTTTGCCAACTTGCTTTATCTACTTTTCCCTAGTAAGTAAAGACTTTCCTTTGATCTTCCACTTCCTCAAATTCCACAAACTCTGGCTCTTCTGCATTTTGGCCTCAAAAGGAGGTGCTCTACTGCAGCTTCAACTACTGTGAGAGGGTGGTAGCTATTTTGGGCACAATTCAATTGTAAACCATGCTGGTAGTTTGCCAACTTTCTTTGCCTACTATTTAACAAGTGCAAAAACTAACATAGTTACTAATTAATTAATTTGTTGTTCTATTTACACATGTACACTGTTTGGATAATAAAGAGACCTGTAGGTAACTGAACAGAATCTTTGGAAATCCTTTGAACATTGTCGCTCGCTGGTCGTTAGACAAATTTACTACTGCACAAACAGAAGTGCTGTAACCAGGCACTGGTGAACACATGAACCATCACACTGTCAGAGAGTGCCATAATTAGGCATCAATGTACAAGTCAGCCACCCTGTCATGATATCAATGTTATTTGTATACATAGGGCAGATCTATTGCAGGAATGCCAATTACTATGAATACTTGTACTGCCATAATTATGCATCTTAGTACTTATACTCAAATAGTGATTGTGTCCCTAGAATCTCAATCCCTGAGAGTGAGGAGTAAAACCTGAACCAATAATGACATACTGACAGCCACAAGGTGGATATTCTTAGTGACATCTGTAGTGAACAGGCCATTTGTGCTTTAGTGCCTTCCTTATTTCACTGTAGTACAGAGGTGATCACATGTGGATATGTGATACACCTCAGGTACACTATCAGACTCACACCACAACCCAATGTTCCAGTCATGACTCAGATCTACGTCATACCGTTCCAGCATAGAGAACTGCTAAGTTCCCTTTTCTCTCCCGAGTCCAAATGTGCTTGTTTCTATGCAAATGTGTTGGAATATGGGTGTTGGGAACCACGTCGCTCTGACAATATTACGGCACAAGGATAGTGGTTGTACCCTCGCTTTCCTAGCACTAGCTCCTCTCCTGAAGTTGAATTCCAGGGATACGCATTCTGTACTGCGGAAAATGTGTTTTCTTCTGTTGACTTTTGCTTTTGGAACCTGCGACTTGCCCTTCGAAGCCAAATTCTGCTGACCAGTGTGGGATTTCCTGTCAAATGGAGTGCTCAGTTCGTGAAAGAATTATGTGCTGCATTCCTTTTCCTAATAGTGGGCGGCTGCGGGGCTGATTGATGGCCTTTGAGATAGTATTCATGTTAATTGCAGCACCCGTGTGCACTGCAATTAACATGAATACTCTCTCAAAGGCCAGCAATCAGCACTGTAGCTGCGCACTATTAAGAAAAGAAATGGAGAGTCAACAAACACAACGTGTACTTTCAGAATCCTCTAAAAGCACACGTCGTGCTTTAGATGTGCTGCATTCCTTGACCTAATAGTGCGCGGCTGCGGTGCTGATTGCTGGCCTTTGAGAGAGTATTCATGTTAATTGCAGCGCACGTGCGCTGAAATTAACATGAATACTATCTCAAAGGCCAACAATCAGCCCTGCAGCCGTCCACTATTAAGAAAAGAAATGCAACAAGTGCAGGAGCCACTTTAAATGACCGTTTTTCATGCCGGTCGCATTTTAAAAGCGGCGGCGCAAACGGTCTGAGGATGTGCTTTGTGTGCTATGTGCATGCTAAAAACGGCACACTGTGCGCTTGTGACTTTGGTGCGCGGGTGCGCGCGCACACACCTTATAGGGAACTGTGGTAATATGTATCAATGGGCAGCGAGCTGTAATAGGCTTCAGTGGGTCCTGAAGATGTAATATGAATCAATGGGCAGCGAGCTGTAACAGGCCTCCATGGATCCTGAGCTGTAACATGTATAAATGGGCAGTGAGCGGTAACAGGCCGCAGTGGGTACAAAGCTTTAATATGTATCAATGGGCAGTGAGCTGTAACAGGCCGCTGTGTGTCCCAAGCTTTATTATGTATCAATCGACAGCAAGCTGTAACAGGTCTCAGTGGATCCCAAGCTGTAACATGTATCAATGGACAGCGAGCTGTAACAGGCCACACAGTGGGTCCAGAGCTGTAGTATGTGTCAATGGCAGCGAACTGTAACACGCCGAAGTGGGTTCGATCTGTAATATGTATCAATGGGCAGCAAGCTGTAACAGGCCGTAGTCGGTCACGAGCTGTAATATGTATCAGTGGACACCCAGCTATAACAGGCCGCAGTGGGTTCGAAGCTGTAGTATGTATTGATGGAGCAGGGAAAATATAAAAATGTTAACCTCCTAATATTTTCGTACAATATTAATAAACATGTTCGTTAAGTAAGTAACCAACAATGTATGTTAAGGGTTGATGGTAACACGCAATTAAGTGTGCAAATTAATTAACTTGTATTTGTTTACGTGTCTAACCTAATATAAAATTTTGCGTACTAATTAAATAATAAATGCATGATTTGTGCTTTCAAATAAAACGTGTGGTTGCAAAATAAAGCGATGGTAAGTAAGGGACAGCTTTATATGTTGCTTATGCTAGGTAATACCTAATTGGGGTACGTAGAAAACGGGAGGGAAACGAAAGGGTTTATATTTCTTTGTTTTAATAACATTTTGTTTATCTTTGAAAATAGTGCGCTTTGGCCTGCCGAGCAGCAATATAAAATGGCCGCGAGTTACTAGAGTGCGCATGAGCGGATGAGACCATGTGATAGAGAAGAAAAGCTGTGGAAAAGGGATGATCACGTGCTGATGCCAAGAGGCTAAGATGAAAGTATGGTCAAGGCTGATGTGACCCTTCTGAGCAGATGTGTGCCAAGATGATCAGCAAGAAGCGTGAGAAGCCTGGTTGAATCAATAGACAGTACCGTATTATACAAAATGTAGCAGAAAAAGACACAATTTGGACTGATCGAAACGGATGAGCAAGTGCATGAACTGTGAGAAACGATGCTTGCATGAACATTCCACACGGAACTGGTTAAGACCAGGAAGTTTGATAAAAGAATATAGGGACCCGAGAGTTTGACCAATAAGAATGAATCGCGCCATGAAGAAGAAACATTTTATGTTGTAAGCTAGAATTAGGGTATAAGAAGACCTACTCTTAGCGGGAGGGGTTAGAAGAAAATGCTGTTCGAATGCTACGGGCATGCTGAGGGAGAAGCAGAAGAAATTAGATGCTGTAGATGGGAGAGTTTGCGGTTGCTGATGCTGACGAGCTGATGTTGCTGCTGTTATTTTCCTTTTTCAGTTGAGTATAAAGATGCAGTTTTAGGAGAACTTTTAATTGATAGATTTTATTAGAATTATTAGGCTTTCCCCTGAGAGATAGGTAGATTGATCTATAAAGTACTTATTATGATAACCTCATTTTTCCGTCTAATAAAAGTGCCTTGCAATTTTAAACTATTCTTATATTGATGATAAATGCAATAATCAGAATAATAAAACTTAATTTCAATTTCCTGCATTCAAAACTATTATATAAACTTTATTATTCTTTAAGCAAATGTCTCAGTGAGTTTCTTTAAGCTAAATGATTAATACTGAAATGGGAAAAGAGTTCATTGTGATTGAGCTGGTCTTAATCACCATCAACTGATTCCTACTAGTTGGTCCATCGACCAATGAGCGGAATACCTTAAAAGCAAATGAGATTTATTATGTCATGATAAAGAGGTATCCCGTCTCCTTCCAGCGAATCGTTTTTCTCCTAGCTTCTTTGTTGAAGGAAATCCAGGGAACAACTGAGTAAGTGAATGTATATGCGGTGTTATGGGCCCCACTGTCATATGGATATAGTTGCACCTGGATGACCAAAGCATAATAGGAGAAAATATTTGATTGTTAGCGCTGGATCAGATTTCTTGGTAGCAGAGTTATGGTTACTATAGATTAGTTTGGTGATTATTGATTTTTGATTATAGATTATTGATAAGTTTATGTCTAACACTTTTTGTTGAGTCGCGTTGTGTTATATGTAAGTTTTCACGCTTCCGGGAAGTAGGAAGTGGAACACGTGTGGCAAGAGAAGTCACATGGAATTTTACACTGTCTGAGTTCATTTTTGGTAATAACACAGGTTGTGTTATATTAGGGATATTTTGCGTATAAAAGGGGTGTAAGTGAAATAGTGATCGGTTTTCTTGTGAAACTCTGGCCTTAATTCTCAGGAGCAGTATAGTCTCCACATGTGTTTTATCCCCAGAGAAACGGGTTTACTGATTGCTTGAAAGAAGGGTAAGGTAGAAGGAAGTGCTACTTTATCGGCGAAACTGAAAATTCTGTGGTAGGGTAGAGGTAAGCGCTGCCTACTGGAAAATACAGAGTTCTTGTGTAAATGATCAAAGCTATCTTTTCGGTTTAGCGAATCAGACAATGGAAATGTGGATAAAATGTTGTTAACTAACAAAAATTGTTGAAAAAGAAATTGCCGATAAATTTTGTAAAGGAGGGGTCAGGAGCAGAACTGACGTAGACAAAAGCCGCACTGGGATTGGACAGTGCGATAGTCACATGAGAACAGGAGCAGAACTGACGTAGACAAAAGCTGCGCTGGGATTGGACAGTGCGCCGTAGACAGAAATCGCTGTGATTGGAGTGTTGGTGTGAGTCGCGCTAGTATTGGTTGAAGTAACGCATAGAGAACAGTATTGAATTGCGGATTGTTTGAGAAAAAAAAAAGGTTGCGAATCATGTCGTTCTATGAGTATGGAAAAGAAAAAGCGTCTTGGATGTCGAAAGTAAAGAACTTCTTTAGGAAGGACAAAAAGGTAGTGACTAGAGAGGGACAAATAATTCCTCCGCCGAAATCACCAGCTTCACACATGATGCTGAAATATGGATATCATACATGCATATGGTTAGAAAATTGGACAAAATATACTAAGAATGATGGAGCATTGGCTTTCCCTGAGAATGGTTCATTTAATGTAGCTGTACTAAGGAACTTGAGAGAAAAGATGGTAATGTTAGAACCCAGACCTAGACCGACACAGTTTGAAGCTTTAACGGAATGGGAAGATGAGATGTATGAGCGAGAGAGATCCAGAGGATTAAAGAATCATGAGTTTATGCCTGGAAGATTGTGGGGAATAAATCATGAGGACAGAGTAAAGCGTTGGAGATACGCTAACATGGCAGGAGGTTTGTTTCCGGCTTTTACGGTTGAGGAAGAAGCAAAGAGAAAGTGTACGGAGAAAAAGAAACATGTAGTGGTAGAAAAGTATGTGTATGGTGGTAGTGAAACAGATGACGAATTGCTGGAAGATATTTTAAACAGAAACCCACCTCCCTACCAACAGACTTCTGCGGTGGTGACACCTAATGCACCGCCAATGGAAACTGGGAGGAATAAAAAACCCGAACGAAGAAAAGAAATAAATAGGTCACAAGAAACATTTAAAATTTCAGAAAATGAAGAGACTGAAAGTGACAATGCAACCGAATTAGCAAGAACGACAAAAGAATTGACCGAGAAAATAAGAGAATTGACAAAGAATATGGAAGCTGTAACGGTACCAGTAACAATCGGTCCAGTAATGCCAATTTTTGAAAATCAGAACATTAATGATCATTCTTTGGTGATTCCCATGAATTCACATTTGCAAAGAAAAAGAGAAAGGATGGAACTGAATGATGAAAGAGCACACAATTTGGCTAGTACATGTAGACCAAGTCCACCTACAAATTTGACGATAAATGAGAGTGAGATTAGGAGGATGCCTATGGTGACAGAGTCTGCATCAGGAACACCAGAAAAGAGCAGCGATTGGATAGAATTAAATAGTACGCCTGTGGGTCCAACTCCAGAAGAGTTAAATGAATGGATGAAAGCGCTTAAAGTAAAAGAACAGGATGAGAAACCTTTAGATGTAATTAGGTTAAAAATAGACATGGAAGAATTGATTTTGGGAACAATTGGAATAGAAAAACTGAAAAATTATCAGGATGATGAGATTATGTTTTTGTGCAAAAGTCTTACTTGGAGAGCTAGAAATTTACATGACAAATTGGAAGAGATCGCAAGTGAACTAGGAGTAGAATTTGTGAAAGTGAGGACGTTGCAGAAAACGTACAGAGTAGGTTTTTGTGAGAAAGACATAGAGAATTTGAATACATCAGGAAGACTGACCCAAATAAAAGAGCTGATTGTTTTATTGAGAAAATGGGGCGATGTGGATAGATGGAGAAATAGATGGACAAAGAGGAATGAGAAAAAGCCAGATAAAGCATCTTTGGCTTTTGCAGTAACGGATAGGGAACCAGTTGCTAGGGAATACCCAATGAGAGAAACACCAGGTGGTAGTTATGTGCATGTTCCATGGACCAGACAGGACATACTGTCATTTACAAATGACTTCCCAAAATTGAGAGAGAAACCAGTGGAATGGTACAGACAAGTGGAAAGATTTGTTAAAGTGTCAAAAGTGCTGTGGATAGATCTAGATGGATTGTTTGATATAGTAGTGCCAGCTGATTTGTGGACAGAATGTAAGATTACTATTGATTGGCCAACTGTAGAATATCCAAGGGATGCTAAAACAGGAGCGCCAGGTCCAGAAGTGATGAGGAAGTATGATCAAGTAGTTACCTTTTTGAAGAATAAAATTCCACCAAAAGAAACAGATTGGGTAAAAATAGACAGAACAACGCAAGAAAGCAAAGAGTCAGTGCACGCATACTATGAGAGATTGTTGTTGGTTTTCAAGCAGTATAGTGGTTATGAGACACTAAGTGAGAAGGATATGAGTCATTTTGTATATAGGTTTGTGTATGGATTAACACCAGAGATAAGTGAAAGGATTAAGCAGCACTTGATAGGATGGCAGAATAGCACAGTGGATGAAGTTTTGAGATATGCTAAATATTGCAGTGATGAAATTGAGAGTAAACAGCGTAAATTAAAAGAAAAAGCCATGTGGGCGCAAGTGAAAGTGGCAGAGAAGCAAGAAGCACAATTGAGTAATTCTGGTAATGAGACAGGACAGTTTAAATCCCGACCTAATATAGGTAAAGGAAAAGGACAAATGAGCATAGATGAGGCAAAGAAAAAATGGCCATGTCACAATTGCAGAAAGCTAGGACATTGGAGAAACAAGTGTAAATTTCCTCCAAAACCTAATGTGGAAAATCAATCATTAAATTCACAGGTGCAGAGTGAGGTAGTTACTCAACAAGGTCAGGTGCCACAACCACCACTTCCCAAGAGTGCTAACCAACAGAAATACAGTGCAGAAACAGGATTCTACGGAGGAGAACAGGTAACCCAGTTGCCGCGTGCAGCTGCCATTTCCCAGTTTTGGTTGCGACAGAGTGAGGATGACACGGATGAAAGTTCCTGACGGTGCCTAAGAGAGAGGAAAGAGTGCGTGCTTGGCGCAACTCTAGAGGTAGATCAGTCTGGTCCATTTGTGGATGGAGAAGTGAATGGTGCAAATGTAACATTCCTTGTTGACACTGGAGCTACCCGTTCTACTGTTAGGTCAGTGGAAATTCCAAATCTTCCTCTCTCAGGTGAACATATCCAAGTGGTTGGAGTTTCCAATCAGCAAATTGAAACGCCTCTTACTAGATTAGTGAAGGTGAGAATTGGTCCATTTAGTGAAATGCACCGATTTGTGGTGTGTGATTGTAGTCCCGTGAACCTTTTAGGACGCGACTTGTTGTGCAAAATGAACTGCACAATTTATTGTACTCCAGACGGAATTGCATTTCAGACTCCAGATGAGGATGTGCTGTATAAAATGACAATGGTAAATTTAGAACCAGAAGTAAATGGTTTATTTCCTGTATTTGATGCAGAGAAAATCCCAATTGAGTTGAAAAGGACAGTGAAAGAAGAAGTGTGGGACTTGACAGGAGAGGATGTAGGATTAATGAAAGGAGTGGATCCTGTGAAAATAACAGTAAAAGAAGGAACGAGTTACCCAAATACGCCCCAGTATAAATTAACTCCAGAAATAATTGAGGGAATAACGCCAGTAATAAATAAAATGATTGAACAAGGAATTCTGAAAGAAATTATGAGCAGTCCATGTAATTCGCCAATAATGGGACTGAAAAAGCCAAATGGAACATATAGAATCGTACAGGATTTAAGGAAGGTAAACAAAATTGTTGTGCCTTGTTGCCCAATAGTACCAAACCCTGCTGTGATTCTATACCAGATTCCACGTGAAGCAGAATGGTACACGGTAATAGATTTATGTCATGCATTTTTCTCTATTCCATTGCATCCAGATAGCCAGCCAATTTTTGCGTTTAGGTTTGGAGAGCGTATTTTGGCATGGTGCCGAATTCCTCAAGGGTATACAGAAAGTCCCTCAATCTTTAATCAGATCCTAAAGAAATCATTGGAAGATTTAAGAATGCCAGAAAAGTCAGTAATGGTTCAGTATATTGATGACCTTCTGGTGGCATCAAAAACGAAGGAAGCATGTGTCAATGATACAATTGCTTTGCTGAATCATTTAGCGAAAAGAGGACATAAAGTGTCCCCTTCAAAGTTGCAGTTTTGTCAACAAGAAGTCCAGTATTTAGGGCATAAAATTGAGAAAGGAGTGCGAAAGGTAACGACAGAAAGAATAAAAATTATTCAAGGAATGAGAGCTCCAATGACACAAAGAGAGGTAAGAATGTTTTTGGGAATGGTTGGATATTGTCGACAATGGATAAGCGGTTTTTCACTAATTGCTAAACCATTACAGAAACTGACAAAGAAGGATGTTAAAGATCCTTTTGAAATGAATGATGAGGAAATGAAAGCATTCAGAGAGTTGAAAAAGAAATTGTGTGAGGCTCCAGCATTGGGGATGCCTGACTATGAGAAAGATTTTGAGTTGTATTGCAGTGAACGAGATGGATGTGCGTTCTCAGTTTTGGTGCAGAGACATGGAACTATGAAAAGACCAATTGCATATTTTTCTGCTGTTTTAGACCCAGTAGCAAAAGCATTGCCTGGATGTTTGAAAGCGGTTGCTGCTACTTGTGTGAGTCTGGAACAAAGTGAAGGCATAGTAATGGGGTATCCATTGAGAGTGTATGTTCCCCATTCTGTGGAAATTCTTTTGACAAGAACGAAAACCCAATACATGACACATAGTCGGCTGACTAGGTATGAAAAAGTAATTTTAAGTGCAGATAATGTGACCATTGACAGATGTATGAATGTGAATCCTTCAACATCATTGCCAGACGAAGAGAATGTGATTGAAATGGATGAAGTAGATCACGATTGCTTGAATGTGCTCGAATACTGTACAAAACCAAGAGCTGATATACGAGATGAGCCTTTGAAAGAATCTGATTATATTCTGTTTGTGGATGGCTCATGTTTGAGAACGAGTGAAGGAGTTCTAAGTGCAGCATATGCAGTTTGCACAATAGCAACTGTATTGGAAGCATCTTGTCTGAAAGGTGTACGGTCTGCCCAAGTTGCAGAATTAGTAGCTCTGATTCAAGCATGTAAGTTGGGAAGAAATGTACGGGTTACGATTATGACTGACAGCCAGTACGGCTTTGGGGTGGTACATGATTTTGGTCAGATTTGGTCACAAAGGGGTTTCTTGACGTCTGCAGGGACGCCCATCAGAAATGGAGATTTTGTGAAAAAGTTGCTTGAGGCGATACAGCTGCCGAAACAGATCGCTGTTGTGAAGTGCAATGCACATAAAAATGGGGAAGACTACATAACTGTCGGCAATAAATACGCTGACGAGATGGCACAGTATTGTGCAAAGAATGTGGTTTCTTTGAATAAATGTCGCGAAAGAGAGCATATTTCTTGTCCTTTGCTTTTTACTAACTCAATTGAAACATGGGATGAGGTGAAACAGTTACAAGAAGCCACAGAGGATGAAGAAAAAGATACATGGCTAAAAGCAGGATGTAGAAAACATGAAGAAACTGATGTTTGGGTTTACAGGGATGAGAGACCAGTTATGCCTGATAGCATGATTTCTGACATGGCACGGATGTACCATGGACAAGCCCATATTGGGAGAGATTCAATGATCAGACTTTTTAGACAAACATGGTATAATCCAAAATTCAGAGCCATAGCTGAGAGTCTTTGTCAGAGATGTCTTATTTGTCAACAGTTAAACCCAGGAAGAAAGACAGTAGTGAGTCTAGGAAGAATAGGACGAGAAGGGGGTCCTTTCACCAGAATGCAGATGGATTTCATTGAAATGCCACCTTGCAGCAGATTGAGGTATGTTCTAGTGGTTGTCTGTTTGTTTTCCCGTTGGGTGGAAGCATATCCAACAAGAAGGAATGACAGTATCACAGTAGCAAAACTTTTGCTGCGAGAATTCATTCCAAGATATGGTTTTCCAGTCACGATTGAAACAGATAGAGTAACACATTTCCAAAACAAATTAGTTAAACTGATTTGTGACGCACTTAGTATTAAACAGAAACTGCATTGTGCATACAGACCAGAGGCTTCTGGAACAGTAGAGCAAGTAAATGGGACAATCAAAAACAGGTTAGGAAAAATGTGTCAAGCTAAAGGACTGAAATGGCCAGATGCTTTGCCATTGGTTCTGATGACAATCAGAAGTATTCCGGAAAGGAAGACTGGACTCAGTCCGCATGAAATAATCATGGGACGAGCAATGAGACAAGCACAAGTACCTGTCAACAAGCTACAGACTATAACTGATTGCTTTGGCACCTTAAGGATGCTCCGTAAAGTGCTCCCTTTGCTTCCCTTTCAGGCAAGAAAGCTCATGGTCCAGGCACTTATTCTTTCACGCCTGGACTACGGCAATGCCGTATACCTTGGAGCTCCAAGTTCGGTTCTCGTCAAACTGCAAATAGTGCAGAACTGCGCCGCAAGAATCCTCATGGGGACTCAGAACCGGCAGTCGGCCAAACCAGATATGAAGGCTCTCCACTGGCTCCCCATCCGGGAGAGAGTCCATTTTAAGGCCTTATGCATTACCCACAAACTTATAGGAGGAAAGGGACCAGAGATCATTTCCTCCTTGGTTAAGCCCTATCGAGCCAACAGGCGACTACGATCAGATGAGCAACACCTGGCAGTCGTCCCCCGAATCAAGAGAGTTAGAAGCGGTGGTCGGCTTTTTTCTTACAATGCTGCCAAGCTTTGGAACTCTCTTCCTCTTCAGCTACGTGGGGAACTTAATCACCTTGTCTTCCGCAGACTGTTGAAAACTTGGCTCTTCCCTAAATGATTCTGTGAAGCTTCAGTTATCCTCCAGCGCTGGGATGCCTACGGGTAGCTATGCGCTTTATAAATGCTGCTTCATTCATTCATTCATCTAGTGCTGGAGTATTGCAAAGGATTGGCTGATGTGGTGCGTTCTGTGTTTCATCAGGTTGGACCGGATGCGACCACTCTTGAAAGAAAACCAGCTCACGACTTGAATCCCGGAGATTGGGTTCGGATAAAAGTCCACCGGAGAACAAACTGTTTGGTTCCTCGCTGGGACGAACCACGACAAGTGATCCTAGTGACGACCACCGCAGTCAAGTGTGCAGGAGTGAAACACTGGGTACATGCCAGCCACACCATCAGAGTTCCAGAACCTAAAGATCGACCTGTGAGTCGGCATCTGGAAATATCAGATAATAGTTCAGCATCAGAAGGAGAAGAAGAAAGAAACAGGGGGCCAGAACCTGAAGATCGACCTGAAAGTCGACATCTGGAAATATCTGACACCAGTTCAGAATCAGATACAGAACATTCAGAAGGTGAAGAAATTCTAAAAAGAAAGAGGAATTTTGAAAGCATAAGAGAAGAAACTGAGCCAGAAGATAGTGACAGTGAGCAACCAAGTACAAGTTGTGGTATAAGTCCTTCAAAGATAATACTAATAGATGAAGAAGGGAGAGTTTCAAACCAAAAGTTAGAAAAATCGGAAAAACCCCGAGGAGCAGTAGGGACAGATAGTCAAACACAAGGACAGGGAATTTTAGAAGCAGATAGAGAGACTGACACAAATTCGGAAGAACCTCGAGGAGGGACAGTAATAGGTGAATGAAGGAAGATAAGAAAAGAACCACAAGTAGATGAAAATGAAATTATAAGCTTCAAAATAAGAGGAAATAACGAAAGAATTGAAACAGAGCCTGAAGAAAGTGGAGAAGAAAGAAACGAAAAACTAGAAACAAGAAAAAGAAATTGGAAAACAGAAAGAGAGGAAAAAGGAAGTGAAGCAAAAAGGCCAAGAAAAGGAGACGATTGGCCCAACGGAGTAAGAAAATTAAGATACAGAATCATAAAATTGGATGGGAAAAGTGCTGAACAAGTGAATGAAATAACAAGTCAAAAGGAGCAAGAAAAACAAGGTGGAAAACACTTGCAGAAAACGAAAAGAATAAAGAAAGTAAATCAAAAGTATAGATCACCTGAATGGTTGTATCGTGCTTTGACTAGTAACAAAGAAGAATTGAACACTCACGAAAACCCAGAACAAAGAAACCAGATGGGAAAAAGTGAAGTGCAACAAACCTGAAGCAACAAACCTGACGAAGTTTAGATAGTTTACCGGATTTGACAAAACACTGAACTGACAAATTTTACCGGATGTGACAAAGGAAGAATTCTGATAAAGAATTGAAAGAAAGTACCAAGCAAAGACAAAATATTGGAAGTACAGAGTGGCAAACAAGTCATTTCTGAGGTGTAGTGACACAATTTTCTAAAGAACAAATAAATAAGGTTAAAAAGACAAAATGGAGAATACTAGAGATAGAAAATGTAAATGCGAGTTTTTAAGTAGATGGTGCAAGATGTGCTGTTTTTGTACAGGATTATTAATAACAGTATGGGTGGTTTTAGCAATCACTATTCCAATTAGTTTAGCTGTGGTAGAAATATCAAATAACACTGAGAAAGGAGAAGGAGCTAACACTCAAGAGCCAGTTATTTTAAAGAGTAGTGCAGAATTACATAAGGACAAGTCAATAACAGATTTTTCTAAAAATGTTTTTACTAAATTATTATATGAGTATGTAGAAACAATGAATGTAAGAGATTGCTATGTTTGTATGCAGTTACCTGCATCTGTAGCAGAGGGTGTGACTTATCATCACCTCCCTTTGACGTATGGAATAACATGTAGTGTTTTAGCAAGCTTATTTTATAAAACAGGTAGATTAGAATATTGTTACACTGATATAAATAAGATTTTTGCTAAGGTTTCTGTAGTTCCCGAGCTTAACAAAATAAAAGAGGGAAAGACATTTGGTGAATATTTCTTAGAAGATAAGATTTTAACATTAGGTAATATATTTAGATACAACCTTACCTGTGAGTTAAAGAAAGAAGAAAAGGTATTTTTAGAAATGGTTGAAGATAGAAGAGTGAAATTTCAAAGAAAAGTGATAGAAGAGACAAAAACACCTCTTTGGGTGTTTGAGGAAGACCATCATGACAAGAAAAAGACAAATGCAGCTATGACTCTGGATTGGCCCCAACAGGGAAGGTTGTGCATTAGAAGAAATAAGACAAGATATGACAATTATTTTGTGGGTTCCAGCAATTGCCATGATAATTACCAAATTTTAGGTGGATGGGGATTCAAAGGGGGAAAAGATCCAATATTTCCTGGGATTTATTATATTTGTGGGAATAGGGCTTATTATAGGTTGCCGGACCATTGGTATGGGTCATGTTACTTAGGCCTGGCTTTTCCAAAGATTTTTCATGTAGATAGAAAAGAAAAAGGAACACACAAAATGATAAATACCTTTATATGTAGAAAAAGGGAAAGTTTTTCAGAAATAGTAGGTGATATATTTGGTGCATTGATACCAGCAGTGGGAATATCTTTGAATGCATTCAGAATTCGGAAATTATCCACAGTGGTAGATCGTTTATCTACAGATACTGCTGGAGGGTTCTTGATGGTAAATACCGAGATGGTTGCCAAGAGAGCTATGGTGATGCAAAATCGTCTTGCCCTTGACATTCTTTTGGCAAAAGAGGGCGGAGTCTGTGGAATGCTGAAAGTCCAACATTGTTGCACTTACATTCCAGATAAGAGCGAAAATATACAGAAGTATATAACAAATATTACAAATTTGCACAAAGAACTTGTTCCACTGGAGGTTGAAAGTGCTTGGGGAAAACTTGGTAAAGGGTTTTCATCTATAACAAATTGGTTAACAAGAATGAGTGGATTAATAATAGGGAAAGTTATAATAATAGCAACCATGATAATAATAATAATATTAGTACTGAAGCTTGCAATAACATGTATAAAGAGAAGAAGAAGGCAGAATAAGTTAGAAAAAGAAAACATGATAAACAAGGAAAGAGAGAGAGAAATAAGTGAATAGAGTTAGAAGAAATAAAAGAGAACATGTACAAGAAAACGAAGAAACAAGTTGAAAGGGATACAGTTGTGTAAACTAACAAAAGCAAATGGATAAAAGATATATGCTGTCTGAGAAAATTGTATAACTTGGGTTTTTGTGGTGATATTAAAAATCACCAAAGGGGGAGTTGATGGAGCAGGGAAAATATAAAAATTTTAACCTCCTAATATTTTCGTACAATATTAATAAACATGTTCGTTAAGTAAGTAACCAACAATGTATGTTAAGGGTTGATGGTAACACGCAATTAAGTGTGCAAATTAATTAACTTGTATTTGTTTACGTGTCTAACCTAATATAAAATTTTGCGTACTAATTAAATAATAAATGCATGATTTGTGCTTTCAAATAAAACGTGTGGTTGCAAAATAAAGCGATGGTAAGTAAGGGACAGCTTTATATGTTGCTTATGCTAGGTAATACCTAATTGGGGTACGTAGAAAACGGGAGGGAAACGAAAGGGTTTATATTTCTTTGTTTTAATAACATTTTGTTTATCTTTGAAAATAGTGCGCTTAGGCCTGCCGAGCAGCAATATAAAATGGCCGCGAGTTACTAGAGTGCGCATGAGCGGATGAGACCATGTGATAGAGAAGAAAAGCTGTGGAAAAGGGATGATCACGTGCTGATGCCAAGAGGCTAAGATGAAAGTATGGTCAAGGCTGCTGTGACCCTTCTGAGCAGATGTGTGCCAAGATGATCAGCAAGAAGCGTGAGAAGCCTGGTTGAATCAATAGACAGTACCGTATTATACAAAATGTAGCAGAAAAAGACATAATTTGGACTGATCGAAACGGATGAGCAAGTGCATGAACTGTGAGAAACGATGCTTGCATGAACATTCCACACGGAACTGGTTAAGACCAGGAAGTTTGATAAAAGAATATATGGACCCGAGAGTTTGACCAATAAGAATGACTCGCGCCATGAAGAAGAAACATTTTATGTTGTAAGCTAGAATTAGGGTATAAGAAGACCTACTCTTAGCGGGAGGGGTTAGAAGAGAATGCTGTTCGAATGCTACGGGCATGCTGAGGGAGAAGCAGAAGAAATTAGATGCTGTAGATGGGAGAGTTTGCGGTTGCTGATGCTGACGAGCTGATGTTGCTGCTGTTATTTTCCTTTTTCAGTTGAGTATAAAGATGCAGTTTTAGGAGAACTTTTAATTGATAGATTTTATTAGAATTATTAGGCTTTCCCCTGAGAGATAGGTAGATTGATCTATAAAGTACTTATTATGATAACCTCATTTTTCCGTCTAATAAAAGTGCCTTGCAATTTTAAACTATTCTTATATTGATGATAAATGCAATAATAAGAATAATAAAACTTAATTTCAATTTCCTGCATTCAAAACTATTATATAAACTTTATTATTCCTTAAGCAAATGTCTCAGTGAGTTTCTTTAAGCTAAATGATTAATACTGAAATGGGAAAAGAGTTCATTGTGATTGAGCTGGTCTTAATCACCATCAACTGATTCCTACTAGTTGGTCCATCGACCAATGAGCGGAATACCTTAAAAGCAAATGAGATTTATTATGTCATGATAAAGAGGTATCCCGTCTCCTTCCAGCGAATCGTTTTTCTCCTAGGTTCTTTGTTGAAGGAAATCCAGGGAACAACTGAGTAAGTGAATGTATATGCGGTGTTATGGGCCCCACTGTCATATGGATATAGTTGCACCTGGATGACGAAAGCATAATAGGAGAAAATATTTTATTGTTAGCGCTGGATCAGTATCAATGGGTAGCGAGCTGTAACAGGCCTCAGTGGGTCCCGAAGGAGTAACATGAATCAATGGGCAGTGAGCTGTAACAGGTCTCCGTGGATCCTGAGCTGTAACATGTATTAATGGGCAGCAAGATGTACAGGTTTCAGTGGATCCCAAGCTGTAACATTTATCAATGGGCACTGAGCTGTAACAGGCTGCAGTGGGTCCCAAGCTGTAACATGTATCAATGGCAGCGACCAGGAACAGGCCGCAGAATGTCCATGGGCAGCGAGCTGTAACAGGTCTCAGTGGGCCCGAAGCTGTAATATGTATCAATGGGCAGCGAGCCATAACAGGTCTCAGTGGATCCCAGGCTGTAACATGTATCATTAGACACCCAGCTGTAAAAGGTCTCACTTGGTCCCAAGCTGGAACATGTTTCAATGGGCAGTGAGCTGTAACAGGCCGCAGTGGGTACGAAGCTTTATTATGTATCAATGGGCAGCAAGCTGTAACAGGTCTCAGTGGGTCTCAATCTGTATTATATATCATTGAGCAATGAACTGTAACAGGTCTCAATGGATCCCAAACTGTAACATGTATCAATGGGCAGCGAGCTGTAACAGGTCTCAGTTAGTCCCAAGCTGGAACATGTATCAAAGGGTAGTGAGTAAACGGAGCACTTGTAGCGCAGGGACTTATATTTCTGGAACACAAGCACTTGTAATGTAATGTAATGGAGTCTTATAAAGCACACTATCACCCCACGTGTATCCTGGCTCTAGTACTGCATTGGCACCCGAGATTACACAGATTGCCAGGCAGAAAGAATGATCATCCTGACAACTTCATACCTTAGGAAAGAGCCAAGTTTTAAGCTTCTTCCTGAACTATAAGAAGTACTGATCTTAAAACATACGGGTTTGAATATCGTGGTGGACTTCCCAAATTTCAGGGTGAAATCATACAGCAGGTAGTGAAAGACCGGGAACCTTGGTAGGACTCCTGCTACACAGTTACAGCTTTACCTCAACATTTGAATTTTGATAGCACTAAAGAAGCCCTTGTTTAGGGCAAAACGCGTTGGTTGCATCCATTTGTAACAATCCCAAGATCGAAAAAAATAAAAAGAGAAATAATAAAATATCTCTTTAAGAATATTTGTCTATAATTATGGAATTGGTCTTGTTAGTGGACTTGATGTTGCATGTTTTGTGTTAATCTGTATTGCCTCTCAATCTCAGTGTCTCACTGGATAGCAAGCTGTAACATGTATCAATGGGCAGCGAGCTGTAACTGTTCTCAGTGTGTCCCAAGCTTTATTCCGTGTCAATGGGCAGTGAGCTGTAACAGGTCTCAGTGGGTAAGAGGCTTTATTATGTATCAATGGGCAGCGAGCTGGAACTGTTCTCAGTGGGTCCTAAGCTGTAATATATATCAAGGGGCAGCGTGCTGTAACAGGCTGCAGTGGGCCCAAGCTGTAGTATGTATAAATGGGCAGCGTGCTGTAACAGCCCGCAGTGGGTCTCAAGATGCAACATGTATCAATGGGCAGCGTGCTGTAACAGCCCGCAGTGGGTCTCAAGATGCAACATGTATCAATGGGCAGCGTGCTGTAACAGGCTGCAGTGGGCCCAAGCTGTAGCATGTATAAATGGGCAGCGTGCTGTAACAGCCCGCAGTGGGTCTCAAGATGCAACATGTATCAATGGGCAGCGTGCTGTAACAGGCTGCAGTGGGTCCAGGCAGTAGTATGTATAAATGGGCAGCGTGCTGTAACAGCCCGCAGTGGGTCTCAAGATGCAACATGTGTGAATGGGCAGCGAGCTGTGACAGGTCTCAGTGGGTCCCAAGCTTTATTATGTATCAATGGGCAGTGAGCTGTAACAGGCCGCAGTGGGTCCCAAGCTGTAGTATGTATCAATGGGCAGCGAGCTGTAACAGGTCTCAGTATGTCCCAAACAGTAACATGAATCAATGGGCAGCGAGCTGTAACAGGTCTCAGTGGATCAAAAGCTGTAACATGTACCAAAGGGCAGTGAACTGTAACAGGTCACAGTGGGTTCCAAGAGGTAACATGAATCAATGGGCAGCGAGCTGTAACATGTCTCAGTGGATCACAAGCTGTAACATGTACCAAAGGGCAGTGAACTGTAACAGGTCACAGGGGGTCCCAAGCTGTAATATGTATCAATGAGCAGCAAGCTGTAACAGGTCACATTGAGTCCCAAGCTGTAACTTGTCTCAATGGGCAGTGAGCTGTAACAGGCCGAAGTGGCTTCCAAGCTGTAACAGGCTGCACTGGGTAAGAAGCTGTAGTATGTTTCAATCGGCAGCGAGCTGTAAGATGTCTCAGTGGGTCCAGAGTGGTAACATGTATCAAAGGGCAGCGAAGTATAACAGGCCATAGTAGATCCAAAACTGTAACATTTACCAGTGGGTAGTGAGCTGTAACAGGTCCCAATGGATCCCAAGCTGTAACATGTATCAATGGGAAGCGAGCTATATCAGGCCGCAGTGGGTCCCAAGCTGTAATATGTATCAATGGGCAGTGAGCTGTAACAGGTCTCAATGGATCCCAAGCTGTAATATGTATCAATAGGCATCGAGCTGTAACACTTCTCAGTTGCTCCCAAGGTGTAAGATGTATCAATGGGCAGCGATCTGTAACAGGTTGCAGTAGGTCCCAAGCTGTAATTGCAATTATTAGGCCCCAAGCTGTGACACGCTCAAAGGCCTCATAGGCCTCATGCAACTCCGGGCATCCATCAGCCTCAAGTAGTAACAGCCATTAATGTGATTCAAGCTGTAATCAGCATCAATGGGTCTCAAGGTGTAATAGGCATTAATGGACCCCAAGCTAGAATAGGCATCAGTGAGTCTAAAATTGTAATAGGCATCAGTGGATTCTCAAGATGAGCTTCACAGTAGACCATGTGCCTGGTTACAAGTTGCTTGGAAAAATTACTTATTCCAGCTGGTTATGTCACCCCTGCAACATGCAATGATGAGCTTGTGCCCCCAGAATGGAGAAAGATGATGTGGACACGGAATTACCAGGCCCTTTACTGCAAATGGATATCTATAATTCCAGAGACATTTTTTCTCCCATTTATCACCTTAATTGAACACGTGGTTAATTTGATCCGTGGGGAGGCAATGGGGTTGTGGATGGGGCTGTAGCTCTACTGCCCAGTCCTCCTTTTATGGTTACAGTCCTTGTAGTGCCGAGAAGCTCTCCCAGAGATTGTCACCTCTATGGACAGGTGCAGGGCTTTCAACATTTTTTTGATCTTATGAAAGCAGTACCTTTCTTTCTGTGTGTCTCTGCTTCTCTCCTATTGAGCATAGGATCCTTCGTAGGTACTTTTGCCCAGTTTCTTTTTCCTGATTCCTGAACTCAGAGACACATGAAATGTGTTGCCAGGGTAATAATGCACCTTGACAGCTAGAGCAGGCACTACACATGTCCCACCAGCAGGCCGCGTGTATCCTGCAGGCCTCCAGGCCTTCACTCCAGGGGCAGCAGTTACCAAACCTGCCCGGAAAGAGGAAACGCTTCTCACACCAAAATCACCCACAATGCACCATTGAACAGTATATCAACATGGATGTCATTTAAGGGTCGAAGCTGCGCCCCCTGGCTTGCCCTTTGCTACCCCTAGCGCTGCCTTTGCGACCCCTGGCCTCAGAGGTGGCAAATTCAGTGCCAGGAACACAGGGGCAGCTGGGGCTCCACACTCTTTATTTTCTGTCAACTCTTCATTACACTAATGTGTAAGTATGTGTGTGTGAATGATGGATGTCTAAGGGCGTGTAATGTCACATCCGCTACCCCAGGCATTTTGGTGAATTGACGTCCATGTATATCATATCTGTTGTTGCTTCGTAGCAGTTTCTGTTACGCCAGTAAGGTATTTTATGTATCTAGTATAAGGTGTATTTCTGTGGTGAATGACTTCTAGAGTGAAACCCCTGCAGTTGTAGAAAAATACAAAAAAAGCCCGAGCAGCAAAGTTTTAGTAAACCAAGCATTACCCTATAGATATGCTTGTTTCTGGTATCAGCTAAATATAGTACCTCTAGCTTATGTTAAAGGTGCCTGCAACAGACGGTTTCTCACCAAACACAGGGTAGCTCCCTCACTTGCCTTTACATCAGCCTCACCAGCAGTGATTTCAATTTATTGCCTATGTCTGTTGAATGGTTTTACCACGTGGGAGTCTTTAGAAATAAGTTGTAAACCTTATTGTGGACAGGTAATGTGTACTACCACTCCCTCATGCAACCAACATGAGTTCTAGATTTGTGGTAGGTCTGAGAGATGTGAGGGTTGTCTGAAATGTGTTTATTTTTCTTTCAAATAAATGTTTATATAGTACAACTATTGAACTGATGCCACACACTGAAGGACTTCTAGGCACTCGAATATCGAAGTAGCGGCTGCTCCCATTGCTAAGTGGTGGGTGGGGGAAGGGGGAATACAAACCTAAAACATCACGGAAGACAGAATTAAAAATATATGAAATTGCACTTACCTGCTCCGACGGCTGCCCACTTGCTCCCGATCCTCATCTTCCTAACGTCAGGAACTGTTGCACAGTGTGCAGGATCCCAGATGCCAATCCCAGGGCTTCTCTCACGCTGGGAATACTATTTCCTGGTTCGGCGCTCAGACAGGAACTGGGAGCCTGTGTTGGTTCTCCACCTGGCTGTACAACACAGCTCGGGTTGGAGAAAGGCTAACTGTGCATGATGGTCTGGCCCACCACTTACCCCATTCTCCCTGGTACTGCAGCATCAGTATGGATGGCCCGATGCCCATCCCTATCATATCATCTTTGTACTATTTGTAAAAACAAAATCGAGAACAAATAAAACAAATTGGGAATTTCAGAAAAAAAAAATCAACTAAGAAATAAAAGAATGGCAGAGTAAGATGAGAAACAAAACAGCAGCGAATAAAGTGAGGAAAAGAAAAGACATGAAAAATCGATGTCGGAAAGAAATGGCATAAGGAGCAGGAAAGATAACACAATGAAACATCGTAAAGAATGACGAAGAAACGAAAGAGAAAGATAAAGTATGGACGCAGGAATGAGAAAAGATACCCTAATAATGAGAAAAGATATTCTGGACAAGAGAAAGTCCAAGAATCAGCTTTAGAAAGAAGAAAAGCAATGAGGAACGTGGGAAGGCAATGAGATAAAAGAATACAATTAAGACTAAAACAATAAGAGTCACAAAGTCCACAGAAGATTTAAACAAGGAATGAAAAAAAGTGTAAAGAGAATGAAGTGAGATGTAGATGTTGAATCTGAGAAAAGAAAAAAAGCAGGAAGAAAGCAGCTAGGAACAAGGCACAGAACAGGAAAAAGAAATCAAAGACAGTACACGCCCCTTTCATCCAAGACAGGTCAAATTAGCACAAGTTCATGGGTAAACTTGTGAGCAGTAGCACCACGCCAAGGTTTTGACCTTTGCTACTGAACATTCACACCTTCATTCATACTACCTTGCTTCCCATTAGACCCACAGACATTCCGCACCCAGCTCCAGATAGGGGCGGTGCCAGAGTTCCTGGAGCTCAAGGCAAAATTGAATTCACCTGAGGGAGAACCCCAGAAATTGCTATTAAAAGCTGTTTGGTACAACAACAAGGTACCTCATAAGGCATTACCACACCTTATGGAAGCTCCGCCCCCACCTCAAAGTGCATCTCACTGGCAGTCTGCGAGATGCTGCCTGGTTTCTCCCACTGAACGATCAAACAAGCACATGGCAGAGGCCTTGAGAAGCAGAACTGCCGCAGCCATCCTGTGAGTCTGATGTTAGCTCGGTGCCCCCAAGTCCCTCATTCACACCTCTTTCACACCATTCATAGCCTAGCCCACACACTGCAGGCATGCCCGACTATGCCTCTATACACAGCTGAAGTGAATGATGTCATAAAGCCTGTCAGGGGTGTGATGTAGTAGGTGACATCACAAGGGATTGATGGGAAACACTGATAACACTCAAGGCAGCATGAGAGAAAGGATAGGACTAAGCAGCTAGGAACAAGGCACAGAACAGGAAGAAAAAGAAATCAAAGACAGTGCACACCCCTTTCATCCAAAACAGGTCAAATTAGCACAAGTTCCTGGGTAAACTTGTGAGCAGTAGCACCACGCCAAGGTTTTGACCTTTGCTACTGAACATTCACACCATTCACACCTTTATTCATACTACCTTGCTTCCCATTAGACATTCCGCACCCAGCTCCAGATAGGGGCGGTGCCAGAGTTCCTGGAGCTCAAGGCAAAATTCAATTCGCCTGAGGGAGAACCCCAGGAATTGCTATTAAAAGCTATTTGGTGCAACGACAAGGTACCTCATAAGGCATTACTACACCTTATGGAAGCCCCGCCCCCATCTCAAAGTGCATCTCACTGGCGGTCTGTGAGGTGCTGCCTGCTTTCTCCCACTAAATGATCAAACAAGCACATGGCAGAGGCCCGAGAAGCAGAACTGCCGCGGCCATCCTATGAGCCTGATGTTAGCTCGGTGCCCCCAAGTCCCTCATTCACACCTCTTTCACACCATTCATAGCCCAGTCCACACACTGCACTCACACTGCAGGCATGCCCGACTATGCCTCTATATATAGCTAAGAGGTGAATGATGTCATAAAGCCTGCCAGGGGTGTGATGTAGTTCCTGACATCACAAACGACTGAAGGGAAACGCTGATAACACTCAAGACTGCCTGGGGAGACCAGTGATACATTATGTTGATAGATGTAGGCCCATCTGTCACATAACATCACAGAACCAGAAGATTGAGGGAAGGATGTCAGTTACAATAATCTTATTATTAAGGCTTCCTGTGTTCTCTTTATTGCATACAGACTGCTATTTTGAACCTGCCTAGAAAGACAGAATGGGTCAGAGGATTTGTTTGAGAATTTCTCACTGTCTTGATTATTCTACAGATGTTGTGGCCTCGATGGTCAATAATTAACAATAGTCCTCTCCTTTCAATTTTGCTGCCAAAAAGAATGTCCTTCCTACCCATGTTAACAGAATCTGTAAAGGCGCTGGTGAGATGGGCCTAGTGCACTGCGCAGGAATGCACAGCTTTTCATTTTGTTTCTTCCTATCTGCTCTGCCCACTTCACAGGTGTGATTCAAGCATTCAAATGGCAGGGTGGGATCTAAGGATTAGAAGACACCTTACATCATTCTTCTGTACTGACTAGCAGAGCCTGGCAGCGGTCTTATGGCTGGGCTCTGAGTCTTCATCTGTGTGAAGACTGCCATAGACTCCTTCTTGTGTGACTATACACAGCTTCAAGAGCATTGCACACATTCATTAAATAGAAGGTAGCTCTGGATACCCTGGGGGACATGGTGCCCAAGGAAACTGTAGTCTTGGAATCTATTGCTTTCTACTCACAAAATTAAGATATCACACATAGCTGCTGCTTCAACCTTAAAAAACATTTATGTTTTGTGCAAGAGGCACATCATGGTGGGGATGGATTTGATCTCAGTAGATATCTTCTTCCAGGGCATAATAACTTGCACCCCTCCCATTGAGGCAGGATTTCCGATACTAAAACAGGTTACTTTTGTAATTGCATTTGGAAAGTACTCTGCTTTTTGGCTAAAGAATGCCGCTCTCAAAGTTACCTTTACGATATTGATGCTTTTTGTTCATATGGCTCCAAAGTGTAGCAGAACACTTTACAGAGAACATTTTCTTCTGTTAGCACAGACTGAAGGGCTACCATTTTGTTTCAAACAAAACCTTGTCTTCGGGCCTTGCCAATGTGAAAATCACATGCTTGGCTGCAGCAAACCATTTCACACTCAATACAGACACAGATTGTTAAAAAAATCACACAAAGACCTATTTTGTTTAAATGCCACTTGCTACCACAGTCCTACATCTCGCTCACAATGTTAGTAAGTTTTATCATCGTTATTCAACTCAGTGGTACTGATTATATTCAACTCAGATGATAAGCTGAGCTGGCCATAGCAAGATTCAAACCTGTGATCTTCTGGTAGCTCTTGGGTTAGCCCAGCAGAAATATCAACTCAGTGAGCTGTCTACGCTTAATCTTAGCTGTATCTGCTATCCAAGTGTATCTGCTGGCTAAATAGCAAAAAGGGTTAATGCACCAGCTGTAGAGATTTACGCTGAGTCTGCACTCCTCAGGATTTAATAACGGAAAAATAGCTCAAGTGGAAAATGCACCTGCTACACATATATGACAAAGACGTTCTGGTCGCTATTTTTAAAACTCAAGAAATAACTTAGGTGTTTAATTTGTGTCATCAGTGCACCTCATACAGATTAAGTTCTTCCTCCAGAAGCATATAAGCTGTGTGTAATAAGTTTCAATCTTTACAAGGCTAACAAACTGTTTTTTAAAAAACTGATTAAAAATGTGCCATTTACTGGACCGAAACTAACACCAGCTATTAAAAGGCAAAAATCATAAAATACGTCTTGCAGCAATTTCTGCTATCTGTCCATACTCTTCTGGTATCATCACATATTTTCTTCGCTTTGTCTTTTAAAAATGTTTTTACAAAGTATAATGTTTTCATATCTTGGTTAACTTCTTGGCAAACATATGAAATGATATGGCAGAGAACATCTTCCTTTACCTTGGTGAGTCAGATGTAAGGTCTGGCAGTGTCCAGTTGTGTTGGCTGTGGGATTTCAACTACTGCAAGATGGTGGTAGCTATTTGGGGCACAATTCATATATAAACCATGCTCAGGCTTTGCCAACTTGCTTTGCCTACTTCTCCCTAGTATGTAAAGACTTTCCTTTGATCTTCCACTTCCTGAAATTCCACAAACTCTGGCTCTTTTGCGTTTTGGCCTCAAAAGGAGGTGCTCTACTGCAGCTTCAACTACTGTGAGAGGGTGGTAGCTATTTTGGGCACAATTCAATTGTAAACCATGCTGGTAGTTTGCCAACTTTCTTTGCCTACTATTTAACAAGTGCAAAAACTAACATAGTTACTAATTAATTAATTTGTTGTTCTATATACACATGTACACTGTTTGGATAATAAAGATAATAAAGAGACCTGTAGGTAACTGAACAGAATCTTTGGAAATCCTTTGAACATTGTCGCCCGCTGGTCGTTAGACAAATTTACTACTGCACAAACAGAAGTGCTGTAACCAGGCACTGCTGAATACGTGAACCATCACACTGTCAGAGAGTGCCATAATTAGGCATCAATGTACAAGTCAGCCACCCTGTCATGATATCAATGTTATTTGTATACATAGGGCAGATCTATTGCGGGAATGCCAATTACTATGAATACTTGTACTGCCATAATTATGCATCTTAGTACTTATACTCAAATAGTGATTGTGTCCCTAGAATCTCAACCCCTGAGAGTGAGGAGTAAAACCTGAACCAATAATGACATACTGGCAGCCACAAGGTGGATATTCTTAGTGACATCTGTAGTGAGCAGGCCATTTGTGCTTTAGTGCCTTCCTTATTTCACTGTAGTACAGAGGTGATCACATGTGGATATGTGATACACCTCAGGTACACTATCAGACTCACACCACAACCCAATGTTTCAGTCATGACTCAGATCTACGTCATACCGTTCCAGCATAGAGAACTGCTAAGTTCCCTTTTCTCTCCCGAGTCCAAATGTGCTTGTTTCTATGCAAATGTGTTGGAATATGGGTGTTGGGAACCACGTCGCTCTGACAATATTACGGCACAAGGATAGTGGTTGTACCCTCGCTTTCCTAGCACTAGCTCCTCTCCTGAACTTGAATTCCAGGGATACGCATTCTGTACTGCGGAGAATGTGTTTTCTTCTGTTGACTTTTGCTTTTGGAACCTGCGATTTGCCCTTCGAAGCCAAATTCTGCTGACCAGTGTGAGATTTCCTGTCAAATGGAGTGCTCAGTTCGTGAAAGAATTATGTGCTGCATTCCTTTTCCTAATAGTGGGCGGCTGCGGGGCTGATTGATGGCCTTTGAGATAGTATTCATGTTAATTGCAGCACCCGTGTGCACTGCAATTAACATGAATACTCTCTCAAAGGCCAGCAATCAGCACCGTAGCCGCGCACTATTAAGAAAAGAAATGCAGAGTCAACAAACACAACGTGTACTTTCAGAATCCTCTAAAAGCACACGTCGTGCTTTAGATGTGCTGCCTTCCTTTTCCTAATAGTGCACGGCTGCGGTGCTGATTGCTGGCCTTTGAGAGAGTATTCATGTTAATTTCAGCTCTTGCGCTGAAATTAACATGAATACTATCTCAAAGGCCAACAATCAGCCCCGCAGCCGTCCACTATTAAGAAAAGAAATGCAGCAAGTGCATGAGCCACTTTAAATGTCCGTTTTTCATGCAGGTCGCATTTTAAAAGCGGCGGCGCGAACGGTCTGAGGATGTGCTTTGTGTGGTATGTGCACGCTAAAAACGGCACACTGTGCGCTTGTGACTTTGGTGGGCGGGTGCGCGCGCACACACCTTATAGGGAACTGTGGTAATATGTATCAATGGGCAGCGAGCTGTAACAGGCTTCAGTGGGTCCTGAAGATGTAATATGAATCAATGGGCAGCGAGCTGTAACAGGCCTCCATGGATCCTGAGCTGTAACATGTATAAATGGGCAGTGAGCTGTAACAGGCCGCAGTGGGTACAAAGCTTTAATATGTATCAATGGGCAGTGAGCTGTAACAGGTCTCAGTGGATCCCAAGCTGTAACATGTATCAATGGACAGCGAGCTGTAACAGACCACAGTGGGTCCAGAGCTGTAGTATGTGTCAATGGCAGCGAACTGTAACACGCCGAAGTGGGTTCGATCTGTAATATGTATCAATGGGCAGCAAGCTGTAACAGGCCGTAGTCGGTCACGAGCTGTAATATGTATCAGTGGACACCCAGCTATAACAGGCTGCAGTGGGTTCGAAGCTGTAGTATGTATCAATGGGTAGCGAGCTGTAACAGGCCTCAGTGGGTCCCGAAGGAGTAACATGAATCAATGGGCAGTGAGCTGTAACAGGTCTCCGTGGATCCTGAGCTGTAACATGTATCAATGGGCAGCAAGATGTACAGGTTTCAGTGGATCCCAAGCTGTAACATTTATCAATGGGCACTGAGCTGTAACATGCTGCAGTGGGTCCCAAGCTGTAACATGTATCAATGGCAGCGACCAGGAACAGGCCGCAGAATGTCCATGGGCAGCGAGCTGTAACAGGTCTCAGTTGGCCCGAAGCTGTAATATGTATTAATGGGCAGCGAGCCATAACAGGTCTCAGTGGATCCCAGGCTGTAACATATATCATTAGACACCCAGCTGTAAAAGGTCTCACTTGGTCCCAAGCTGGAACATGTTTCAATGGGCAGTGAGCTGTAACAGGCCGCAGTGGGTACGAAGCTTTATTATGTATCAATGGGCAGCAAGCTGTAACAGGTCTCAGTGGGTCTCAATCTGTAATATATATAATTGAGCAGTGAACTGTAACAGGTCTCAATAGATCCCAAACTGTAACATGTATCAATGGGCAGCGAGCTGTAACAGGTCTCAGTTAGTCCCAAGCTGGAACATGTATCAAAGGGTAGCGAGTAAACGGAGCACTTCTAGCGCAGGGACTTATATTTCTGGAACACAAGCACTTGTAATGTAATGTAATGGAGTCTTATAAAGCGCACTATCACCCCACGTGTATCCTGGCGCTAGTACTGCATTGGCACCCGAGATTACACAGATTGCCAGGCAGAAAGAATGATCATCCTGACAACTTCATACCTTAGGAAAGAGCCAAGTTTTAAGCTTCTTCCTGAACTATAAGAAGTACTGATCTTAAAACATCCGGTTTGAATATCGTGGTGGACTTCCCAAATTTCAGGGTGAAATCATACAGCAGGTAGTGAAAGACCGGGAACCTTGGTAGGACTCCTGCTACACAGTTACAGCTTTACCTCAACATTTGAATTTTGATAGCACTAAAGAAGCCCTTGTTTAGGGTGAAACGTGTTGGTTGCATCCATTTGTAACAATCCCAAGATCGAAAAAAATAAAAAAGAAGAAATAATAAAATATCTCTTTAAGAATATTTGTCTATAATTATGGAATTGTTCTTGTTAGTGGACTTGATGTTGCATGTTTTGTGTTAATCTGTGTTGCCTCTGATGGAGCAGAGTAAATGAAAAATTTTAACCCCTAACAAATTTTATAAATAATTAATAAATATGTTCGTTTAAATGTATTAATCAACAATGTATGTGAGGGAAGGGTAACACGCAAGTATGTGTGCTGAATAATCTATTTACAAATGTCTGTCTAATTATAACATAAAAATAATTGCGTATTAATTAAATAATAAATGCATGATTCATGCTTCATAGAATATAAAACGTGACGTTGCAAAAACAATAGTGATGGTGAGTAAGGAACAGCTTAAATGTTGCTTTCTGCTAGGTAATAACTAATTGGGGTACGTAGAAGACGGGAGGGAAACGAAAAGGCTATGTTTCTCTATTTTAATTATGTTTTGTTTATTTCTAAATAGTGCTTCTAAGTCTAATCGAGTGGCGATATAAAATGGCTGCCGTTTATTAGAGTACGCATGCGCTGAAAATACACATGATGAGGGAGAAAAAGCTGGAGAAAGACTGACCACGTGATGGTGCTGAAAGGCTAGGATGCAAGAATGGTCAAGGCTGATGTGACCTATTTGAACTGATAATGTGCCGTGGTGATCAGCAGAGAATCGTGGGAAACAGTTTTAAGAGAAAGGACAATGCCTGCAGAGTTCTCGAGTGTATCGAAAGAAGTTACAAATGTACTGATCGAAGCGGATGGAAACATGTCATGAACTGTGAGAAAGGAAATGAACATATGCATTCCAGAAGAACAAGCTGGATCCGGGAGAATTGATTAAAACTGAATAATGAACTGAGTGGACCAATGAGAGAAAAGTGTGTTATTAATGTTGCAACAATTTAGTTAGCAAAGCTAGAATTAGGGTATAAGTAGGCCTACTCTTAGTGGGAGGGGTATCCCATTCAATTTTTTGCTGAGACACCTTGCTGTAGAAGATGCTGATGGAGTTAGAATTGCTGAGAGACTGTTAGATGAGACGAGTTGCAGTAGCTGATGCTGACGAGCTGAAGTTTCTGTTGCTGTCTTTATTTTTCCAGTTGAGTATGAGAATCATTTTATTTTCCAACTTTAAACTTAGTTTAGAAATCATTAGGCTAAATTAGGAAGATAGGCAGGTTAATTAGGATTTTTCTTCATGACAAAATTTCCTTTCTGCAATAAAATTGATTTTGCTTAATAAATATTTGATTTAATAAATGTATGAATAATTGAATAATAAAAAGTCTAAATTCTTTTCCATGCCTTAAAAATTATATAAACTTTAAGATTCTTAAACCAAATGACTCAGTGATTATTTACTAAATGGTTGCGAAATTAGTAATAAGTTATTGTGATTTAGCTGGTCTTGATCACTATCAACTAAACCTTACTAGATGATCCATCGACAAAATAATGAGCAGGAATATCTTACGGAATAACTAAGAAAGCGATAGGTTATGGTAAAAAAGTATCCCGGCTCCTTCCAGCGGTACATCATTGTATTGATTTTAGTTCTCTTTCTCCTAGGAGTATATCGTTAGGGGAAATCCAGGTGAGTGTGTGTGTGTGTTTGTTAGGCGATGTCATGGGCCCCATCGTCATGTGGATGTAAGAAATATAAGTCGCGCCTGGATGACCGATAAGTGACCTGGGAGAAATTGTTTTTATTGTATCCGCTGCATCACCTCTCAATCTCAGTGTCTCACTGGATAGCAAGCTGTAACATGTATCAATGGGCAGCGAGCTGTAACTGTTCTCAGTGTGTCCCAAGCTTTATTCCGTGTCAATGGGCAGTGAGCTGTAACAGGTCTCAGTGGGTAAGAGGCTTTATTATGTATCAATCGGCAGCGAGCTGGAACTGTTCTAAGTGGGTCCTAAGCTGTAATATATGCTGTAACAGGCTGCAGTGGGCCCAAGCTGTAGTATGTATAAATGGGCAGCGTGCTGTAACAGCCCGCAGTGGGTCTCAAGATGCAACATGTATCAATGGGCAGCGTGCTGTAACAGCCCGCAGTGGGTCTCAAGATGCAACATGTATCAATGGGCAGCGTGCTGTAACAGGCTGCAGTGGGCCCAAGCTGTAGTATGTATAAATGGGCAGCGTGCTGTAACAGCCCGCAGTGGGTCTCAAGATGCAACATGTATCAATGGGCAGCGTGCTGTAACAGGCTGCAGTGGGTCCAGGCTGTAGTATGTATAAATGGGCAGCGTGCTGTAACAGCCCGCAGTGGGTCTCAAGATGCAACATGTGTGAATGGGCAGCGAGCTGTGACAGGTCTCAGTGGGTCCCAAGCTTTATTATGTATCAATGGGCACACCAAAATCACCCACAATGCACCATTGAACAGTATATCAACATGGATGTCATTTAAGGGTCGAAGCTGCGCCCCCTGGCTTGCCCTTTGCGACCCCTGGCCTCAGAGGTGGCAAATTCAGTGCCAGGAACACAGGGGCAGCTGGGGCTCCACACTCTTTATTTTCTGTCAACTCTTCATTACACTAATGTGTAAGTATGTGTGTGTGAATGATGGATGTCTAAGGGCGTGTAATGTCACATCCGCTACCCCAGGCATTTTGGTGAATTGACGTCCATGTATATCATATCTGTTGTTGCTTCGTAGCAGTTTCTGTTACGCCAGTAAGGTATTTTATGTATCTAGTATAAGGTGTATTTCTGTGGTGAATGACTTGTAGAGTGAAACCCCTGCAGTTGTAGAAAAATACAAAAAACGCCCGAGCAGCAAAGTTTTAGTAAACCAAGCATTACCCTATAGATATGCTTGTTTCTGGTATCAGCTAAATATAGTACCTCTAGCTTATGTTAAAGGTGCCTGCAACAGACGGTTTCTCACCAAACACAGGGTCGCTCCCTCACTTGCCTTTACATCAGCCTCACCAGCAGTAATATCAATTTATTGCCTATGTCTGTTGAATGGTTTTACCACGTGGGAGTCTTTAGAAATAAGTTGTAAACCTTATTGTGGACAGGTAATGTGTACTACCACTCCCTCATGCAACCAACATGAGTTCTGGATTTGTGGTAGGTCTGAGAGATGTGAGGGTTGTCTGAAATGTGTTTATTTTTCTTTCAAATAAATGTTTATATAGTACAACTATTGAACTGATGCCACACACTGAAGGACTTCTAGGCACTCGAATATCGAAGTAGCGGCTGCTCCCATTGCTAAGTGGTGGGTGGGGGAAGGGAGGAATACAAACCTAAAACATCACGGAAGACAGAATTAAAAATATATGAAATTGCACTTACCTGCTCCGACGGCTGCCCACTTGCTCCCGATCCTCATCTTCCTAACGTCAGGAACTGTTGCACAGTGTGCAGGATCCCAGATGCCAATCCCAGGGCTTCTCTCACGCTGGGAATACTATTTCCTGGTTCGGCGCTCAGACAGGAACTGGGAGCCTGTGTTGGTTCTCCACCTGGCTGTACAACACAGCTCGGGTTGGAGAAAGGCTAACTGTGCATGATGGTCTGGCCCACCACTTACCCCATTCTCCCTGGTACTGCAGCATCAGTATGGATGGCCCGATGCCCATCCCTATCATATCATCTTTGTACTATTTGTAAAAACAAAATCGAGAACAAATAAAACAAATTGGGAATTTCAGAAAAAAAAAATCAACTAAGAAATAAAAGAATGGCAGAGTAAGATGAGAAACAAAACAGCAGCGAATAAAGTGAGGAAAAGAAAAGACATGAAAAATCGATGTCGGAAAGAAATGGCATAAGGAGCAGGAAAAATAACACAATGAAAGTAAAGCTACATGATAAAAAAATGAAAAGATAAAATAAAGACAACGTAAAGAATGACGAAGAAACGAAAGAGAAAGATAAAGTATGGACGCAGGAATGAGAAAAGATACCCTAATAATGAGAAAAGATATTCTGGACAAGAGAAAGTCCAAGAATCAGCTTTAGAAAGAAGAAAAGCAATGAGGAACGTGGGAAGGCAATGAGATAAAAGAATACAATTAAGACTAAAACAATAAGAGTCACAAAGTCCACAGAAGATTTAAACAAGGAATGAAAAAAAGTGTAAAGAGAATGAAGTGAGATGTAGATGTTCAATCTGAGAAAAGAAAAAAAGCAGGAAGAAAGCAGCTAGGAACAAGGCACAGAACAGGAAAAAGAAATCAAAGACAGTACACGCCCCTTTCATCCAAGACAGGTCAAATTAGCACAAGTTCATGGGTAAACTTGTGAGCAGTAGCACCACGCCAAGGTTTTGACCTTTGCTACTGAACATTTACACCTTCATTCATACTACCTTGCTTCCCATTAGACCCACAGACATTCCGCACCCAGCTCCAGATAGGGGCGGTGCCAGAGTTCCTGGAGCTCAAGGCAAAATTGAATTCACCTGAGGGAGAACCCCAGAAATTGCTATTAAAAGCTGTTTGGTACAACAACAAGGTACCTCATAAGGCATTACCACACCTTATGGAAGCTCCGCCCCACCTCAAAGTGCATCTCACTGGCAGTCTGCGAGATGCTGCCTGGTTTCTCCCACTGAACGATCAAACAAGCACATGGCAGAGGCCTTGAGAAGCAGAACTGCTGCAGCCATCCTGTGAGTCTGATGTTAGCTCGGTGCCCCCAAGTCCCTCATTCACACCTCTTTCACACCATTCATAGCCTAGCCCACACACTGCAGGCATGCCCGACTATGCCTCTATACACAGCTGAAGTGAATGATGTCATAAAGCCTGTCAGGGGTGTGATGTAGTAGGTGACATCACAAGGGATTGATGGGAAACACTGATAACACTCAAGGCAGCATGAGAGAAAGGATAGGACTAAGCAGCTAGGAACAAGGCACAGAACAGGAAGAAAAAGAAATCAAAGACAGTGCACACCCCTTTCATCCAAAACAGGTCAAATTAGCACAAGTTCCTGGGTAAACTTGTGAGCAGTAGCACCACGCCAAGGTTTTGACCTTTGCTACTGAACATTCACACCATTCACACCTTTATTCATACTACCTTGCTTCCCATTAGACATTCCGCACCCAGCTCCAGATAGGGCCGGTGCCAGAGTTCCTGGAGCTCAAGGCAAAATTCAATTCGCCTGAGGGAGAACCCCAGGAATTGCTATTAAAAGCTATTTGGTGCAACGACAAGGTACCTCATAAGGCATTACTACACCTTATGGAAGCCCCGCCCCCATCTCAAAGTGCATCTCACTGGCGGTCTGTGAGGTGCTGCCTGCTTTCTCCCACTAAATGATCAAACAAGCACATGGCAGAGGCCCGAGAAGCAGAACTGCCGCGGCCATCCTATGAGCCTGATGTTAGCTCGGAGCCCCCAAGTCCCTCATTCACACCTCTTTCACACCATTCATAGCCCAGTCCACACACTGCACTCACACTGCAGGCATGCCCGACTATGCCTCTATATATAGCTAAGAGGTGAATGATGTCATAAAGCCTGCCAGGTCCAGGGGTGTGATGTAGTTCCTGACATCACAAACGACTGAAGGGAAACGCTGATAACACTCAAGGCTGCCTGGGGAGACCAGTGATACATTATGTTGATAGATGTAGGCCCATCTCTCACATAACATCACAGAACCAGAAGATTGAGGGAAGGATGTCAGTTACAATAATCTTATTATTAAGGCTTCCTGTGTTCTCTTTATTGCATACAGACTGCTATTTTGAACCTGCCTAGAAAGACAGAATGGGTCAGAGGATTTGTTTGAGAATTTCTCACTGTCTTGATTATTCTACAGATGTTGTGGCCTCGATGGTCAATAATTAACAATAGTCCTCTCCTTTCAATTTTGCTGCCAAAAAGAATGTCCTTCCTACCCATGTTAACAGAATCTGTAAAGGCGCTGGTGAGATGGGCCTAGTGCACTGCGCAGGAATGCACAGCTTTTCATTCTGTTTCTTCCTATCTGCTCTGCCCACTTCACAGGTGTGATTCAGGTATTCAAATGGCAGGGTGGGAGCTAAGGGTTAGAAGACACCTTACATCATTCTTCTGTACTGACTAGCAGAGCCTGGCAGCGGTCTTATGGCTGGGCTCTGAGTCTTCATCTGTGTGAAGACTGCCATAGACTCCTTCTTGTGTGACTATACACAGCTTCAAGAGCATTGCACACATTCATTAAATAGAAGGTAGCTCTGGATGCCCTGGGGGGACATGGTGCCCAAGGAAACTGTAGTCTTGGAATCTATTGCTTTCTACTCACAAAATTAAGATATCACACATAGCTGCTGCTTCAACCTTAAAAAACATTTATGTTTTGTGCAAAAGGCACATCATGGTGGGGATGGATTTGATCTCAGTAGATATCTTCTTCCAGGGCATAATAACTTGCACCCCTCCCATTGAGGCAGGATTTCCGATACTAAAACAGGTTACTTTTGTAATTGCATTTGGAAAGTACTCTGCTTTTTGGCTAAAGAATGCCGCTCTCAAAGTTACCTTTACGATATTGATGCTTTTTGTTCATTTGGCTCCAAAGTGTAGCAGAACACTTTACAGAGAACATTTTCTTCTGTTAGCACAGACTGAAGGGCTACCATTTTGTTTCAAGCAAAACCTTATCTTCGGGCCTTGCCAATGTGAAAATCACATGCTTGGCTGCAGCAAACCATTTCACACTCAATACAGACACAGATTGTTAAAAAAATCACACAAAGACCTATTTTGTTTAAATGCCACTTGCTACCACAGTCCTACATCTCGCTCACAATGTTAGTAAGTTTTATCATCGTTATTCAACTCAGTGGTACTGATTATATTCAACTCAGATGATAAGCTGAGCTGGCCATAGCAAGATTCAAACCTGTGATCTTCTGGTAGCTCTCGGGTTAGCCCAGCAGAAATATCAACTCAGTGAGCTGTCTTAGCTTAATCTTAGCTGTATCTGCTATCCAAGTGTATCTGCTGGCTAAATAGCAAAAAGGGTTAATGCACCAGCTGTAGAGATTTACGCTGAGTCGGCACTACTCAGGATTTAATAACGGAAAAATAGCTCAAGTGGAAAATGCACCTGCTACACATATATGACAAAGACGTTCTGGTCGCTATTTTTAAAACTCAAGAAATAACTTAGGTGTTTAATTTGTGTCATCAGTGCACCTCATACAACTCACAGATCACCGATTGACCTCTGTAAGAAATGGCTCAGTGGGTTGAAGTTCATAACTTTGTTTAAGAAGCCCCATAGTCACCTTGTAGTCACAAATTGTAATCCTGATATATAGTTCAGTAGATTAAGTTCTTCCTCCAGAAGCATATAAGCTGTGTGTAATAAGTTTCAATCTCTACAAGGCTAACAAACTGTTTTTTTAAAAACTGATTAAAAATGTGCCATTTACTGGACCGAAACTAACACCAGCTATTAAAAGGCAAAAATCATAAAATACGTCTTGCAGCAATTTCTGCTATCTGTCCATACTCTTCTGGTATCATCACATATTTTCTTCGCTTTGTCTTTTAAAAATGTTTTTACAAAGTATAATGTTTTCATATCTTGGTTAACTTCTTGGCAAACATATGAAATGATATGGCAGAGAACATCTTCCTTTACCTTGGTGAGTCAGATGTAAGGTCTGGCAGTGTCCAGTTGTGTTGGCTGTGGGATTTCAACTACTGCAAGATGGTGGTAGCTATTTGGGGCACAATTCATATATAAACCATGCTCAGGCTTTGCCAACTTGCTTTGCCTACTTTTCCCTAGTATGTAAAGACTTTCCTTTGATCTTCCACTTCCTGAAATTCCACAAACTCTGGCTCTTGCGTTTTGGCCTCAAAAGGAGGTGCTCTACTGCAGCTTCAACTACTGTGAGAGGGTGGTAGCTATTTTTGGCAAAATTCAATTGTAAACCATGCTGGTAGTTTGCCAACTTTCTTTGCCTACTATTTAACAAGTGCAAAAACTAACATAGTTACTAATTAATTAATTTGTTGTTCTATATACACATGTACACTGTTTGGATAATAAAGATAATAAAGAGACCTGTAGGTAACTGAACAGAATCTTTGGAAATCCTTTGAACATTGTCGCCCGCTGGTCGTTAGACAAATTTACTACTGCACAAACAGAAGTGCTGTAACCAGGCACTGGTGAACACGTGAACCATCACACTGTCAGAGAGTGCCATAATTAGGCATCAATGTACAAGTCAGCCACCCTGTCATGATATCAATGTTATTTGTATACATAGGGCAGATCTATTGCGGGAATGCCAATTACTATGAATACTTGTACTGCCATAATTATGCATCTTAGTACTTATACTCAAATAGTGATTGTGTCCCTAGAATCTCAACCCCTGAGAGTGAGGAGTAAAACCTGAACCAATAATGACATACTGGCAGCCACAAGGTGGATATTCTTAGTGACATCTGTAGTGAGCAGGCCATTTGTGCTTTAGTGCCTTCCTTATTTCACTGTAGTACAGATGTGATCACATGTGGATATGTGATACACCTCAGGTACACTATCAGACTCACACCACAACCCAATGTTTCAGTCATGACTCAGATCTACGTCATACCGTTCCAGCATAGAGAACTGCTAAGTTCCCTTTTCTCTCCCGAGTCCAAATGTGCTTGTTTCTATGCAAATGTGTTGGAATATGGGTGTTGGGAACCACGTCGCTCTGACAATATTACGGCACAAGGATAGTGGTTGTACCCTCGCTTTCCTAGCACTAGCTCCTCTCCTGAAGTTGAATTCCAGGGATACGCATTCTGTACTGCGGAAAATGTGTTTTCTTCTGTTGACTTTTGCTTTTGGAACCTGCGACTTGCCCTTCGAAGCCAAATTCTGCTGACCAGTGTGAGATTTCCTGTCAAATGGAGTGCTCAGTTCGTGAAAGAATTATGTGCTGCATTCCTTTTCCTTATAGTGGGCGGCTGCGGGGCTGATTGATGGCCTTTGAGATAGTATTCATGTTAATTGCAGCACCCGTGTGCAATGCAATTAACATGAATACTCTCTCAAAGGCCAGCAATCAGCACCGTAGCCGCGCACTATTAAGAAAAGAAATGCAGAGTCAACAAACACAACGTGTACTTTCAGAATCCTCTAAAAGCACACGTCGTGCTTTAGATGTGCTGCATTCCTTTTCCTAATAGTGCGCGGCTGCGGTGCTGATTGCTGGCCTTTGAGAGAGTATTCATGTTAATTGCAGCGCACGTGCGCTGAAATTAACATGAATACTATCTCAAAGGCCAACAATCAGCCCTGCAGCCGTCCACTATTAAGAAAAGAAATGCAGCAAGTGCAGGAGCCACTTTAAATGACCGTTTTTCATGCCGGTCGCATTTTAAAAGCGGCGGCGCGAACGGTCTGAGGATGTGCTTTGTGTGCTATGTGCATGCTAAAAACGGCACACTGTGCGCTTGTGACTTTGGTGCGCGGGTGCGCGCGCACACACATTATAGGGAACTGTGGTAATATGTATCAATGGGCAGCGAGCTGTAACAGGCTTCAGTGGGTCCTGAAGATGTAATATGAATCAATGGGCAGCGAGCTGTAACAGGCCTCCATGGATCCTGAGCTGTAATATGTATAAATGGGCAGTGAGCTGTAACAGGCCGCAGTGGGTACAAAGCTTTAATATGTATCAATGGGCAGTGAGCTGTAACAGGCCGCTGTGTGTCCCAAGCTTTATTATGTATCAATCGGCAGCAAGCTGTAACAGGTCTCAGTGGATCCCAAGCTGTAACATGTATCAATGGACAGCGAGCTGTAACAGGCCACACAGTGGGTCCAGAGCTGTAGTATGTGTCAATGGCAGCGAACTGTAACACGCCGAAGTGGGTTCGATCTGTAATATGTATCAATGGGCAGCAAGCTGTAACAGGCCGTAGTCGGTCACGAGCTGTAATATGTATCAGTGGACACCCAGCTATAACAGGCCGCAGTGGGTTCGAAGCTGTAGTATGTATCAATGGGTAGCGAGCTGTAACAGGCCTCAGTGGGTCCCGAAGGAGTAACATGAATCAATGGGCAGTGAGCTGTAACAGGTCTCCGTGGATCCTGAGCTGTAACATGTATTAATGGGCAGCAAGATGTACAGGTTTCAGTGGATCCCAAGCTGTAACATTTATCAATGGGCACTGAGCTGTAACAGGCTGCAGTGGGTCCCAAGCTGTAACATGTATCAATGGCAGCGACCAGGAACATGCCGCAGAATGTCCATGGGCAGCGAGCTGTAACAGGTCTCAGTGGGCCCGAAGCTGTAATATGTATCAATGGGCAGCGAGCCATAACAGGTCTCAGTGGATCCCAGGCTGTAACATGTATCATTAGACACCCAGCTGTAAAAGGTCTCACTTGGTCCCAAGCTGGAACATGTTTCAATGGGCAGTGAGCTGTAACAGGCCGCAGTGGGTACGAAGCTTTATTATGTATCAATGGGCAGCAAGCTGTAACAGGTCTCAGTGGGTCTCAATCTGTAATATATATCATTGAGCAATGAACTGTAACAGGTCTCAATGGATCCCAAACTGTAACATGTATCAATGGGCAGCGAGCTGTAACAGGTCTCAGTTAGTCCCAAGCTAGAACATGTATCAAAGGGTAGCGAGTAAACGGAGCACTTGTAGCGCAGGGACTTATATTTCTGGAACACAAGCACTTGTAATGTAATGTAATGGAGTCTTATAAAGCACACTATCACCCCACGTGTATCCTGGCGCTAGTACTGCATTGGCACCCGAGATTACACAGATTGCCAGGCAGAAAGAATGATCATCCTGACAACTTCATACCTTAGGAAAGAGCCAAGTTTTAAGCTTCTTCCTGAACTATAAGAAGTACTGATCTTAAAACATCCGGTTTGAATATCGTGGTGGACTTCCCAAATTTCAGGGTGAAATGATACAGCAGGTAGTGAAAGACCGGGAACCTTGGTAGGACTCCTGCTACACAGTTACAGCTTTACCTCAACATTTGAATTTTGATAGCACTAAAGAAGCCCTTGTTTAGGGCGAAACGCGTTGGTTGCATCCATTTGTAACAATCCCAAGATCGAAAAAAATAAAAAAGAAGAAATAATAAAATATCTCTTTAAGAATATTTGTCTACAATTATGGAATTGGTCTTGTTAGTGGACTTGATGTTGCATGTTTTGTGTTAATCTGTATTGCCTCTCAATCTCAGTGTCTCACTGGATAGCAAGCTGTAACATGTATCAATGGGCAGCGAGCTGTAACTGTTCTCAGTGTGTCCCAAGCTTTATTCCGTGCCAATGGGCAGTGAGCTGTAACAGGTCTCAGTGGGTAAGAGGCTTTATTATGTATCAATCGGCAGCGAGCTGGAACTGTTCTCAGTGGGTCCTAAGCTGTAATATATATCAAGGGGCAGCGTGCTGTAACAGGCTGCAGTGGGCCCAAGCTGTAGTATGTATAAATGGGCAGCGTGCTGTAACAGCCCGCAGTGGGTCTCAAGATGCAACATGTATCAATGGGCAGCGTGCTGTAACAGCCCGCAGTGGGTCTCAAGATGCAACATGTATCAATGGGCAGCGTGCTGTAACAGGCTGCAGTGGGCCCAAGCTGTAGCATGTATAAATGGGCAGCGTGCTGTAACAGCCCGCAGTGGGTCTCAAGATGCAACATGTATCAATGGGCAGCGTGCTGTAACAGGCTGCAGTGGGTCCAGGCAGTAGTATGTATAAATGGGCAGCGTGCTGTAACAGCCCGCAGTGGGTCTCAAGATGCAACATGTGTGAATGGGCAGCGAGCTGTGACAGGTCTCAGTGGGTCGCAAGCTTTATTATGTATCAATGGGCAGTGAGCTGTAACAGGCCGCAGTGGGTCCCAAGCTGTAGTATGTATCAATGGGCAGCGAGCTGTAACAGGTCTCAGTATGCCCCGAGCAGTAACATGAATCAATGGGCAGCGAGCTGTAACAGGTCTCAGTGGATCAAAAGTTGTAACATGTACCAAAGGGCAGTGAACTGTAACAGGTCACAGTGGGTTCCAAGAGGTAACATGAATCAATGGGCAGCGAGCTGTAACATGTCTCAGTGGATCACAAGCTGTAACATGTACCAAAGGGCAGTGAACTGTAACAGGTCACAGGGGGGTCCCAAGCTGTAATATGTATCAATGAGCAGCAAGCTGTAACAGGTCACATTGAGTCCCAAGCTGTAACTTGTCTCAATAAGCAGTGAGCTGTAACAGGCCGAAGTGGGTTCCAAGCTGTAACAGGCTGCACTGGGTAAGAAGCTGTAGTATGTTTCAATCGGCAGCGAGCTGTAAGATGTCTCAGTGGGTCCAGAGTGGTAACATGTATCAAAGGGCAGCGAACTATAACAGGCCACAGTAGATCCAAAACTGTAACATTTACCAGTGGGTAGTGAGCTGTAACAGGTCCCAATGGATCCCAAGCTGTAACATGTATCAATGGGAAGCGAGCTGTATCAGGCCGCAGTGGGTCCCAAGCTGTAATATGTATCAATGGGCAGTGAGCTGTAACAGGTCTCAATGGATCCCAAGCTGTAATATGTATCAATAGGCATCGAGCTGTAACACTTCTCAGTTGCTCCCAAGGTGTAAGATGTATCAATGGGCAGCGATCTGTAACAGGTTGCAGTAGGTCCCAAGCTGTAATTGCAATTATTAGGCCCCAAGCTGTGACACGCTCAAAGGCCTCATAGGCCTCATGCAACTCCGGGCATCCATCAGCCTCAAGTAGTAACAGCCATTAATGTGATTCAAGCTGTAATCAGCATCAATGGGTCTCAAGGTGTAATAGGCATTAATGGACCCCAAGCTAGAATAGGCATCAGTGAGTCTAAAATTGTAATAGGCATCAGTGGATTCTCAAGATGAGCTTCACAGTAGACCATGTGCCTGGTTACGAGTTGCTTGGAAAAATTACTTATTCCAGCTGGTTATGTCACCCCTGCAACATGCAATGATGAGCTTGTGCCCCCAGAATGGAGAAAGATGTGGACACGGAATTACCAGGCCCTTTACTGCAAATGGATATCTATAATTCCAGAGACATTTTTTCTCCCATTTATCACCTTAATTGAACACGTGGTTAATTTGATCTGGGGGAGGCAATGGGGTTGTGGATGGGGCTGTAGCTCTACTGCCCAGTCCTCCTTTTATGGTTACAGTCCTTGTAGTGCCGAGAAGCTCCTCCCAGAGATTGTCACCTCTATGGACAGGTGCAGGGCTTTCAACATTTTTTTGATCTTATGAAAGCAGTACCTTTCTTTCTGTGTGTCTCTGCTTCTCTCCTATTGAGCATAGGATCCTTCGTAGGTACTTTTGCCCAGTTTCTTTTTCCTGATTCCTGAATTCAGAGACACATGAAATGTGTTGCCAGGGTAATAATGCACCTTGACAGCTAGAGCAGGCACTACACATGTCCCACCAGCAGGCCGCGTGTATCCTGCAGGCCTCCAGGCCTTCACTCCAGGGGCAGCAGTTACCGAACCTGCCCGGAAAGAGGAAACGCTTCTCACACCAAAATCACCCACAATGCACCATTGAACAGTATATCAACATGGATGTCATTTAAGGGTCGAAGCTGCGCCCCTGGCTTGCCCTTTGCTACCCCTAGCGCTGCCTTTGCGACCCCTGGCCTCAGAGGTGGCAAATTCAGTGCCAGGAACACAGGGGCAGCTGGGGCTCCACACTCTTTATTTTCTGTCAACTCTTCATTACACTAATGTGTAAGTATGTGTGTGTGAATGATGGATGTCTAAGGGCGTGTAATGTCACATCCGCTACCCCAGGCATTTTGGTGAATTGACGTCCATGTATATCATATCTGTTGTTGCTTCGTAGCAGTTTCTGTTACGCCAGTAAGGTATTTTATGTATCTAGTATAAGGTGTATTTCTGTGGTGAATGACTTGTAGAGTGAAACCCCTGCAGTTGTAGAAAAATACAAAAAACGCCCGAGCAGCAAAGTTTTAGTAAACCAAGCATTACCCTATAGATATGCTTGTTTCTGGTATCAGCTAAATATAGTACCTCTAGCTTATGTTAAAGGTGCCTGCAACAGACGGTTTCTCACCAAACACAGGGTCGCTCCCTCAAATGCCTTTAGATCAGCCTCACCAGCAGTGATATCAATTTATTGCCTATGTCTGTTGGTTTTACCACGTGGGAGTCTTTAGAAATAAGTTGTAAACCTTATTGTGGACAGGTAATGTGTACTACCACTCCCTCATGCAACCAACATTAGTTCTGGATTTGTGGTAGGTCTGAGAGATGTGAGGGTTGTCTGAAATGTGTTTATTTTTCTTTCAAATAAATGTTTATATAGTACAACTATTGAACTGATGCCACACACTGAAGGACTTCTAGGCACTCGAATATCGAAGTAGCGGCTGCTCCCATTGCTAAGTGGTGGGTGGGGGAAGGGGAGAATACAAACCTAAAACATCACGGAAGACAGAATTAAAAATATATGAAATTGCACTTACCTGCTCCGACGGCTGCCCACTTGCTCCCGATCCTCATCTTCCTAACGTCAGGAACTGTTGCACAGTGTGCAGGATCCCAGATGCCAATCCCAGGGCTTCTCTCACGCTGGGAATACTATTTCCTGGTTCGGCGCTCAGACAGGAACTGGGAGCCTGTGTTGGTTCTCCACCTGGCTGTACAACACAGCTCGGGTTGGAGAAAGGCTAACTGTGCATGATAGTCTGGCCCACCACTTACCCCATTCTCCCTGGTACTGCAGCATCAGTATGGATGGCCCGATGCCCATCCCTATCATATCATCTTTGTACTATTTGTAAAAACAAAATCGAGAACAAATAAAACAAATTGGGAATTTCAGAAAAAAAAAATCAACTAAGAAATAAAAGAATGGCAGAGTAAGATGAGAAACAAAACAGCAGCGAATAAAGTGAGGAAAAGAAAAGACATGAAAAATCGATGTCGGAAAGAAATGGCATAAGGAGCAGGAAAAATAACACAATGAAAGTAAAGCTACATGATAAAAAAATGAAAAGATAAAATAAAGACATCGTAAAGAATGACGAAGAAACGAAAGAGTAAGATAAAGTATGGACGCAGGAATGAGAAAAGATACCCTAATAATGAGAAAAGATATTCTGGACAAGATAAAGTCCAAGAATCAGCTTTAGAAAGAAGAAAAGCAATGAGGAACGTGGGAAGGCAATGAGATAAAAGAATACGATTAAGACTAAAACAATAAGAGTCACAAAGTCCACAGAAGATTTAAACAAGGAATGAAAAAAAGTGTAAAGAGAATGAAGTGAGATGTAGATGTTGAATCTGAGAAAAGAAAAAAAGCAGGAAGAAAGCAGCTAGGAACAAGGCACAGAACAGGAAAAAGAAATCAAAGACAGTACACGCCCCTTTCATCCAAGACAGGTCAAATTAGCACAAGTTCATGGGTAAACTTGTGAGCAGTAGCACCACGCCAAGGTTTTGACCTTTGCTACTGAACATTCACACCTTCATTCATACTACCTTGCTTCCCATTAGACCCACAGACATTCCGCACCCAGCTCCAGATAGGGGCGGTGCCAGAGTTCCTGGAGCTCAAGGCAAAATTGAATTCACCTGAGGGAGAACCCCAGAAATTGCTATTAAAAGCTGTTTGGTACAACAACAAGGTACCTCATAAGGCATTACCACACCTTATGGAAGCTCCGCCCCCACCTCAAAGTGCATCTCACTGGCAGTCTGCGAGATGCTGCCTGGTTCCTCCCACTGAACGATCAAACAAGCACATGGCAGAGGCCTTGAGAAGCAGAACTGCCGCAGCCATCCTGTGAGTCTGATGTTAGCTCGGTGCCCCCAAGTCCCTCATTGACACCTCTTTCACACCATTCATAGCCTAGCCCACACACTGCAGGCATGCCCGACTATGCCTCTATACACAGCTGAAGTGAATGATGTCATAAAGCCTGTCAGGGGTGTGATGTAGTAGGTGACATCACAAGGGATTGATGGGAAACACTGATAACACTCAAGGCAGCATGAGAGAAAGGATAGGACTAAGCAGCTAGGAACAAGGCACAGAACAGGAAGAAAAAGAATCAAAGACAGTGCACACCCCTTTCATCCAAAACAGGTCAAATTAGCACAAGTTCCTGGGTAAACTTGTGAGCAGTAGCACCACGCCAAGGTTTTGACCTTTGCTACTGAACATGCACACCATTCACACCTTTATTCATACTACCTTGCTTCCCATTAGACATTCCGCACCCAGCTCCAGATAGGGGCGGTGCCAGAGTTCCTGGAGCTCAAGGCAAAATTCAATTCGCCTGAGGGAGAACCCCAGGAATTGCTATTAAAAGCTATTTGGTGCAACGACAAGGTACCTCATAAGGCATTACTACACCTTATGGAAGCCCCGCCCCCATCTCAAAGTGCATCTCACTGGCGGTCTGTGAGGTGCTGCCTGCTTTCTCCCACTAAATGATCAAACAAGCACATGGCAGAGGCCCGAGAAGCAGAACTGCCGCGGCCATCCTATGAGCCTGATGTTAGCTCGGAGCCCCCAAGTCCCTCATTCACACCTCTTTCACACCATTCATAGCCCAGTCCACACACTGCACTCACACTGCAGGCATGCCCGACTATGCCTCTATATATAGCTAAGAGGTGAATGATGTCATAAAGCCTGCCAGGGCCAGGGGTGTGATGTAGTTCCTGACATCACAAACGACTGAAGGGAAACGCTGATAACACTCAAGGCTGCCTGGGGAGACCAGTGATACATTATGTTGATAGATGTAGGCCCATCTGTCACATAACATCACAGAACCAGAAGATTGAGGGAAGGATGTCAGTTACAATAATCTTATTATTAAGGCTTCCTGTGTTCTCTTTATTGCATACAGACTGCTATTTTGAACCTGCCTAGAAAGACAGAATGGGTCAGAGGATTTGTTTGAGAATTTCTCACTGTCTTGATTATTCTACAGATGTTGTGGCCTCGATGGTCAATAATTAACAATAGTCCTCTCCTTTCAATTTTGCTGCCAAAAAGAATGTCCTTCCTACCCATGTTAACCGAATCTGTAAAGGCGCTGGTGAGATGGGCCTAGTGCACTGCGCAGGAATGCACAGCTTTTCATTCTGTTTCTTCCTATCTGCTCTGCCCACTTCACAGGTGTGATTCAGGTATTCAAATGGCAGGGTGGGATCTAAGGATTAGAAGACACATTACATCATTCTTCTGTACTGACTAGCAGAGCCTGGCAGCGGTCTTATGGCTGGGCTCTGAGTCTTCATCTGTGTGAAGACTGCCATAGACTCCTTCTTGTGTGACTATACACAGCTTCAAGAGCATTGCACACATTCATTTAATACCCTGGGGGGACATGGTGCCCAAGGAAACTGTAGTCTTGGAATCTATTGCTTTCTACTCACAAAATTAAGATATCACACATAGCTGCTGCTTCAACCTTAAAAAACATTTATGTTTTGTGCAAGAGGCACATCATGGTGGGGATGGATTTGATCTCAGTAGATATCTTCTTCCAAGGCATAATAACTTGCACCCCTCCCATTGAGGCAGGATTTCCGATACTAAAACAGGTTACTTTTGTAATTGCATTTGGAAAGTACTCTGCTTTTTGGCTAAAGAATGCCGCTCTCAAAGTTACCTTTACGATATTGATGCTTTTTGTTCATTTGGCTCCAAAGTGTAGCAGAACACTTTACAGAGAACATTTTCTTCTGTTAGCACAGACTGAAGGGCTACCATTTTGTTTCAAGCAAAACCTTGTCTTCGGGCCTTGCCAATGTGAAAATCACATGCTTGGCTGCAGCAAACCATTTCACACTCAATACAGACACAGATTGTTAAAAAAATCACACAAAGACCTATTTTGTTTAAATGCCACTTGCTACCACAGTCCTACATCTCGCTCACAATGTTAGTAAGTTTTATCATAGTTATTCAACTCAGTGGTACTGATTATATTCAACTCAGATGATAAGCTGAGCTGGCCATAGCAAGATTCAAACCTGTGATCTTCTGGTAGCTCTCGGGTTAGACCAGCAGAAATATCAACTCAGTGAGCTGTCTTAGCTTAATCTTAGCTGTATCTGCTATCCAAGTGTATCTGCTGGCTAAATAGCAAAAAGGGTTAATGCACCAGCTGTAGAGATTTACGCTGAGTCGGCACTACTCAGGATTTAATAACGGAAAAATAGCTCAAGTGGAAAATGCACCTGCTACACATATATGACAAAGACGTTCTGGTCGCTATTTTTAAAACTCAAGAAATAACTTAGGTGTTTAATTTGTGTCATCAGTGCACCTCATACAACTCACAGATCACCGATTGACCTCTGTAAAAAATGGCTCAGTGGGTTGAAGTTCATAACTTTGTTTAAGAAGCCCCATAGTCACCTTGTAGTCACAAATTGTAATCCTGATATATAGTTCAGTAGATTAAGTTCTTCCTCCAGAAGCATATAAGCTGTGTGTAATAAGTTTCAATCTCTACAAGGCTAACAAACTGTTTTTTTAAAAACTGATTAAAAATGTGCCATTTACTGGACCGAAACTAACACCAGCTATTAAAAGGCAAAAATCATAAAATACATCTTGCAGCAATTTCTGCTATCTGTCCATACTCTTCTGGTATCATCACATATTTTCTTCGCTTTGTTTTTTAAAAATGTTTTTACAAAGTATAATGTTTTCATATCTTGGTTAACTTCTTGGAAAACATATGAAATGATATGGCAGAGAACATCTTCCTTTACCTTGGTGAGTCAGATGTAAGGTCTGGCAGTGTCCAGTTGTGTTGGCTGTGGGATTTCAACTACTGCAAGATGGTGGTAGCTATTTGGGGCACAATTCATATATAAACCATGCTCAGGCTTTGCCAACTTGCTTTGCCTACTTTTCCCTAGTATGTAAAGACTTTCCTTTGATCTTCCACTTCCTGAAATTCCACAAACTCTGGCTCTTTTGCGTTTTGGCCTCAAAAGGAGGTGCTCTACTGCAGCTTCAACTACTGTGAGAGGGTGGTAGCTATTTTGGGCACAATTCAATTGTAAACCATGCTGGTAGTTTGCCAACTTTCTTTGCCTACTTTTAACAAGTGCAAAAACTAACATAGTTACTAATTAATTAATTTGTTGTTCTATATACACATGTACACTGTTTGGATAATAAAGATAATAAAGAGACCTGTAGGTAACTGAACAGAATCTTTGGAAATCCTTTGAACATTGTCGCCCGCTGGTCGTTAGACAAATTTACTACTGCACAAACAGAAGTGCCTTAACCAGGCACTGGTGAACACGTGAACCATCACACTGTCAGAGAGTGCAATAATTAGGCATCAATGTACAAGTCAGCCACCCTGTCATGATATCAATGTTATTTGTATACATAGGGCAGATCTATTGCGGGAATGCCAATTACTATGAATACTTGTACTGCCATAATTATGCATCTTAGTACTTATACTCAAATAGTGATTGTGTCCCTAGAATCTCAACCCCTGAGAGTGAGGAGTAAAACCTGAACCAATAATGACATACTGGCAGCCACAAGGTGGATATTCTTAGTGACATCTGTAGTGAGCAGGCCATTTGTGCTTTAGTGCCTTCCTTATTTCACTGTAGTACAGATGTGATCACATGTGGATATGTGATACACCTCAGGTACACTATCAGACTCACACCACAACCCAATGTTTCAGTCATGACTCAGATCTACGTCATACCGTTCCAGCATAGAGAACTGCTAAGTTCCCTTTTCTCTCCGAGTCCAAATGTGCTTGTTTCTATGCAAATGTGTTGGAATATGGGTGTTGGGAATCACGTCGCTCTGACAATATTACGGCACAAGGATAGTGGTTGTACCCTCGCTTTCCTAGCACTAGCTCCTCTCCTGAAGTTGAATTCCAGGGATACGCATTCTGTACTGCGGAAAATGTGTTTTCTTCTGTTGACTTTTGCTTTTGGAACCTGCGATTTGCCCTTCGAAGCCAAATTCTGCTGACCAGTGTGAGATTTCCTGTCAAATGGAGTGCTCAGTTCGTGAAAGAATTATGTGCTGCATTCCTTTTCCTAATAGTGGGCGGCTGCGGGGCTGATTGATGGCCTTTGAGATAGTATTCATGTTAATTGCAGCACCCGTGTGCACTGCAATTAACATGAATACTCTCTCAAAGGCCAGCAATCAGCACCGTAGCCGCGCACTATTAAGAAAAGAAATGCAGAGTCAACAAACACAACGTGTACTTTCAGAATCCTCTAAAAGCACACGTCGTGCTTTAGATGTGCTGCATTCCTTTTCCTAATAGTGCGCGGCTGCGGTGCTGATTGCTGGCCTTTGAGAGAGTATTCATGTTAATTGCAGCGCACGTGCGCTGAAATTAACATGAATACTATCTCAAAGGCCAACAATCAGCCCCGCAGCCGTCCACTATTAAGAAAAGAAATGCAGCAAGTGCATGAGCCACTTTAAATGTCCGTTTTTCATGCAGGTCGCATTTTAAAAGCGTGCGGCGCGAACGGTCTGAGGATGTGCTTTGTGTGGTATGTGCACGCTAAAAACGGCACACTGTGCGCTTGTGACTTTGGTGGGCGGGTGCGCGCGCACACACCTTATAGGGAACTGTGGTAATATGTATCAATGGGCAGCGAGCTGTAATAGGCTTCAGTGGGTCCTGAAGATGTAATATGAATCAATGGGCAGCGAGCTGTAACAGGCCTCCATGGATCCTGAGCTGTAACATGTATAAATGGGCAGTGAGCTGTAACAGGCCGCAGTGGGTACAAAGCTTTAATATGTATCAATGGGCAGTGACCTGTAACAGGCCACTGTGGGTCCCAAGCTTTATTATGTATCAATCGGCAGCAAGCTGTAACAGGTCTCAGTGGATCCCAAGCTGTAACATGTATCAATGGACAGCGAGCTGTAACAGACCACAGTGGGTCCAGAGCTGTAGTATGTGTCAATGGCAGCGAACTGTAACACGCCGAAGTGGGTTCGATCTGTAATATGTATCAATGGGCAGCAAGCTGTAACAGGCCGTAGTCGGTCACGAGCTGTAATATGTATCGGTGGACACCCAGCTATAACAGGCCGCAGTGGGTTCGAAGCTGTAGTATGTTTCAATGGGTAGCGAGCTGTAACAGGCCTCAGTGGGTCCCGAAGGAGTAACATGAATCAATGGGCAGTGAGCTGTAACAGGTCTCCGTGGATCCTAAGCTGTAACATGTATCAATGGGCAGCAAGATGTACAGGTTTCAGTGGATCCCAAGCTGTAACATTTATCAATGGGCACTGAGCTGTAACAGGCTGCAGTGGGTCCCAAGCTGTAACATGTATCAATGGCAGCGACCACGAACAGGCCGCAGAATGTCCATGGGCAGCGAGCTGTAACAGGTCTCAGTGGGCCCGAAGCTGTAATATGTATCAATGGGCAGCGAGCCATAACAGGTCTCAGTGGATCCCAGGCTGTAACATGTATCATTAGACACCCAGCTGTAAAAGGTCTCACTTGGTCCCAAGCTGGAACATGTTCAATGGGCAGTGAGCTGTAACAGGCCGCAGTGGGTACGAAGATTTATTATGTATCAATGGGCAGCAAGCTGTAACAGGTCTCAGTGGGTCTCAATCTGTAATATATATCATTGAGCAGTGAACTGTAACAGGTCTCAATAGATCCCAAACTGTAACATGTATCAATGGGCAGCGAGCTGTAACAGGTCTCAGTTAGTCCCAAGCTGGAACATGTATCAAAGGGTAGCGAGTAAACGGAGCACTTGTAGCGCAGGGACTTATATTTCTGGAACACAAGCACTTGTAATGTAATGTAATGTAATGTAATGGAGTCTTATAAAGCGCACTATCACCCCACGTGTATCCTGGCGCTAGTACTGCATTGGCACCCGAGATTACACAGATTGCCAGGCAGAAAGAATGATCATCCTGACAACTTCATACCTTAGGAAAGAGCCAAGTTTTAAGCTTCTTCCTGAACTGTAAGAAGTACTGATCTTAAAACATCCGGTTTGAATATCGTGGTGGACTTCCCAAATTTCAGGGTGAAATCATACAGCAGGTAGTGAAAGACCGGGAACCTTGGTAGGACTCCTGCTACACAGATACAGCTTTACCTCAACATTTGAATTTTGATAGCACTAAAGAAGCCCTTGTTTAGGGCGAAACGCGTTGGTTGCATCCATTTGTAACAATCCCAAGATCGAAAAAAATAAAAAAGAAGAAATAATAAAATATCTCTTTAAGAATATTTGTCTATAATTATGGAATTGTTCTTGTTAGTGGACTTGATGTTGCATGTTTTGTGTTAATCTGTATTGCCTCTCAATCTCAGTGTCTCACTGGATAGCAAGCTGTAACATGTATCAATGGGCAGCGAGCTGTAACTGTTCTCAGTGTGTCCCAAGCTTTATTCCGTGCCAATGGGCAGTGAGCTGTAACAGGTCTCAGTGGGTAAGAGGCTTTATTATGTATCAATGGGCAGCGAGCTGGAACTGTTCTCAGTGGGTCCTAAGCTGTAATATATATCAAGGGGCAGCGTGCTGTAACAGGCTGCAGTGGGCCCAAGCTGTAGTATGTATAAATGGGCAGCGTGCTGTAACAGCCCGCAGTGGGTCTCAAGATGCAACATGTATCAATGGGCAGCGTGCTGTAACAGCCCGCAGTGGGTCTCAAGATGCAACATGTATCAATGGGCAGCGTGCTGTAACAGGCTGCAGTGGGCCCAAGCTGTAGTATGTATAAATGGGCAGCGTGCTGTAACAGCCCGCAGTGGGTCTCAAGATGCAACATGTATCAATGGGCAGCGTGCTGTAACAGGCTGCAGTGGGTCCAGGCTGTAGTATGTATAAATGGGCAGCGTGCTGTAACAGCCCGCAGTGGGTCTCAAGATGCAACATGTGTGAATGGGCAGCGAGCTGTGACAGGTCTCAGTGGGTCCCAAGCTTTATTATGTATCAATGGGCAGTGAGCTGTAACAGGCCGCAGTGGGTCCCAAGCTGTAGTATGTATCAATGGGCAGCGAGCTGTAACAGGTCTCAGTATGTCCCGAGCAGTAACATGAATCAATGGGCAGCGAGCTGTAACAGGTCTCAATGGATCAAAAGCTGTAACATGTACCAAAGGGCAGTAAACTGTAACAGGTCACAGTGGGTTCCAAGAGGTAACATGAATCAATGGGCAGCGAGCTGTAACAGGTCTCAGTGGATCACAAGCTGTAACATGTACCAAAGGGCAGTGAACTGTAACAGGTCACAGGGGGTCCCAAGCTGTAAAATGTATCAATGAGCAGCAAGCTGTAACAGGTCACATTGAGTCCCAAGCTGTAACTTGTCTCAATGGGCAGTGAGCTGTAACAGGCCGAAGTGGGTTCCAAGCTGTAACAGGCTGCACTGGGTAAGAAGCTGTAGTATGTTTCAATCGGCAGCGAGCTGTAAGATGTCTCAGTGGGTCCAGAGTGGTAACATGTATCAAAGGGCAGCGAACTGTAACAGGCGACAGTAGATCCAAAACTGTAACATTTACCAGTGGGTAGTGAGCTGTAACAGGTCCCAATGGATCCCAAGCTGTAACAGGTATCAATGGGAAGCGAGCTGTAACAGGCCGCAGTGGGTCCCAAGCTGTAATATGTATCAATGGGCAGTGAGCTGTAACAGGTCTCAATGGATCCCAAGCTGTAATATGTATCAATAGGCATCGTGCTGTAACACTTCTCAGTTGCTCCCAAGGTGTAAGATGTATCAATGGGCAGCGATCTGTAACAGGTTGCAGTAGGTCCCAAGCTGTAATTGCAATTATTAGGCCCCAAGCTGTGACACGCTCAAAGGCCTCATAGGCCTCATGCAACTCCGGGCATCCATCAGCCTCAAGTAGTAACAGCCATTAATGTGATTCAAGCTGTAATCAGCATCAATGGGTCTCAAGGTGTAATAGGCATTAATGGACCCCAAGCTAGAATAGGCATCAGTGAGTCTAAAATTGTAATAGGCATCAGTGGATTCTCAAGATGAGCTTCACAGTAGACCATGTGCCTGGTTACGAGTTGCTTGGAAAAATGACCGATTCCAGCTGGTTATGTCACCCCTGCAACATGCAATGACGAGCCCCCAGAATGGAGAAAGATGATGTGGACACGGAATTACCAGGCCCTTTACTGCAAATGGATATCTATAATTCCAGAGAAATTTTTTCTCCCATTTATCACCTTAATTGAACACGTGGTTAATTTGATCTGGGGGAGGCAATAGGGTTGTGGATGGGGCTGTAGCTCTACTGCCCAGTCCTCCTTTTATGGTTACAGTCCTTGTAGTGCCGAGAAGCTCCTCCCAGAGATTGTCACCTCTATGGACAGGTGCAGGGCTTTCAACATTTTTTTGATCTTATGAAAGCAGTACCTTTCTTTCTGTGTGTCTCTGCTTCTCTCCTATTGAGCATAGGATCCTTCGTAGGTACTTTTGCCCAGTTTCTTTTTCCTGATTCCTGAACTCAGAGACACATGAAATGTGTTGCCAGGGTAATAATGCACCTTGACAGCTAGAGCAGGCACTACACATGTCCCACCAGCAGGCCGCGTTATCCTGCAGGCCTCCAGGCCTTCACTCCAGGGGCAGCAGTTACCAAACCTGCCCGGAAAGAGGAAACGCTTCTCACACCAAAATCACCCACAATGCACCATTGAACAGTATATCAACATGGATGTCATTTAAGGGTCGAAGTTGCGCCCCCTGGCTTGCAATTTGCTACCCCTAGCACTGCCTTTGCGACCCCTGGCCTCAGAGATGGCAAATTCAGTGCCAGGAACACAGGGGCAGCTGGGGCTCCACACTCTTTATTTTCTGTCAACTCTTCATTACACTAATGTGTAAGTATGTGTGTGTGAATGATGGATGTCTAAGGGCGTGTAATGTCACATCCGCTACCCCAGGCATTTTGGTGAATTGACGTCCATGTATATCATATCTGTTGTTGCTTCGTAGCAGTTTCTGTTACACCAGTAAGGTATTTTATGTATCTAGTATAAGGTGTATTTCTGTGGTGAATGACTTGTAGAGTGAAACCCCTGCAGTTGTAGAAAAATACAAAAAACGCCCGAGCAGCAAAGTTTTAGTAAACACCAATGCTTGAAGTATTTCAAGCATTACCCTATAGATATGCTTGTTTCTGGTATCAGCTAAATATAGTACCTCTAGCTTACGTTAAAGGTGCCTGCAACAGACGGTTTCTCACCAAACACAGGGTCGCTCCCTCACTTGCCTTTACATCAGCCTCACCAGCAGTGATATCAATTTATTGCCTATGTCTGTTGAATGGTTTTACCACGTGGGAGTCTTTAGAAATAAGTTGTAAACCTTATTGTGGACAGGTAATGTGTACTACCACTCCCTCATGCAACCAACATGAGTTCTGGATTTGTGGTAGGTCTGAGAGATGTGAGGGTTGTCTGAAATGTGTTTATTTTTCTTTCAAATAAATGTTTATATAGTACAACTATTGAACTGATGCCACACACTGAAGGACTTCTAGGCACTCGAATATCGAAGTAGCGGCTGCTCCCATTGCTAAGTGATGGGTGGGGGAAGGGGGGAATACAAACCAAAAACATCACGGAAGACAGAATTAAAAATATATGAAATTGCACTTACCTGCTCCGACGGCTGCCCACTTGCTCCCGATCCTCATCTTCCTAACGTCAGGAACTGTTGCACAGTGTGCAGGATCCCAGATGCCAATCCCAGGGCTTCTCTCACGCTGGGAATACTATTTCCTGGTTCGGCGCTCAGACAGGAACTGGGAGCCTGTGTTGGTTCTCCACCTGGCTGTACAACACAGCTCGGGTTGGAGAAAGGCTAACTGTGCATGATGGTCTGGCCCACCACTTACCCCATTCTCCCTGGTACTGCAGCATCAGTATGGATGGCCCGATGCCCATCCCTATCATATCATCTTTGTACTATTTGTAAAAACAAAATCGAGAACAAATAAAACAAATTGGGAATTTCAGAAAAAAAAAATCAACTAAGAAATAAAAGAATGGCAGAGTAAGATGAGAAACAAAACAGCAGCGAATAAAGTGAGGAAAAGAAAAGACATGAAAAATCGATGTCGGAAAGAAATGGCATAAGGAGCAGGAAAAATAACACAATGAAAGTAAAGCTACATGATAAAAAAATGAAAAGATAAAATAAAGACATCGTAAAGAATGACGAAGAAACGAAAGAGAAAGATAAAGTATGGACGCAGGAATGAGAAAAGATACCCTAATAATGAGAAAAGATATTCTGGACAAGAGAAAGTCCAAGAATCAGCTTTAGAAAGAAGAAAAGCAATGAGGAACGTGGGAAGGCAATGAGATAAAAGAATACAATTAAGACTAAAACAATAAGAGTCACAAAGTCCACAGAAGATTTAAACAAGGAATGAAAAAAAGTGTAAAGAGAATGAAGTGAGATGTAGATGTTGAATCTGAGAAAAGAAAAAAATCAGGAAGAAAGCAGCTAGGAACAAGGCACAGAACAGGAAAAAGAAATCAAAGACAGTACACGCCCCTTTCATCCAAGACAGGTCAAATTAGCACAAGTTCATGGGTAAACTTGTGAGCAGTAGCACCACGCCAAGGTTTTGACCTTTGCTACTGAACATTCACACCTTCATTCATACTACCTTGCTTCCCATTAGACCCACAGACATTCCGCACCCAGCTCCAGATAGGGGCGGTGCCAGAGTTCCTGGAGCTCAAGGCAAAATTGAATTCACCTGAGGGAGAACCCCAGAAATTGCTATTAAAAGCTGTTTGGTACAACAACAAGGTACCGCATAAGGCATTACCACACCTTATGGAAGCTCCGCCCCCACCTCAAAGTGCATCTCACTGGCAGTCTGCGAGATGCTGCCTGGTTTCTCCCACTGAACGATCAAACAAGCACATGGCAGAGGCCTTGAGAAGCAGAACTGCCGCAGCCATCCTGTGAGTCTGATGTTAGCTCGGTGCCCCCAAGTCCCTCATTCACACCTCTTTCACACCATTCATAGCCTAGCCCACACACTGCAGGCATGCCCGACTATGCCTCTATACACAGCTGAAGTGAATGATGTCATAAAGCCTGTCAGGGGTGTGATGTAGTAGGTGACATCACAAGGGATTGATGGGAAACACTGATAACACTCAAGGCAGCATGAGAGAAAGGATAGGACTAAGCAGCTAGGAACAAGGCACAGAACAGGAAGAAAAAGAAATCAAAGACAGTGCACACCCCTTTCATCCAAAACAGGTCAAATTAGCACAAGTTCCTGGGTAAACTTGTGAGCAGTAGCACCACGCCAAGGTTTTGACCTTTGCTACTGAACATTCACACCATTCACACCTTTATTCATACTACCTTGCTTCCCATTAGACATTCCGCACCCAGCTCCAGATAGGGGCGGTGCCAGAGTTCCTGGAGCTCAAGGCAAAATTCAATTTGCCTGAGGGAGAACCCCAGGAATTGCTATAAAAGCTATTTGGTGCAACGACAAGGTACCTCATAAGGCATTACTACACCTTATGGAAGCCCCGCCCCCATCTCAAAGTGCATCTCACTGGCGGTCTGTGAGGTGCTGCCTGCTTTCTCCCACTAAATGATCAAACAAGCACATGGCAGAGGCCCGAGAAGCAGAACTGCCGCGGCCATCCTATGAGCCTGATGTTAGCTCGGTGCCCCCAAGTCCCTCATTCACACCTCTTTCACACCATTCATAGCCCAGTCCACACACTGCACTCACACTGCAGGCATGCCCGACTATGCCTCTATATATAGCTAAGAGGTGAATGATGTCATAAAGCCGGCCAGGGCCAGGGGTGTGATGTAGTTCCTGACATCACAAACGACTGAAGGGAAACGCTGATAACACTCAAGGCTGCCTGGGGAGACCAGTGATACATTATGTTGATAGATGTAGGCCCATCTGTCACATAACATCACAGAACCAGAAGATTGAGGGAAGGATGTCAGTTACAATAATCTTATTATTAAGGCTTCCTGTGTTCTCTTTATTGCATACAGACTGCTATTTTGAACCTGCTTAGAAAGACAGAATGGGTCAGAGGATTTGTTTGGGAATTTCTCACTGTCTTGATTATTCTACAGATGTTGTGGCCTCGATGGTCAATAATTAACAATAGTCCTCTCCTTTCAATTTTGCTGCCAAAAAGAATGTCCTTCCTACCCATGTTAACCGAATCTGTAAAGGCGCTGGTGAGATGGGCCTAGTGCACTGCGCAGGAATGCACAGCTTTTCATTCTGTTTCTTCCTATCTGCTCTGCCCACTTCACAGGTGTGATTCAGGCATTCAAATGGCAGGGTGGGATCTAAGGATTAGAAGACACCTTACATCATTCTTCTGTACTGACTAGCAGAGCCTGGCAGCGGTCTTATGGCTGGGCTCTGAGTCTTCATCTGTGTGAAGACTGCCATAGACTCCTTCTTGTGTGACTATACACAGCTTCAAGAGCATTGCACACATTCATTAAATAGAAGGTAGCTCTGGATACCCTGGGGGGACATGGTGCCCAAGGAAACTGTAGTCTTGGAATCTATTGCTTTCTACTCACAAAATTAAGATATCACACATAGCTGCTGCTTCAACCTTAAAAAACATTTATGTTTTGTGCAAGAGGCACATCATGGTGGGGATGGATTTGATCTCAGTAGATATCTTCTTCCAGGGCATAATAACTTGCACCCCTCCCATTGAGGCAGGATTTCCGATACTAAAACAGGTTACTTTTGTAATTGCATTTGGAAAGTACTCTGCTTTTTGGCTAAAGAATGCCGCTCTCAAAGTTACCTTTACGATATTGATGCTTTTTGTTCATTTGGCTCCAAAGTGTAGCAGAACACTTTACAGAGAACATTTTCTTCTGTTAGCACAGACTGAAGGGCTACCATTTTGTTTCAAGCAAAACCTTGTCTTCGGGCCTTGCCAATGTGAAAATCACATGCTTGGCTGCAGCAAACCATTTCACACTCAATACAGACACAGATTGTTAAAAAAAAATCACACAAAGACCTATTTTGTTTAAATGCCACTTGCTACCACAGTCCTACATCTCGCTCACAATGTTAGTAAGTTTTATCATCGTTATTCAACTCAGTGGTACTGATTATATTCAACTCAGATGATAAGCTGAGCTGGCCATAGCAAGATTCAAACCTGTGATCTTCTGGTAGCTCTCGGGTTAGCCCAGCAGAAATATCAACTCAGTGAGCTGTCTTAGCTTAATCTTAGCTGTATCTGCTATCCAAGTGTATCTGCTGGCTAAATAGCAAAAGGGTTAATGCACCAGCTGTAGAGATTTACGCTGAGTCGGCACTACTCAGGATTTAATAACGGAAAAATAGCTCAAGTGGAAAATGCACCTGCTACACATATATGACAAAGACGTTCTGGTCGCTATTTTTAAAACTCAAGAAATAACTTAGGTGTTTAATTTGTGTCATCAGTGCACCTCATACAACTCACAGATCACCGATTGACCTCTGTAAAAAATGGCTCAGTGGGTTGAAGTTCATAACTTTGTTTAAGAAGCCCCATAGTCACCTTGTAGTCACAAATTGTAATCCTGATATATAGTTCAGTAGATTAAGTTCTTCCTCCAGAAGCATATAAGCTGTGTGTAATAAGTTTCAATCTCTACAAGGCTAACAAACTGTTTTTTTTTTTAAAACTGATTAAAAATGTGCCATTTACTGGACCGAAACTAACACCAGCTATTAAAAGGCAAAAATCATAAAATACATCTTGCAGCAATTTCTGATATCTGTCCATACTCTTCTGGTATCATCACATATTTTCTTCGCTTTGTCTTTTAAAAATGTTTTTACAAAGTATAATGTTTTCATATCTTGGTTAACTTCTTGGCAAACATATGAAATGATATGGCAGAGAACATCTTCCTTTACCTTGGTGAGTCAGATGTAAGGTCTGGCAGTGTCCAGTTGTGTTGGCTGTGGGATTTCAACTACTGCAAGATGGTGGTAGCTATTTGGGGCACAATTCATATATAAACCATGCTCAGGCTTTGCCAACTTGCTTTGCCTACTTTTCCCTAGTATGTAAAGACTTTCCTTTGATCTTCCACTTCCTGAAATTCCACAAACTCTGGCTCTTTTGCGTTTTGGCCTCAAAAGGAGGTGCTCTACTGCAGCTTCAACTACTGTGAGAGGGTGGTAGCTATTTTGGGCACAATTCAATTGTAAACCATGCTGGTAGTTTGCCAACTTTCTTTGCCTACTATTTAACAAGTGCAAAAACTAACATAGTTACTAATTAATTAATTTGTTGTTCTATATACACATGTACACTGTTTGGATAATAAAGATAATAAAGAGACCTGTAGGTAACTGAACAGAATCTTTGGAAATCCTTTGAACATTGTCGCCCGCTGGTCGTTAGACAAATTTACTACTGCACAAACAGAAGTGCTGTAACCAGGCACTGGTGAACACGTGAACCATCACACTGTCAGAGAGTGCCATAATTAGGCATCAATGTACAAGTCAGCCACCCTGTCATGATATCAATGTTATTTGTATACATAGGGCAGATCTATTGCGGGAATGCCAATTACTATGAATACTTGTACTGCCATAATTATGCATCTTAGTACTTATACTCAAATAGTGATTGTGTCCCTAGAATCTCAACCCCTGAGAGTGAGGAGTAAAACCTGAACCAATAATGACATACTGGCAGCCACAAGGTGGATATTCTTAGTGACATCTGTAGTGAGCAGGCCATTTGTGCTTTAGTGCCTTCCTTATTTCACTGTAGTACAGAGGTGATCACATGTGGATATGTGATACACCTCAGGTACACTATCAGACTCACAACACAACCCAATGTTTCAGTCATGACTCAGATCTACGTCATACCGTTCCAGCATAGAGAACTGCTAAGTTCCCTTTTCTCTCCCGAGTCCAAATGTGCTTGTTTCTATGCAAATGTGTTGGAATATGGGTGTTGGGAACCACGTCGCTCTGACAATATTACGGCACAAGGATAGTGGTTGTACCCTCGCTTTCCTAGCACTAGCTCCTCTCCTGAAGTTGAATTCCAGGGATAAGCATTCTGTACTGCGGAAAATGTGTTTTCTTCTGTTGACTTTTGCTTTTGGAACCTGCGATTTGCCCTTCGAAGCCAAATTCTGCTGACCAGTGTGAGATTTCCTGTCAAATGGAGTGCTCAGTTCGTGAAAGAATTATGTGCTGCATTCCTTTTCCTAATAGTGGGCGGCTGCGGGGCTGATTGATGGCCTTTGAGATAGTATTCATGTTAATTGCAGCACCCGTGTGCACTGCAATTAACATGAATACTCTCTCAAAGGCCAGCAATCAGCACCGTAGCCGCGCACTATTAAGAAAAGAAATGCAGAGTCAACAAACACAACGTGTACTTTCAGAATCCTCTAAAAGCACACGTCGTGCTTTAGATGTGCTGCATTCCTTTTCCTAATAGTGCGCGGCTGCGGTGCTGATTGCTGGCCTTTGAGAGAGTATTCATGTTAATTGCAGCGCACGTGCGCTGAAATTAACATGAATACTATCTCAAAGGCCAAAAATCAGCCCCGCAGCCGTCCACTATTAAGAAAAGAAATGCAGCAAGTGCATGAGCCACTTTAAATGACCGTTTTTCATGCAGGTCGCATTTTAAAAGCGGCGGCGCGAATGGTCTGAGGATGTGCTTTGTGTGGTATGTGCACGCTAAAAACGGCACACTGTGCGCTTGTGACTTTGGTGGGCGGGTGCGCGCGCACACACCTTATAGGGAACTGTGGTAATATGTATCAATGGGCAGCGAGCTGTAACAGGCTTCAGTGGGTCCTGAAGATGTAATATGAATCAATGGGCAGCGAGCTGTAAGAGGCCTCCATGGATCCTGAGCTGTAACATGTATAAATGGGCAGTGAGCTGTAACAGGCCGCAGTGGGTACAAAGCTTTAATATGTATCAATGGGCAGTGAGCTGTAACAGGCCGCTGTGGGTCCCAAGCTTTATTATGTATCAATCGGCAGCAAGCTGTAACAGGTCTCAGTGGATCCCAAGCTGTAACATGTATCAATGGACAGCGAGCTGTAACAGACCACAGTGGGTCCAGAGCTGTAGTATGTGTCAATGGCAGCGAACTGTAACACGCCGAAGTGGGTTCGATCTGTAATATGTATCAATGGGCAGCAAGCTGTAACAGGCCGTAGTCGGTCACGAGCTGTAATATGTATCAGTGGACACCCAGCTATAACAGGCCGCAGTGGGTTCGAAGCTGTACTATGTATCAATGGGTAGCGAGCTGTAACAGGCCTCAGTGGGTCCCGAAGGAGTAACATGAATCAATGGGCAGTGAGCTGTAACAGGTCTCCGTGGATCCTGAGCTGTAACATGTATCAATGGGCAGCAAGATGTACAGGTTTCAGTGGATCCCAAGCTGTAACATTTATCAATGGGCACTGAGCTGTAACAGGCTGCAGTGGGTCCCAAGCTGTAACATGTATCAATGGCAGCGACCAGGAACAGGCCGCAGAATGTCCATGGGCAGCGAGCTGTAACATGTCTCAGTGGGCCCGAAGCTGTAATATGTATCAATGGGCAGCGAGCCATAACAGGTCTCAGTGGATCCCAGGCTGTGACATGTATCATTAGACACCCAGCTGTAAAAGGTCTCACTTGGTCCCAAGCTGGAACATGTTTCAATGGGCAGTGAGCTGTAACAGGCCGCAGTGGGTACGAAGCTTTATTATGTATCAATGGGCAGCAAGCTGTAACAGGTCTCAGTGGGTCTCAATCTGTAATATATATCATTGAGCAGTGAACTGTAACAGGTCTCAATAGATCCCAAACTGTAACATGTATCAATGGGCAGCGAGCTGTAACAGGTCTCAGTTAGTCCCAAGCTGGAACATGTATCAAAGGGTAGCGAGTAAACGGAGCACTTGTAGCGCAGGGATTTATATTTCTGGAACACAAGCACTTGTAATGTAATGTAATGTAATGTAATGGAGTCTTATAAAGCGCACTATCACCCCACGTGTATCCTGGCGCTAGTACTGCATTGGCACCCGAGATTACACAGATTGCCAGGCAGAAAGAATGATCATCCTGACAACTTCATACCTTAGGAAAGAGCCAAGTTTTAAGCTTCTTCCTGAACTATAAGAAGTACTGATCTTAAAACATCCGGTTTGAATATCGTGGTGGACTTTCCAAATTTCAGGGTGAAATCATACAGCAGTTAGTGAAAGACCGGGAACCTTGGTAGGACTCCTGCTACACAGTTACAGCTTTACCTCAACATTTGAATTTTGATAGCACTAAAGAAGCCCTTGTTTAGGGTGAAACGCGTTGGTTGCATCCATTTGTAACAATCCCAAGATCGAAAAAAATAAAAAAGAAGAAATAATAAAATATCTCTTTAAGAATATTTGTCTATAATTATGGAATTGTTCTTGTTAGTGGACTTGATGTTGCATGTTTTGTGTTAATCTGTGTTGCCTCTCAATCTCAGTGTCTCACTGGATAGCAAGCTGTAACATGTATCAATGGGCAGCGAGCTGTACCTGTTCTCAGTGTGTCCCAAGCTTTATTCCGTGTCAATGGGCAGTGAGCTGTAACAGGTCTCAGTGGGTAAGAGGCTTTATTATGTATCAATGGGCAGCGAGCTGGAACTGTCCTCAGTGGGTCCTAAGCTGTAATATATATCAAGGGGCAGCGTGCTGTAACAGGCTGCAGTGGGCCCAAGCTGTAGTATGTATAAATGGGCAGCGTGCTGTAACAGCCCGCAGTGGGTCTCAAGATGCAACATGTATCAATGGGCAGCGTGCTGTAACAGCCCGCAGTGGGTCTCAAGATGCAACATGTATCAATGGGCAGCGTGCTGTAACAGCCCGCAGTGGGTCTCAAGATGCAACATGTATCAATGGGCAGTATGCTGTAACAGGCTGCAGTGGGCCCAAGCAGTAGTATGTATAAATGGGCAGCGTGCTGTAACAGCCCGCAGTGGGTCTCAAGATGCAACATGTATCAATGGGCAGCGTGCTGTAACAGGCTGCAGTGGGTCCAGGCTGTAGTATGTATAAATGGGCAGCGTGCTGTAACAGCCGGCAGTGGGTCTCAAGATGCAACATGTGTGAATGGGCAGCGAGCTGTGACAGGTCTCAGTGGGTCCCAAGCTTTATTATGTATCAATGGGCAGTGAGCTGTAACAGGCCGCAGTGGGTCCCAAGCTGTAGTATATATCAATGGGCAGCGAGCTGTAACAGGTCTCAGTATGTCCCGAGCAGTAACATGAATCAATGGGCAGCGAGCTGTAACAGGTCTCAGTGGATCAAAAGCTGTAACATGTACCAAAGGGCAGTAAACTGTAACAGGTCACAGTGGGTTCCAAGAGGTAACATGAATCAATGGGCAGCGAGCTGTAACAGGTCTCAGTGGATCACACGCTGTAACATGTACCAAAGGGCAGTGAACTGTAACAGGTCACAGGGGGTCCCAAGCTGTAATATGTATCAATGAGCAGCAAGCTGTAACAGGTCACATTGAGTCCCAAGCTGTAACTTGTCTCAATGAGCAGTGAGCTGTAACAGGCCGAAGTGGGTTCCAAGCTGTAACAGGCTGCACTGGGTAAGAAGCTGTAGTATGTTTCAATCGGCAGCGAGCTGTAAGATGTCTCAGTGGGTCCAGAGTGGTAACATGTATCAAAGGGCAGCGAACTGTAACAGGCCACAGTAGATCCAAAACTGTAACATTTACCAGTGGGTAGTGAGCTGTAACAGGTCCCAATGGATCCCAAGCTGTAACATGTATCAATGGGAAGCGAGCTGTAACAGGCCGCAGTGGGTCCCAAGCTGTAATATGTATCAATGGGCAGTGAGCTGTAACAGGTCTCAATGGATCCCAAGCTGTAATATGTATCAATAGGCATCGAGCTGTAACACTTCTCAGTTGCTCCCAAGGTGTAAGATGTATCAATGGGCAGCGATCTGTAACAGGTTGCAGTAGGTCCCAAGCTGTAATTGCAATTATTAGGCCCCAAGCTGTGACACGCTCAAAGGCCTCATAGGCCTCATGCAACTCCGGGCATCCATCAGCCTCAAGTAGTAACAGACATTAATGTGATTCAAGCTGTAATCAGCATCAATGGGTCTCAAGGTGTAATAGGCATTAATGGACCCCAAGCTAGAATAGGCATCAGTGAGTCTAAAATTGTAATAGGCATCAGTGGATTCTCAAGATGAGCTTCACAGTAGACCATGTGCCTGGTTACGAGTTGCTTGGTAAAATTACTGATTCCAGCTGGTTATGTCACCCCTGCAACATGCAATGACGAGCTTGTGCCCCCAGAATGGAGAAAGATGATGTGGACACGAAATTACCAGGCCCTTTACTGCAAATGGATATCTATAATTCCAGAGACATTTTTTCTCCCATTTATCACCTTAATTGAACACGTGGTTAATTTGATCCGAGGAGGCAATGGGGTTGTGGATAGGGCTGTAGCTCTACTGCCCAGTCCTCCTTTTATGGTTACAGTCCTTGTAGTGCCGAGAAGCTCCTCCCAGAGCTTGTCACCTCTATGGACAGGTGCAGGGCTTTCAACATTTTTTTGATATTATGAAAGCAGTATCTTTCTTTCTGTGTGTCTCTGCTTCTCTCCAATTGAGCACAGGATCTTTCGTAGGTACTTTTGCCCAGTTTCTTTTTCCTGATTCCTGAACTCAGAGACACATGAAATGTGTTGCCAGGGTAATAATGCACCTTGACAGCTAAAGCAGGCACTACACATGTCCCACCAGCAGGCCGTGTGTATCCTGCAGGCCTCCAGGCCTTCACTCCAGGGGCAGCAGTTACCGAACCTGCCCGGAAAGAGGAAACTCTTCTCACACCAAAATCACCCACAGTGCACCATTGAGCTGCAAATCAACATGGATGTCATTTAAGGGTCGAAGCTGTGCCCCCTTGCTTGCCCTTTGCTACCCCTAGCGCTGCCTTTGCGACCCCTGGCCTCAGAGGTGGCAAATTCAGTGCCAGGAACACAGGGGCAGCTGGGGCTCCACACTCTTTATTTTCTGTCAACTCTTCATTACACTAATGTGTAAGTATGTGTGTGTGAATGATGGATGTCTAAGGGCGTGTAATGTCACATCCGCTACCCCAGGCATTTTGGTGAATTGACGTCCATGTATATCATATCTGTTGTTGCTTCGTAGCAGTTTCTGTTACGCCAGTAAGGTATTTTATGTATCTAGTTTAAGGTGTACTTCTGTGGTGAATGACTTGTAGAGTGAAACCCCTGCAGTTGTAGAAAAATACAAAAAACGCCTGTTCAGCAAAGTTTTAGTAAACACCAATGCTTGAAGTATTTCAAGCATTACCCTATAGATATGCTTGTTTCCGGTATCAGCTAAATATAGTACCTCTAGCTTATGTTAAAGGTGCCTGCAACAGACGGTTTCTCACCAAACACAGGGTCGCTCCCTCACTTGCCTTTACATCAGCCTCACCAGCAGTGATATCAATTTATTGCCTATTTCTGTTGAATGTTTTTTTCACATGGGAGTCTTTAGAAATAAGTTGTAAACCTTATTGTGGACAGGTAATGTGTACTACCACTCCCTCATGCAACCAACATGAGTTCTGGATTTGTGGTAGGTCTGAGAGATGTGAGGGTTGTCTGAAATGTGTTTATTTTTCTTTCAAATAAATGTTTATATAGTACAACTATTAAACTGATGCCACACACTGAAGGACTTCTAGGCACTCGAATATCGAAGTAGCGGTTGCTCCCATTGCTAAGTGGTGGGTGGGGGGAGGGGGAATACAAACCAAAAACATCACGGAAGACAGAATTAAAAATATATAAAATTGCACTTACCTGCTCCGACGGCTGCCCACTTGCTCCCGATCCTCATCTTCCTAACGTCAGGAACTGTTGCACACTGTGCAGGATCCCAGATGCCAATCCCAGGGCTTCTCTCACGCTGGGAATACTATTTCCTGGTTCGGCGCTCAGACAGGAACTGGGAGCCTGAGTTGGTTCTCCACCTGGCTGTACAACACAGCTCGGGTTGGAGAAAGGCTAACTGTGCATGATGGTCTGGCCCACCACTTACCCCATTCTCTCTGGTACTGCAGCATCAGTATGGATGGCCCGATGCCCATCCCAATCATATCATCTTTGTACTATTTGTAAAAACAAAATCGAGAACAAATAAAACAAATTGGGAATTTCACACAAAAAAAATCAACTAAGAAATAAAAGAATGGCAGAGTAAGATGAGAAACAAAACAGCAGCGAATAAAGTGAGGAAAAGAAAAGACATGAAAAATCGATGTCGGAAAGAAATGGCATAAGGAGCAGGAAAAATAACACAATGAAAGTAAAGCTGCATGATAAAAAAATGAAAAGATAAAATAAAGACATCGTAAAGAATGACGAAGAAACGAAAGAGAAAGATAAAGTATGGACGCAGGAATGAGAAAAGATACCCTAATAATGAGAAAAGATATTCTGGACAAGAGAAAGTCCAAGAATCAGCTTTAGAAAGAAGAAAAGCAATGAGGAACGTGGGAAGGCAATGAGATAAAAGAATAAAATTAAGACTAAAACAAAAATAAACACAAAGACCACAGAAGATTTAAACAAGGAATGAAAAAAAGTGTAAAGAGAATGAAGTGAGATGTAGATGTTAAATCTGAGAAAAGAAAAAAAGCAGGAAGAAAGCAACTAGGAACAAGGCACAGAACAGGAAAAAGAAATCAAAGACAGTACACGCCCCTTTCATCCAAGACAGGTCAAATTAGCACAAGTTCATGGGTAAACTTGTGAGCAGTAGCACCACGCCAAGGTTTTGACCTTTGCTACTGAACATTCACACCTTCATTCATACTACCTTGCTTCCCATTAGACCCACAGACATTCCGCACCCAGCTCCAGATAGGGGCGGTGCCAGAGTTCCTGGAGCTCAAGGCAAAATTGAATTCGCCTGAGGGAGAACCCCAGAAATTGCTATTAAAAGCTGTTTGGTACAACAACAAGGTACCTCATAAGGCATTACCACACCTTATGGAAGCTCCGCCCCCACCTCAAAGTGCATCTCACTGGCAGTCTGCGAGATGCTGCCTGGTTTCTCCCACTGAACGATCAAACAAGCACATGGCAGAGGCTTTGAGAAGCAGAACTGCCGCAGCCATCCTGTGAGTCTGATGTTAGCTCGGTGCCCCCAAGTCCCTCATTCACACCTCTTTCACACCATTCATAGCCTAGCCCACACACTGCACTCACACTGCAGGCATGCCCGACTATGCCTCTATACACAGCTGAAGTGAATGATGTCATAAAGCCTGTCAGGGGTGTGATGTAGTAGGTGACATCACAAGGGATTGATGGGAAACACTGATAACACTCCAGGCAGCATTATAGAAAGGATAGGACTAAAGCAGCTAGGAACAAGGCACAGAACAGGAAGAAAAAGAAATCAAAGACAGTGCACACCCCTTTCATCCAAAACAGGTCAAATTAGCACAAGTTCCTGGGTAAACTTGTGAGCAGTAGCACCACGCCAAGGTTTTGACCTTTGCTACTGAACATTCAGACCATTCACACCTTTATTCATACTACCTTGCTTCCCATTAGACATTCCGCACCCAGCTCCAGATAGGGGCGGTGCCAGAGTTCCTGGAGCTCAAGGCAAAATTCAATTCGCCTGAGGGAGAACCCCAGGAATTGCTATTAAAAGCTATTTGGTGCAACGACAAGGTACCTCATAAGGCATTACTACACCTTATGGAAGCCCCGCCCCCATCTCAAAGTGCATCTCACTGGCGGTCTGTGAGGTGCTGCCTGCTTTCTCCCACTAAATGATCAAACAAACAAGCACATGGCAGAGGCCCGAGAAGCAGAACTGCCGCGGCCATCCTATGAGCCTGATGTTAGCTCGGTGCCCCCAAGTCCCTCATTCACACCTCTTTCACACCATTCATAGCCCAGTCCACACACTGCACTCACACTGCAGGCATGCCCGACTATGCCTCTATATATAGCTAAGAGGTGAATTATGTCATAAAGCCTGCCAGGGCCATGGGTGTGATGTAGTTCCTGACATCACAAACGACTGAAGGGAAACGCTGATAACACTCAAGGCTGCCTGGGGAGACCAGTGATACATTATGTTGATAGATGTAGGCCCATCTGTCACATAACATCACAGAACCAGAAGATTGAGGGAAGGATGTCAGTTACAATAATCTTATTATTAAGGCTTCCTGTGTTCTCTTTATTGCATACAGACTGCTATTTTGAACCTGCCTAGAAAGACAGAATGGGTCAGAGGATTTGTTTGAGAATTTCTCACTGTCTTGATTATTCTACAGATGTTGTGGCCTCGATGGTCAATAATTAACAATAGTCCTCTCCTTTCAATTTTGCTACCAAAAAGAATGTCCTTCATACCCATGTTAACAGAATCTGTAATGGCGCTGGTGAGATGATGTAGTGTATGCAATAATCCTCTTTTAATGTTTACTGCTCTCAACAGCTGTTAGTCAATCAATGTATTAGTCAATTACATATGCGCGCGCTCTTAATAACATGTTGATGTTCAAAGATTGTACTGGACGCTCTCTGCCTTCTTGAAAGATGCAACTGCAGAATGTCATTCTGCGGTTGCACTTTCAAGGAAGCAGTCGAGCTACCGTGATGTGCTGCATTTGAATAAAGAAGTTATTTAAGTGATCGCGCTTGTTTCCTGTTTCGTCATTTTCCATAATCAAGACGCGCATCACCAACTTTACATCTGGCGACGATTGGGACGATTTTTTCATATTTTGCAGCACTTTCACTATTTTGCTCACATCTTCCGTACCTGATTTGCTGTTGCCGCTTTCTCCACCTCATCACGGCATCCCTTTCAACGAAACCCGCATCCGGACCGGCATTTCTTTCTCTACTTACAGATTTTCAACAATTTGTTACAGTCTCCGGTACCCCAGTGACGAACCACATCTTCTTTACCGGAGATTCCCACATCATCGTTTGAGGCAAGTTTTCCGCAACGCAGTGAAAGGTAAAACTGATACTTTCCCCGTATTTACTTACTTTCACAATTTAAACAGTTTACTTCACCGCGCACGTGCTTTGTTGGCAACGCGAACATTACCTGACTCTCTTCAGTGCTTCCTCACTTCTAACTCGTGATCTGCCTGCCACCGATCACTCGTTGTTTCATCAGCTGTTTCAACGCTGTTTCTTCCTTATCTTCATTGTTCCCTCGGCAGATTCATCACAAGCATTTCAACTCAGCTGATTCATTTATTCACGTTTTCAAACTCAAGAGACTGTGGTATTTATTTATTTATTTATTTTTTTCCTCGCATAAAACTATCAGGAGAATTTTAATTCACTCCTCATTTCAATTTGCATTAACCTTTTATTCCTCAGGTCTTTCTTTATCACCTTTAACATGGCATCTAATTTACAATGTGTACAATTGTCTCATTTTCTACCTACACCTGGCAAACCCAAAGAGCCTTGGAAATTGTGGCTACGCAGTTTTGACAGTTACCTAATTGCCATAGACGCAGAAGATTATACACCCAAAAGAAAATTGGCAATATTATACAATCATTTAGGGAGCGGTGGGCGCCAAGTTTTCGATAACTTACCAACTTCCATTCCACCTCCTGGAGACGGAGATAGTTGGAACATTTTCACTGATGCCATACAAAGACTCAACAAAAAATTTCTAGAACAGCCAAACGTCATGCTTGAACGCTTTAATTTTATGAAAAAAAAGCAGGATCCCAACGAATCAGTGGAGGAATATATTTCAGTCTTGAGAAATTTTGCAGCTGAGTGTAATTTTGGTGCATCACTAGATATGTACATTCGTGACCAATTTGTATATAGCTGTTACCAAAAGAAGATACAAGAACGTATTTTGAGTTGTAGGGACCCTTCCTTGTCAGAGGTCATAGAGATGGCCAAAAGCATAGAAAGGTCCATTATTTCATCTAAATGCATGTCCAATGAAACCTTTTCATCTATTAATGCTATTCAAAGTGATGTTTCTATCAATGCCATTTCTAACACAAACAAATATTCGAGACCTTTCACTAAAAAAGCCAACACTAAGGGGTCGATTCCGATCCCGGCCGGAAGCGCACCTAACAGTATTCGTCCGGAAAAAAACCCAGCCGATTGCGTGTTCCCCGACCGATTCGAGCATTCGTCCGGACGAACAAGTACGATGCGTATAACAACCCAGTTTCCGAGCGAGCCGTACTTACCCAATTCAGCTCCTGTTCCCCGCCCGAGCCGGATCCGTAAACGCCGAATCGAGTCGTACGGAAGCAAATACACAGCACCTTCCGGCCGGACGAGTACGATGCGCATTCCGTACGCGCCAAACCCGTCGCTACGTCTGGGACGTTTGAGCATCCGGGCGAGCCGTACATAAGCTCCGTTTCGCGCCACAAGACGATCCACGGCTACGAGATGAACAAGCCTGCTACGAGTACGAGTCGAAGACACGAGAAACCCGAACGAGACGATCCAAGCATGAATCCCATTGCGCAGGTCCTACCTATACTCTACATCTATTACCGGGACCGGCACGGACGCGTACTTCGCAGACGGTAAGTCAAACACCAACAATACAAACAAACGACACGTACCCGAAATATGTCACACACACATAGGGATGCACAAATGCCGTACACTAGCAACATCAGAACCATAGGGGTGGGATGGCCATCACCAATGCCATACACACCCATAGGGGGCTGGATGCCTGCCACTACCACCACCCCACTCAGGGGGGGACGGATGCCTGTCACTACTACCATCCCCACCCTTAGGGGGATGGATGCCTACCACTACCACCACCCCTACTCAGGGGGGCCTGGATGCCTACCACCACCACCACCACCCCTACTCAGGGGGGCCTGGATGCCTACCACTACCACCACCCCTACTCAGGGGGGGCTGGATGCCTGCCACTACCACCACCCCTACTCAGGGGTGCCTGGATGCCTGTCACTACTACCATCCCCACCCTCAGGGGGCTGGATGCCTACCACTACCACCACCCCTACTCAGGGGGGCCTGGATGCCTGTCACTACTACCATCCCCACCCTCAGGGGGCTGGATGCCTACCACTACCACCACCCCTACTCAGGGGGGCCTGGATGCCTACTACTACCACCACCCCTACTCAGGGGGGGCTGGATGCCTGCCACCACCACCACCCCTACTCAGGGGGGCCTGGATGCCTGTCACTACTACCATCCCCACCCTTAGGGGGATGGATGCCTGCCACTACCACCACCCCTACTCAGGGGGGCCTGGATGCCTACCACTACCACCACCCCTACTCAGGGGGGGCCTGGATGCCTGTCACTACTACCATCCCCACCCTTAGGGGGATGGATGCCTACCACTACCACCACCCCTACTCAGGGGGGCCTGGATGCCTACCACTACCACCACCCCTACTCAGGGGGGCCTGGATGCCTGTCACAACTACCATCCCCACTCATGGGGGGATGGATGCCTACCCCTACCACCACCCCTACTCAGGGGGGCCTGGATGCCTGTCACTACTACCATCCCCACCCTTAGGGGGATGGATGCCTGCCACTACCACCACCCCTACTCAGGGGGGCCTGGATGCCTACCACTACCACCACCCCTACTCAGGAGGGCCTGGATGCCTGTCACTACTACCATCCCCACCCTCAGGAGGCTGGATGCCTACCACTACCACCACCCCTACTCAGGGGGGGCTGGATGCCTGCCACTACCACCACCCCACTCAGGGGGGGCTCGATGCCTGTCACTACTACCATCCCCACCCTTAGGGGGATGGATGCCTACCACTACCACCACCCCTACTCAGGGGGGCCTGGATGCCTACCACTACCACCACCCCTACTCAGGGGGGGGCTGGATGCCTGCCACTACCACCACCCCACTCAGGGGGGGCTCAATGCCTGTCACTACTACCATCCCCACCCTTAGGGGGATGGATGCCTACCACTACCACCACCCCTACTCAGGGGGGCCTGGATGCCTACTACTACCACCACGCTACTCAGGGGGGGCTGGATGCCTGCCACCACCACCACCCCTACTCAGGGGGGCCTGGATGCCTGTCACTACTACCATCCCCACCCTTATGGGGATGGATGCCTGCCACTACCACCACCCCTACTCAAGGGGGCCTGAATGTCTGCCACTACCACCACCCCTACTCAGGGGTGCCTGGATGCCTGTCACTACTACCATCCCCACCCTCAGGGGGCTGGATGCCTACCACTACCACCACCCCTACTCAGGGGGGCCTGGATGCCTGTCACCACTACCATCCCCACCCTCAGGGGCCTGGATGCCTACCACTACCACCACCCCTACTCAGGGGGGCCTGGATGCCTACCACCAACACCACCCCTACTCATGGGGGGCTGGATGCCTACCACTACCACCACCCCTACTCAGGGGGGGCTCGATGCCTGTCACTACTACCATCCCCACTAATAGGGGGATGGATGCCTACCACTACCACCACCCCTACTCATGGGGGGCTGGATGCCTACCACTACCACCACCCCTACTCAGGGGGGCCTGGATGCCTACCACCACCACCACCACCCCTACTCAGGGGGGCCTGGATGCCTACCACTACCACCACCCCTACTCAGGGGGGCCTGGATGCCTGTCACTACTACCATCCCCACTAATAGGGGGATGGATGCCTACCACTACCACCACCCCTACTCAGGGGGGGCTTGATGCCTACCACTTCCACCACCCCTACTCAGGGGGGCCTGGATGCCTACTACTACCACCACCCCAACTCAAGGGGGGCTGGATGCCTGTCACTACTACCATCCCCACTCATAGGGAGATGAATGCCTACCACCCACACCACCCCTAAACATAGGACGGGAAATGCATGACACAACCAGCATACTCCAACATAAGGAATGTCTGAAAATACATCCCACCAACACCATGACAAGCGTGTGTAGTCTGTGTCAAATGCCCACAACACTGAACATGTCATTGAGCATACAATGTGACCCCCTATCACATGTGTCACACATAAATGTGTGTGGGCTCCACAATGCAAGCAGACCATGACCACTGTGGCAATGGGGTATAACACCCCATCATCACAGTGACCAAAAGGTAAGTGTGGGGTCCATAGCTGAAGCACATATTGAACATTGTGGCAATGGGGTCTAAACCCCCATCATCACAGTGACCAAAATGTAAGTGTGGGGTCCATACCTGAGGCACATTTTTAACATTGTGGCAATGGGGTCTAAACCCCCATCACCACAGTGACCAAAAGGTACGTGTGGGGTCCATAGCTGAAGCACATTTTGAACACTGTGGCAATGGGGTCTAAACCCCCATCATCACAGTGACCAAAATGTAAGTGTGGGGTCCATAGCTGAAGCACATTTTGAACACTGTGGCAATGGGGTCTAAACCCCCATCATCACAGTGACCAAAAGGTAAGTGTGGGGTCCATAGCTGAAGCGCAGTTTGAACATTGTGGCAATGGGGTCTAAACCCCCATCATCACAGTGACCAAAATGTAAGTGTGGGTTCCATAGCTGAAGCACATTTTGAACACTGTGGCAATGGGGTCTAAACCCCCATCATCACAGTGACCAAAAGGTAAGTGTGGGGTCCATAGCTGAAGCACATTTTGAACACTGTGGCAATGGGGTCTAAACCCCCATCATCACAGTGACCAAAAGGTAAGTGTGGGGTCCATAGCTGAAGCACAGTTAGAACACTGTGGCAATGGGGTCTAAACCCCCATCATCACAGTGACCAAAATGTAAGTGTGGGGTCCATAGCTGAAGCACATTTTGAGCACTGTGGCAATGGGGTCTAAACCCCCATCATCACAGTGAGCAAAAGGTAAGTGTGGGGTCCATAGCTGAAGCACATTTTGAACACTGGCAATGCTGTCTAAACCCCCATCATCACAGTGACCAAAAGGTAAGTGTGGGGTCCATAGCTGAAGCACATTTTGAACACTGTGGCAATGGGGTCTAAACCCCCATCATCACAGTGACCAAAAGGTAAGTGTGGGGTCCATAGCTGAAGCACATTTTGAACACTGTGGCAATGGGGTCTAAACCCCCATCATCACAGTGACCAAAAGGTAAGTGTGGGGTCCATAGCTGAAGCACATTTTGAACATTGTGGCAATGGGGTCCAAACCCCCATCATCACAGTGACCAAAAGGTAAGTGTTATCATGGAAAAAGCTGCAACTGCCAAACAGCATGGATGATCCCTGGTCACAGAACAACAAATACATCAGTGGCAAAGTAGTGCTTGTGTCCCATAGCAACATACATTGGGTGAGGCAAACAGTGCAGTGCCAATAAGATATACCTTTGGCCATGTGCAGACAAACATCACCCATGGGGGCTGACATTGGCAACATTCCTCAATAACACAATGACAGAAGTGACCATCATAATGCAGCCCCACATATCTGTACCAATGGACACACAAATGTAGATATCCTTTGGAGACTGTAGATGTCAGGTGAACAAATACCATACCATGGCAGCAAAGGGACATACAAACCATGATCATTGTGCTGACTGATGACCTAGGAGTCCCAGGGACAGCAGGGGAAAGCCAACAAACAACATACAGCCAATGGCACACTAAAGATATGCCAATGCAGTGGTGCAGATGCACAAACAGGCAGCCTCACACTGCAGATCAAACACAACAGGTGATGGGGGTGTACCAGTGTCCCCAGGCAACCACACAACACATGAGGAGGCCTGAATCACAATTACACAGATGTGTATACAGTGCCACACAAAAGTAACTCATGGATCGGATTCCCCTATGTGGGCAAACAGGCATTGTTAGATGAGAGGGAGCCCAAATTACACATGTCACACAAGCTTGTCGGAACAGCAAATAACACAGATAACACAGCAAAAGACAGACCCACCACAGCACTACCCCCAGGGACCCCACATCGAGTTGACCGTGGCCTGCATGATAATCCCACTGTGATGACAAAGCTAGATGTCGTTCACACTGTGAACCACAGTCATGTGTCCTGAGCAACAAACTACCATCACACCTACACAAGCACAAATCAATCAGCACGGCCTGTCAGCCAAGGCCAACATGGAGGTAGGGGTCTAGCCATGCAACAACTCTCATTTGCACACACTCAACACCACACACCTTGATCTCCACCAATGTGCAGCAGTGAAGCTCACATGGACTGGTGACATTGCACATGCACCCATGACAATCCCAGGGGTGGTTGTGGGAACTAAGGTGCAGAAACCCATCACACCTGGCCAGTCAACAAGACTCGTGAATGTCTGACACACTGCACAGTACGCTGTACATGGGCATGACGTGAAATCCACCACAATCAATGTGATCCCGGACACAGTCACACACCAATGAAGAAGTCAAGGTCACCCACAAAGAACACACATAGACAACTTCCAACATTGCAGCTCTGACCCAGAGGAGTGGCAGCAGTCATACACACAACGTGTCACAATCACTGAAAGCTAACACAAACTATAAATTACATGACTTGTGTAACCAACAAGTGCCAAGGGGAATCCTGACTGTGTCTCATCTGCGTTTGCCCACAAACTCAGCCCTGACAGCAAACACACCTATGGATGACACCCTGATGACCAGTAATGTGCCATGCACCCACATCCCAGAGAACCCAGTGCGAAGATTTGGGTGGTACATAGGTCAACTCAGCAAGCATCACAAACAGGAACATCACTAGGGATCCCAGCCTGTGTTGCAAAACGGAAGTGAACACACACAGACATGCTCACACAACACACACCTTGGGCTCAGGCAATGTCATGGAATTACACACTGCCATGAGGGCACTCCACTCCTGTGTAAGGAAAGCTGTGCCATTCGTTGTCTCTGCAGGGCTCTATCATATCAGCAGTACACTTGGTCACTCAGTCAACAATTAGCACAAAATGAAGGCTCTCGTCACATCAGCCTGGTCATGGGAGTGTCACCGACACCATCTGCACAGATCCAACACACATGTATATCAAGTTGCACTGATCACACAGATGAGTCCTTCCCCATTGATGCCCAAACTTGCATGTCCAGTGGAGACGGTCACACGGTCAGGGAAATAGACAAATTGAACAATGGCAAGCACAACAGATGTGCAGGGGTGTAAGCCACAGATGTGATATTGCAAATAAAAGTAGGAAATCCCATTGCCAAATATTGAAAACATGACACCCTCATATTGCTGCAAAGGATGACATGGATACACACCAGGATAGGACACATTCCCCCTGGACCACATGGGGTCCTGCACAGTAACACTTCATTTCCCTGATATCAAAAATCACCATCAGTGCAGCAAGGGCACGGTTAGCAACATCAACATCATGTACATCAGAAGCAAAACCACTAGAGAACAGAAAGTAGCTTTATTCAGCATTTGTGTGTGAAGAAGTGAAAGTCCAGAAATATAACAAAGGCCAATGGCCAGTCCATAACAAGAGTCCAAACAGGGTGACAGTGCCAGATGTCACCCTTTGCATGCCTGCACAGCTACACATCAGGGACATTCCCCTCAGAGGGGCATACGGGGGGCAGGCCAGGCACTGCAGGGACAGGATCAGGGCACACCAGAAGGAGGCAGGGAAGGGGTGGTGGGTGCTGGAGAGTCACTGACAACTGCAGTGGAAGTGTCTGACATGGTGTGTGCCGGCACAACTGGAGGGCTTGAGTCAGATGGTGTGGGTGCCGGCACGACTGCAGTGGGCCATGCAGATGGAGTGGACAGGTTCCCCACTGCAGTGCCCAAGTCAGACAGGGTGGTAGTGGACTCCACTGCAGTGCCTATCTCCAGGGGAGTAGAATGGGGTTCAGGTAAGGTGGGCAGGACAGAGGGGGAGGACACGCTCTCCACACCAGTGGCACAAACAAGCGCAGCGGGGGGTGTGGTGCTGGAAGAGCAAGTGGTAGGGGGAGAAGGCCGGATCATTTTGGGGATGGTGTATCTGTGGGTGGGGGAACCTGGGGCAGGGTGTGGTGGGGGAACCTGTGGAGTGGGGGCCTGAGGGATGGAGGAAGGAGACTTGGTGGTTGAGCTGCAGGGTGGCGGCGGGGTCTTGCTCTTCCGGGTCCGGGGGACTTGCGGATGGGGGCCTCAGTCTGTCTGCGCCTGGGGGAGGGTGTCCGGGGGTGAGGGGCACTCCCCTCTGTGTGGGTGGACTTCCTCTTCCCCCTGTATGCTGGATCAGCTGGATTGGAGGGGAAGAGGCCGAGGTCACAGAGGAAGAGCTGCTGTGTAGGTGGGGTTGCAGGTGAGGCAAGGGAAGGGGCCTTGGAGGGAGAGGTATCGGAGGACTGCGGAGTGACTGTGGATGCCTGTGTGTGTGTATGTATCCCATCCCCTGTGGGTGTGGTATCAGTCCCCTGAGGATGCCTGCGTGCACGTCTTGTTTTTGTAGTGGGTGTGTCTGTGCTGCTCGTGTCTGTGTGTTTGGGTGAATGTGCAGGTGTGCATGTGCTTGGGACAGGTAGGGTACCAGGAAGTGTGGATGGGGCAGAGGAAGGAGGGGTGAGGGACTGTTGGAGGAGGGACACTGCTGCCGTCAGGGAGGAGTCCATGGACCTATTGCTCCTCTGTAGGGCAGACATGCCCGATGAGATGCCCTCCATAAACGACACCAGCTGAGTCAACAGAGTGGTGTGGGCATGGAGGACACTCAGCATTGCTGTCTGCCCTACATGGAGCTGGCGAAGTAGGTACACAGACTCCTCACTCAGGGCAGCAGGGGACACAGGGGCAGGGGCTGCGGTGCCTGGCACGAAGGAGACACGCTCCCGAACACGGGAGCCTCCACGGACCTCTGGAATGGGAGCCGATGGGAGGGCGGTGGTGGTGGTGGTGGTGGTGGCGGGGACAGCAATAGTAGCTGGGGTGTGGTGGCTGCTGACACCCGCCTCCACAAGGGAGTCATCCTCCGAGCTGCTGTGGTCCTCAGCTGAGGTGGATGGTGCTGAGGACTCCTCGGTGTGGCTCCCCTCACCTTCCGTGTCACTGGGTCCCTCCGACCACTCATCGGCTGCTGACCCAGTCTGGCTCAGCGGCTCCTCCTGGTCCGTGGAGCTGTCCCCTACTGTGGCCGTGGATGTATCTGCAAACAATTAGGGAAACAGACAGACATCAGTCACCTGCACTGACCGCACAAAACCACAGTAAGTACAGCACATTACAGAGCAAGCCCTGGCATCCTTAGTTGAACATTGCCAAAAGTGCCCAAACAGAGTAGGAGAAGCCAATTGTCAGTCTGATGGTCAACCATGGCACTCACATCCCTCCTGGCCTTGCACCCATCGGTCTGGTGTCTGTCGGATGGCAATACACCAGTGTGGACACATGCACCACCTACACAGTAGTTGGACAGTGCAGAGAACACGGTGAAGTATGTGAACATGCACACATCACAACTCTTGCCACTGAGTCAGTACAGGTGTCCGGATAAAGGGATGGCCAGAGTCTATTTTGAAATGCATGTGATGCATACCAGCACCAGACACCATGATGCACCCATGTCCTGATAGTCAATGCCACAATGGGGTGCATGTAGCACATGTCACTCCCCTGCAGGATCACTCTTAGGAAGTTTAACGCCATGGCACAGGCATGCCTGCAAAGTCATACATCACTGTCTCCAGTCACATGGGCAGGGCAGCCAGACAACAACAGTCTGCACTGTGTCACAATCCTAGGTCATGGGGAATGCAAGTCCAGTAGCTGACAAGTGCACATGTCCATCCCCCACAAACCACATCATCTGAACTCTCATTTGTCCACGTCATACCAATTGGACATATGGGAGACATGAAACACAACCCTCGGAACATGAGCACCTCACAATCTGCTGTGAATGGGAAACAGCTGCCTGAACTTCACAGTCGCATACCCCAGTATGCACGGTCAAGTGATCAAACACCTATATGTCACACAAGTATCGTCTCCTATGGTCACATCTCCGGTGGCATGCTGAGCCCTAACCGATAAACACCCCAGTAGTCCTGACAACAAAGCCACAGCACAATGACACAGAGGCAGACACCTGAGGGAACATTTCACTGAGCACAACGTGTCAGCTGATACACGGGAGTGGGAGTACAGAGTGTATTGTATGGCCTGGAGTAGGTATGACTGTCCTGCTCCACGTGAAAGAGGGATGAGCCCTGGACAGTAGGCAGGTGGCTAAGCATGTGTGACACACTTGATATACATACTCCTGAGGCCCAAACATTGTTCACAACAGCAGCATGGGTGTGTGCCAAATACCCCAGGCACATGTGGTGAATCAGATCAGCAATTGGACCACATATCAAAGTAACACGCAGATTACATGTCAGAACCCAGGCATTGTGTAAGCAATGGACCCACCCATGAAGCCCACCACAGAGTTACGGGTACAAATGCTGTCCCCCACCTTGAGCTAAGCAATATGCAAGGACACAGTACCCAAGTGACACAATTTCCTGACTGTAAGGGCCACACCTGGGTATCAGATGAGGAGTGGGCAGTGCACAATTGAGGGACATGGGTCCTGGACCACATAACTGATGTACTGTTGAAGTTTAACCAGGCCAGAGGAGGGCACATAGCATGTCAGACAAAGCTCACAGTGCAGTCATGGACTCACCCCTCCTTGCTGCTGTATGCCCTTTAGCTGCCCATCCAGATCAGGGAAGACCACCGCCAGGATCCTGAGCATGTGGGGGGTCAGGGTCCGGTGTCCGCCCCTCCTGCGAGGAGGCGACAGCTTCAGCTGGACCCTTGCGATCCTCCGGGTCCAGCCCCGAAGGTCCTGCCACCTCTTCTGGCAGTTGCGGATCCGGCGCTTGTAGACCCCCACAGACCTTACTGCCCGGGCGATGTCCAGCCATATTTCCTGCTTCTGGTGGGCATCAACCTGTGAGGATGACAAAGTGTAAAGGCCATTACTACACATGCAACAAATCCGTGCATCACCCATTTGGATATACATGTCTCAATCACAGGGGCACAAGTTGTACACGGGCAGTGCAAGGATGGCTATGAACAGTTTGCCAGCAGTTACTACATGGTATCATTGCCTGGGAAGTCAAACCTTGTTTAAATGCACTGTTACTTCACTATACCTGTTCAGTGCATGTAACTACACACTATGGGGGGTGAGAACTACTCAGTGAGCCTGCTAGCCAGTGGCGTGCAGACTGTAAGTCTGGCTAGTCAGACAACATGCACATTTGTAAGGCAGTGGACAGCACACTCACCTGCTCCCCTGGTTTCCCATACAGCTTGCTGTACTGTGGAAGGAGGCTGTCCAGCAGGGCCTGGTTCTCCTCAAGGCTGAAGGCTGGGGCTCTCTCCACAGTACGTGCCATTGCAGGATCCAGAGGATGCAGAGACAGCAGCAGTGGTGGTGGCAGATGTCGTCCTGGAGCATGTAGTGCAGGCAAGTGAGCTCTCAGGGGAACAGCCAGCATTATATGTGTGCTGCTGAGGCAGATACCGTCCCATGTGTCCAAAGTGATAGGTCCAAGTCGTTTGCATCTTCTGAATCTGGCCAATCCATGGAATTGCACCACTTACACACGCCCACAGCATCCTTCAAAAGTTCAACTTCATGACACCCATGCATTTGCAACATAGTTGTGGGTGGCCAACTGAATTCACAGCATCAGACTCGTTAAACTTTCGAAAACGTGTCCGTTGCCATGCCAGGCCATAGCCAATGCGTGCGCACCGATCGGTCCATTGCTGTACAACGCGTATTCCGGGTACAACGCGTACCCGCACACAACAGATTCAATGGCCAGTGCGTGCACACCGATCGTTCCATTGCTCTACAACGCGTATTCCGGGTACAACGCGTACCCGCACACAACAGATGCAATGGGCCGGGCGGGCACACCGATCGGTCCATTGCTGTACAGCGCGTATTTCGGGATACAACACGTACCCGCACACAACAGATTCAATGGCCAGTGTGTGCACACCGATCGGTCCATTGCTGTACAACGCGTACCCGCACACAACAGATTCAATGGCCAGTGTACAATGCGTACCCGCACACAACAGATTCAATGGCCAGTGCGTGCACACCGATCGGTCCATTGCTGTACAACGCGTATTCCGGGTACAACGCGTACCCGCACACAACAGATTCAATGGCCAGTGCGTGCACACCGATCGGTCCATTGCTGTGCAACGCGTATTCCGGGTACAACGCGTACCCGCACACAACAGATGCAATGGGCCGGCCGGGCACACCGATCGGTCCATTGCTGTACAACGCGTACCCGCTCACAACAGATGCAATGGGCCGGCCGGGCACACCGATCGGTCCATTGCTGTACAACGCATACCCGCTCACAACAGATGCAATGGGCCGGCCGGGCACACCGATCGGTCCATTGCTGTACAATGCATACCCGCTCACAACAGATGCAATGGGCCGGCCGGGCACACCTATCGGTCCATTGCTGTACAACGCATATTACGGGATACAACACGTACCCGCTCACAACAGATGCAATGGGCCGGCCGGGCACACCGATCGGTCCATTGCTGTACAACGCGTACCCACTCACAACAATGCAATGGGCCGGCAGGGCACACCGATCGGTCCATTGATGTACAACGCGTACCTGTACAGGTCAGTCGCATATGTCACCATGCTTGTCACTGGTGAACGTATGCCAGCCACATATACCTGCCAGAGACCCAGGGGCACACCTACAACACCACACCCAGTCCACACTGTTTCCTAAGGCATGTAAGGCTGCATTACCTTTTCTGTGTATGGGGTTAACATGTGGTTTCTGTGGTGGCACTTGTGGGCAGCCACACCCAGGCTGTGCATGTGTTAATGGGGACAGGGTCCTTTGTGTGTTGTGCACATGACCACTGTGATGTGCAACAGTTCATTTCGGAGCATGTGGCATGGTCACATTTCCAGATTGTGCATGTGTGTGACATGTCACATACCCCCTGGGTCCCATGGGGGAAGGCATGTACGTCACAGGGTGACCCATTGCCACAATAGTGATGTCCCTCCACAGTCTGTGTGCATGTTGTGTTTCCGATGTCTCTGATTCCATATGCACGATGGGAGACAGTCTCCACATCAACGTTGTTTGTGCATGGACTTTGATGTTGTGCGTCACTGGCGTCCATGTCTGTCCTGCGTAGGCGACAGGGGCCACTACCTGTGGGAGTCATGTTTGTTTTTCTGACGTGTACATGATACGCCATGTAATGCCAGTGTCCATGTGGCAAGACAGGGTCACTGGGAATCTACCTGTCAATGAGCTGTGATGCCTGTGGCGCATCTGTCCAGACATGTCACTGTGGTGTGTGTGTGGAACGTGACAGCAGTAAATGGGTACTGTGACACAGCCTAATGGTTTCCCATAGCACAACCTGGAACCTGTTGTCCACACATGTTGTACTGAGTAGTCAGATGATGGCCATGTAAGTGCGAGTTATGTGCGAACAGAACGGCACACACATCAAGTACTTGTGTCTCGTAATGATGTATCATGTGAAATAGAGTATGGTGAATGGCACATAAGTGGGGTGACTGACAATCTTTCTTTCCTCAACCTATGCACTGCAGGGCTCCAGCTGTCCATAGACCATTCCCTGACCTGGCAACGATGGTGGAACGTGACAGCATCCGACGGTACCGCTTCACCAGGCAGCTGATTGAGGATTTGGCAGTGCGCTTGGCACCACATTTGCAACCTGGCCAGCCGTACCCTACGGCGCTGACCCCCAAGGTGAAGGTAATGGCAGCCCTACACTTCTTTGCCACCGGTACCTTTCAACACACTGTGGCGACTGCCGGTGGGATGTCACAGACTATGTTCAGCCGTGTGCTACGCGATGTTTTGGAGGCAATGTTGAGATGCCTGAACCAGTACATCTATTTCCCTACACGTCAACAACTCACTGACGTCAAGAGTGACTTCTATGCCCTGGGGAGGATGCCACATGTCATTGGCTCCATTGATGGGACACATGTGGCTTTGGTACCACCACAGGCACATGAGCAGGCATACCGGAACCGGAAACATTACCATTCGATCAATGCTCTGGTGGTATGTCTTGCAGATATGACCATCACACATGTGTGTGCCGGTTTCCCTGGTTCAGCACACGATGCCTACGTGATGAGGAGTAGTCGCATCCCGAGGATGATGGCACAGATGCAGAACCAGCGTGCCTGGCTTGTCGGTGTGTACTGACTTTGTACCATTGTGTGTGTTCTGCTCTGTAGTATACCGCCCACTTTTCCAACTCAGCTAATGTGCACTTGTCTGTCCGTAGGTGACTCCGGATACCCCAACATGCCGTGGTTGCTGAAACCCCTCAGGAACCCTGTGACACCAGCCCAAATGCGCTACAATGAGGCACATGGTCGGACCAGGAGAGTGATTGAGCGGACCTTTGGTCTCCTGAAGAGCCGCTTCCGCTGCCTGGACAAGACAGGAGGGGCCCTCCCATATGCCCTAGCAAAGGTGTGCAAGATTGTCATCGTCTGCTGCATGCTACACAACCTGGCAGTGCCGAAGGAGTTGCCTCTCATCCTGGATGACGATGACCAACGTCCGCCACCTGTGGAGGATCCTGGCCTGGACCACGATGCCAGTGATGATGATGATGATGATGGTGATGTCCGCACACAGCTCATCACCAACTTCTTCAGCTGAATGTGAGTATCCAGGGAGATCTAATGTGAATGATGTGAGTTTGCATGATATGTGTGGGTGGTGCTCTGGTGCTGTTTGAGTGTGGCCATGTGCTACTTGACTGGATGCGTGCAGCAATATGTCCTTACAGGTAGTATGTACTCCCCAACAGTTTTGACATGCTAACTTGGTTTTGTGTACTTGTCTTGTGACATGTATTGGGCATGAGTATTGCAGTTCTGTCTTGTTCTTCAGTGGTTTTAACTGTGTGTCATGTCTGTCCTTCACAGGGTGCTTACTGAGTACTTTGGTCAACTTGGATCCCCCGACACCATGATTCAGCTTTCAGGGTGGCAGCAGTAGTTTCCCTACAGGTAATGTGCCACACACCCCTGGACTTCATATCTTCTGCACTTGTTGACTGTGTGGCCACTGCCACGTGGGTAAACCTTGCATTTGTAGTGGAAACAACATGTTGCAAATGTGTAATAAACCTGTGCTTCACTTTGGGATGTGCGTTGTCTGTGGTCACACATCTGACTGACATTTGCTTACTGCACCTGTGGGCTAGTTGACACAGACTCTGAATAGGTGTGGTGTCTGTGCATTCCACAGTATTTCCTGGCAACATCACTGTATGCGATGAGTCCGATGGCCCTGGTGTCTCTGTGTTGTGTAGCCCTAGTGGTGTGTCTCCCTCATATGTGTCATGTCACCATGACTCACATGACGGTGTTGTACTTGCTGTAGCAGTTAGCATACACAGTGTAATTTAGCAGATCATCATCACCATAACAGTATCCACATTTGAATAACAACAGAGGCAAGTATGGTGTACTAGTGATTTTATTTACAGAAATGTGTGTGTGTATAGTGCACAGGATGGTGGGTGCTGTACATTGGGATTGTGATCCAAAGTTCCCAGATGAGTTGGAAGTCTTGGTAGCAGAAATGTCCTGAGTGTAGTCCACAGTCATATGATACATTAGTCCAACTTGAACTCCCCATGTCATGTGGGAGAGTTGTGTTGCATTCGACAGGGTGAAAAGTTTGCACACAAAGGAGATTTTCCGGAACAGGTGTTGGCTTCCTGGGGGATGTACGTGGCCATCAACCTCTCAGTTTTCCTTCCTCGGACGACCCCTCTTCTTTGGGGGGGACCCTCACGTGCAGGCTGCGGCGGTGCAGGGGAGTCTCCGCCAGAGTCCTCCTCCCTCCCTGTGCCGGTGTCAGTTGTTGCAGCACCAGATGTTGTGGGCACACAGGGAGGTGTGGCCATGTTGGTGCTAATCTGGCGGAGGCATGTCAATATGTCCCTATGCACCGCTGTGAGTTCTTTCAATGTGTCCCATTTGGACTCCATGCGAGACATGTGTGTCTCCACACGGGACATGTGGGAGTCCAAGCGGGCATGATGGGCAGCCTGCTGCTGTTGTATGTCCTTGAGGATCCCCACTACCTGTCTGACCTCTCCGGTGCTATCCTGGTACGCATCAGCGATGCGTGCCAGTTGTGGGTCATCATGCAGTCCAGACCCCTCTGCAAGCAGCGACCTATGTCTACCAACCCTCCCACCACCCCTGGCGACACGTGCAGGACCTGCGGTGGCACGCACAGGTGACCCAAGGCCCCCTTGGGGGTTGTTAGTGGTGTTGTTGTCCGTTGCTCCACGGTGGGCCTGGGGCCCTGTGCTGTTATCATCGGTGGTCCTTGGTCTGTCCGTGTCGGCGGGGGTGGTCTATGTGTTGGCAGTTGTTGGAGGGGTGGGTGCAGGGGGTGCAGATGTTGGTCCTGCTGGTGCTGCATGATGACTCACACCAAAGGTGCCAGGTAGGTCTTCGCCATCCGAGGAGGGCAGAGGCTGTTCCACACCAGTGAGCTCAGTGTCCCCCGGAGCCTGGGACAGGGACTCCTCCTCGCCTGCTGCTGTGTCCCCATCATCATCACCTGTATTTGGATGAGACACACATTGTATGTTATGTTTCTACAGGCATCAATGGTTCACACACCTGACAGTTGTGACTGTACCTCTGGATGCGGGCATGTACATTGCATTGTCCTAAGTTGTCACAGTAAGAGGTTGATATTGGTGTAGCACATTGTCCTGCATACCTGGGGCATTTCAATGTGAATGTTGAGGTGTGTGCATGGCCAGCATTGGTTGTATTTGGTGGACATCCGGCCATCCTTCTCCACCTAGCCCAGTTATCCCACCATGAAGCATGCCACCCTTGCAGTGGGTTCAGGTTGACTCTCAGGATGTCATTCAGTGGTGTTCTGCTGTATGTTGGTGCACAGTTCCCAGCAGGGCCTTGTGCTCCCCACAGCAGTACCCAGTGTCAGCCATCTTGTCAGTCCTTATCCACGCCCTGTGATGTGAGCATGGTTCAGAGTGGTGCAGATGGGCCAATTGTGTGGGTGAGCAATATCTGTGACTACAACTCCCATCATGCTATTGCCTACACCCCCCTTCCCAGCATGCCCATACGTCCTTCCTTTTGAGTGGACTTCACTGTGTGTGAGTGTGACAGCAATGGCAAGATGGCTGACAGTGTGGTCCTGTTGTTTGTTGGTGCACAGTTCCCAGCAGGGCCTTGTGCTCCCCACAGCAGTACCCAGTGTCAGCCATCTTGTCAGTCCTTATCCACTCCCTGTGATGTGAGCATGGTTCAGAGTGGTGTTGATGGGCCAATTGTGAGGGTGAGCAATATCTGTGACTACAACTCCCATCATGCTATTGCCTACACCCCCTTCCCAGCATGCCCGTACTTCCTTCCTTTTGACTCTGCTTCCCTGTGGGGTAGTGTGCCTGTGCTGACAGGAAGGCTGACAGTGTTGTCCTTGCGTTTGTTTGGCTACAAGTCCCAAGAGTGTCCCTGTGCTTCACACAGCATTACCCAGGGTGGTGGTTCTTTGTGGGATCTTCATTTGGTGTGTGAGGCATTGCATTCTCCCAGGTGGGTTATGTGGAGTTTGTGTTGAGGGGGTGTGTGAGGAGAGCTGCTTGTAACTATGGTCAGTGCTGTCAGTCCTCCTTCCCACCCAGCCAGATATCCCACCATGCAACGTGCTTGCATTGCAGGGAGTGCAAGTTGGCTTTCAGGATGTCAGGCAGTGGTGTTCTGCTGTTTGTTTGTGCACAGTTCCCAGCAGGGCCTTGTGCTCCCCACAGCAGTACCCAGTGTCAGCCATTTTGTCAGTCCTTATCCACTCCCTGTGATGTGAGCATGGTTCAGAGTGGTGTAGATGGGCCAATTGTGTCGGTGAGCAATATCTGTGACTACAACTCCCATCATGCTATTGCCTACACCCCCCTTCCCAGCATGCCCATACTTCCTTCCTTTTGAGTGGACTTCACTGTGTGTGAGTGTGACAGCAATGGCAAGATGGCTGACAGTGTGGTCCTGTTGTTTGTTGGTGCACAGTTCCTAGCAGGGCCTTGTGCTCCCCACAGCAGTACCCAGTGTCAGCCATATTGTCAGTCCTTTTCCACTCCCTGTGTTGTGAGCATGGTTCAGAGTGGTGTTGATGGTCCAAATGTGAGGCTGCCCATTATCTGTTACTACGAGTCCCATCATGCTCTTGGCTACACTGACTTCACCAGCATACACAGGATTCCTTCCTTTCTGTGAGCTTCCCTGTGAGGTGGTGTTCTAGTGGTGGCTAAATATCTGACAGTGTTTGTTAGTTAGATTTGTGCCACTGCCTAGCTCTATTTGGTATTGGGTTTGTACATGTCATGACACAGTTACATATCACTATGACATGGCATGTATTGTGTTTATCTGACTGACATATACTTCTTGGGATGATTATCTTTTGGTTGCTGTTGATTTGACTATCCCCTTGACAGTGATGTGTGTGTATTGGCACACAATATTGTGTATATTAGTTGTGTACTCACCAGGCTCTGGGATGTTTGTTAGTCCATATACGCTCACTGGTGGTAGGATGGCCCGCACCTTCTCCTCCCAGGGCCTGAGGTATACTGGTTTGGCAGGAGGGCCACTGCCGGTGTGCTGGCTCAGGAGGTAATCCTTCTTCAGTAGGTCCCTGACCCTCCTGCGCACATCATACCACCTGTTCTGGATGTCTTCCTTTGTGCGCAAACATGGTGATTGTGCGTTCACCCTGTCGACGATCCTCGCCCGCATCTTGGTTTTCTGTGCCATGGGGGTCTGTTGGACCAATGTGCCAAACAACTGTGGCTCTACCCTCAGGATCTCGTCTACCATGACTTCCAATTCACTATCTAGGAACTTTGGATTCTTCTTTAGGGGCATGGTGATGGGTGGTGGTGGTGATTGATGTGTGTGTGTGTGAAGGTGAGGGTGTGTGTGTGTAGGTTTTGCTGTGTGTGTGTGAGGGTGCTATTTGTTGAGGTGCTAATGGTGTGTGGCTTTTGTGTTGGATGAGCTGTGTGTGTGTCTGCTGTCTGCTGGTGTTCTGTGCTGGCAGGTCAGTGGAATTTGCAAAGGATCATGGTAGGGATTTGTGGCCTTTATGTAGGTGGAGTTGGGTGTGTGTTCTTGTTCCATTTTTCCCCCCCTGTATTTATTGGCTTTGTCATTACTTGTTTGGCCCTCTTTTTTTGTATTTTTTCATTTGTGATTATTGTGCATGTAGGAGTCGTTCTTCTGACCGAGTAGGACGTTGCAGTTATCTCGTGCGCGCCTCTCCGAGTCGTTCCCGCTGTGTTTCAGCTCAGTTTCATATGTGGCGTACGCGTCGGTCGCGGTGTATTGTGTTTGTTCGGCTGGGTTTTGTATGCGTGTCGGTTGTACGGCTTGGGCTCCGTGCGAATCGGTCTGCTTTTGCACCCATTGCATCATACTGCGCGGGTCGGAGTTCGCGGGTGCGTTTCGTTCGGGTTTATTCCTGGTGCGTGTCGGTCGGTTCGATTCGCGTGGTTTCCCGGCCGGATAGCTTGTTTCCGTCCGGGTCGGTCGTTCGCCTTGAGTTCCGTACGAGTCGGTCGTGATTCACATGCATTTCATCGTACTTCCCAGGTCGGGCAACGCCGGTACGTGTCGGTCGGACTATGATCCCGTACCGAGTCGGTCGGTATTTTTTCCGGCCCGAATCGGATTCGGCCCCTAAGTGTTTTAGATGTGGCTCTTGGTCACATCTCGGTAATAGCCCCATTTGTACTGCTCATGGGAAAAGATGCACCAATTGTCATAAAACGGGTCATTTTTATGCTGTATGTAGAAGCAAAAAAGTAAGACGTGTGAGTTCTATTTCTTCACAGGAACACCCTGACAGTAGTGTTTCTTTAGATTCTCAATTCCAAAGCATTGATATCAACACAGTTGATTTAGTACCTAATGGTTGTATAAAGAAAAATATACTTTCTATTGATTCTGTTGGTGAAGATTCCAAACCTGAAAATATCAAAGATCCCACCTGCCAGGTCTTCATTAAAAATGAGAGTTTTAATATGATGGCCGATTCTGGTGCACCAGTCACTATTATTTCGGACATCACATTTAATAACTTTTGGGCATCAAGTGAAATTCTACACCCCCTGGATATTGTTCCCAAAGCATATGGGGATAAAGACATTGACATACTAGGGTTTTTACTACTAATATACCTGTTTGGGAAGGTGCATTTTTACTAAAGTCTACGTCGCTGTTAAAGGCAAAAATATCATAGGGTGGAGAGACCTTGCAAAAATGAATCTTAAATTAGTCCCAGGATCAGACAATCCTGTTCAGATAAATGACACGGCCATATCCTTCATTTCAGAGGATTATGAACACTTCATAAACAACATTATTTCTGAATTTCCTGATGTTTTCAGTACTCGCATAGGGAAAATCAAGAAATTTGAACACATGATTAAGCTTAAACCTAGAGCAGTACCTGTCTCACATAAACTCCGTCCGTTACCCCTAAGCGTCAGAGAAGAGCTAAAAAAATGTTGGAAAAAATGGTGTCAGATGGCATAATTCAACCAACTGACTCTTCACAATGGGTCAGTCCCATTGTCATAGTCAGAAAAAAGGACTCTAGCATTCGCCTCTGTGCAGATCTTTGCTCATTAAATCAGAAACATCATCATTGACTGTCATCCCCTTCCTAAAATACAAGAGTTGTTGACTGGCATTAATGGGTCCAAATTTTTCACCCTCCTTGATCTCCGTAGTGCCTACCACCAGATCCCCTTAGCTGCACAATCCACTGATTTAACCACATTTATCACTCCTTATGGTGCTTTTAAGTATTTGAGACTGCCCTTTGGCTTAGCCTCTGCGGCCAGCGTATTTCAAAAATTTATGGACTGCTTATTAGAGGGTATTCATTTTGTTCAGGCATACCAGGATGACGTCCTAATTTACTCAAAGAGAATTAATGATCACATTTCCACCCTAAAAAAGGTTCTTTCTCGATTTAAAGATGTTGGAATAACGCTAGGTACAGACAAATGCAAATTTATCAAATCTGAGGTGGATTACCTAGGTCATTCCATATCTACAAATGGAATCAAACCCAAACTTTCACTAACCAAAGCTATATCAAATGTTCCGATACCCAAAGACAATTTAAAGTCCTTCCTGGGCATGACAGAATATTATTCACGTTTCATACAAGGATACTCACAAATTGTAAATCCTTTACGTTGCCTGTTATCAAAAAAAGTGAAATTTTTATGGTCTTCAGAGTGTAATAATGCTTTTAATCTCATCAAGGGTGTCATCATTTCTGCTCCTGCTCTCTCATCATTCACCCCAGGTTTTAAATGCTCTATATCTGTGGATGCCAGCCAGTTTGGTTTGGGTGCCGTTTTGTGCCAGTGGATTGGCGCCAGGGAACACACCATAGGTTTTACCTCTAGAACTTTATCTGTAGCTGAATCTAATTACAGCACTATTGAGAGGAAAGCTTTGGCGTGTTCCTGGGCTGTCGAGAAATTCAAGAGTTTTATTTGGGGTACCCATTTCAATCTGTTGACTGATCACAAACCCCTTCTGCATTTGTTGAATGGCAATGGCACTGGTAAGGCTTCTTCTAGATTAGTACGCATCATTTCCAGATTGCATGAGTACAATTTTACTATACAACATAAATCTGGAGGGTGTAATATCAGAGCCGATTGCTTATCCAGATTACCAATAAATGATGGTTCACATGAAACACAATATGATGACATTGAATGTGTAGTAGCCACTATTGATGATTTGTCGTGTTTTTCCTTATCACACAAAGACTGGCTTCAAGCTCTCACTGAAGATGCCACCCTTCAAGCAGTTAAAAATATGATAATTTCGGGTTGGCCCAGAGAGCGATCCCTGCCTGCTACTTTAAAGTCATATGCTCAAATTGCAGATGAGCTCTCTATTGTCAATAATCTCATTTTACGTGGTGACCAACTTATTCCCCCGTCATCCCTACGCACTATCCTTATAAAAAAAAGCACATGATGGGCACCTTGGTATTGGTGCCACTTCCAGGAAACTTAAGGAGAATTTTTGGTGGCCTGCAATTGACAAGGAGGTTAATGTTTGGATTGATAAATGTGATATTTGCCTTCTTTCAGACAAACATTGGAAGTCGACAAATTTGCCTCTACACACAGTTCCTTTTCCCGAGGAAGCTTGGGAGAAAATAGCCATTGACTTCTCAGGACCATTTGATTTACTTCCATTGGAGAAACGCTATGTCATTGCCCTCATTGACTATCACTCCAAGTGGGTAGATGTAGAATTTTGTGACTCTCCCAATTCAAATTCTGTTATTAAGTTTCTCAACAGAGTCTTTCTTGCTGAAGGCCCTCCTAAAGAAATCGTCTCTGATAATGGGTCTCATTTTTGCTCAGATGTTGTGGAGGAGTTTTTAGCAAAACATGATGTTAAACATTTGAAGGTTGCGCTTTATTCTCCCACTTCAAATGGCCTAATTGAGAGAATGAACCGTTTCATTAAAGAGGGAGTCCAATCAGCTTTAGCATCCAATTTAGATGTTGAGTTATTCATTAAGAAGAAAATATGGTCATATCTTCTTACTCCACACTCCACTACAGGCATTTCTCCTTTCAGGCTACTTAAAAAAAGAAATCCCAATGGGAACATTTGCCCCAATTGGGTTATTTCTTTTAAAGGAACTAAGAACGCCTCTTGTCTAAGTTACCAAGACAAATCTGTCATATATAAAAATGTATTGCAACAGCAAGCTAAACAAAGTAAACAATTTAATTCCTCACGCTCTTCAACCCCGCACCAGTTTGAAATTGGTGATTGGGTCCTGTTTAGAAATCCCAAAAGAGTCATGAAAGGGGCATCGAAATTCTCTTCTCCTATTCAGGTCCTCAAAGTCTCTAAAGGCTCTCTTTTTCTTAATGGCAGGGGGTGGTGGAATAAAAGAGTTGTTGTTAAACTTTCTACTGATCAGGCTCACAAGATTAATGCTTTTAAGCGTTTTGGTGACAATGATGATTGCTCTCATTTTCCTATAGGCACTCCATCAGATTTTTCATCTCATGATATATATTCACATATCAGTCCGGGGACATTTATTCCAGATACCTCATCTTTGTCTGTCCAGTCAAATTCTGTGCCTACAGTTTCTTCTGAGAGTTCTTGTTCCTCTCACCAAACATTTTGTAGACCTACACGCAATTGCTCAGCACCTGCTAAGTTTAGAGACTATTACTTGATGTGATCTCTTTTGGTTGTTTTTTCACATTATATAAAAAAGGGAGATGATGTAGTGTATGCAATAGTCCTCTTTTAATGTTTACTGCTCTCAACAGCTGTTAGTCAATCAATGTATTAGTCAATTACATATGCGCGCGCTCTTAATAACATGTTGATGTTCAAAGATTGTACTGGACGCTCTCTGCCTTCTTGAAAGATGCAACTGCAGAATGTCATTCAGCGGTTGTACTTTCAAGGAAGCAGTCGAGCTCCCGTGATGTGCTGCATTTGAATAAAGAAGTTATTTAAGTGATTGCGCTTGTTTCCTGTTTGGTCATTTTCCATAATCAAGACGCGCATCACCAGGCCTAGTGCACTTTCTTCCTATCTGCTTTGTCCACTTCACAGGTGTGATTCAGGTATTCAAATGGCAGGGTGGGAGCTAAGGATTAGAAGACACCTTACATCATTCTTCTGTACTGACTAGCAGAGCCTGGCAGCGGTCTTATGGCTGGGCTCTGAGTCTTCATCTGTGTGAAGACTGCCATAGACTCCTTCTTGTGTGACTATACACAGCTTCAAGAGCATTGCACACATTCATTAAATAGAAGGTAGTTCTGGATACCCTGGGGGGACATGGTGCCCAAGGAAACTGTAGTCTTGGAATCTATTGCTTTCTACTCACAAAATTAAGATATCACACATAGCTGCTGCTTCAACCTTAAAAAACATTTATGTTTTGTGCAAGAGGCATTCAAAATGTAGAATTTGCATTCCATACATAGTTCTGACATTCCAAATTAGAAGTGTGGTTCCAATCTACATTTTAAAGGAATTCTTTCAATTCCAAATTAGAACTCTCATTCCAAACTTAGAACGTCCTTTACAAAATAGAACTGTCAATCTTAGAACTCAAATTTAATTTGAGCAAGCCCTGAACATTACATCATGCCTTCATTGTGACACCACAAACACCTTTATTACAAGTTAGTAAATTCGATTTTGCACGGAAACTGGAGTTTCTGATCTAAGGGATGTTGCAAAAAAAGTAACACTACTTCACTCTCTGGGTTTCTCATGGACACATTTGGTCAGGTAAAACCTTGTGGAACTTGTCCATGGAAAACAGCTCTGTACTTCGGAAAAGTCTGACAAAATCAGGGCAGAATGGTAGACATCAGATATAATTCTCCTTTGCTGAGAGGAAAATGCCTAGCAGTGCAATATCGCACATCATAGAATGTTCAAACCCTACAATATCATCGACTGAAGTTATGGAATTTCTGATGCGGTCTCCGCATAGCACTGGTCATTATGGATCAGCGTCATGGTGCAAGAGCACAGCTGTCACATGAGTGTTCATGCACATTATAGCATTAGCTAGTAAATGAACCATCACACATTCACAATGTTCTCCAAGTCAACTGCTCCACCAAAGAAGAGGATGGACAGGTACAGGACCATTCAACTGATCACATGGAGGGGAAGGGAGAATGGGATGGTACCTGGGGGATGGAATGATATAGGGACTGTGTGTTACCTCTACATGGAACACACAAAACCAGCTCATTAATATTAAATGAGCTCTTTCAGCTCCAGTAAGAAAATATATACAGAGAAAAGACCAGTTGATTCATATTTAATTACACATGTGTTCCCTTGATTATAATAATCATATTTTAATTTAACTCATGAATGGCTTTTGTTACAAAGAGGCTATGAATACGGCTCATAGGAAATAGAAGAATATTAATGTATATCATATAGGAGAACGTATGCAGCTTAAGAGTATAGAGAGTATTAGGAGAAACCATATGCTCAGGAGGATGGCTGTGGACACATTTGACAGTAATACAAGAAAACTAATGTAGAACAAGCGTTTGCAATGCAATAGGTCTCGCATTCACGAGAGTTTGAGCTATTGCCATTGTAAATGACAATGCTTTTATTTATGTTTTGGGGTTTAAAACATAAATAAAAAGGCATTGTCATTTGCAATACTAATAGCTTAAACTCTTGCAAATGCGAGACCTATTGCATTACAATAAAGGGCCTTCTGGACAGCTTGTTACATTGTAAATATCAGAGGAAGAGACCGGCCTGCGACGTCTTGAAAGTAGTGATAAATAGTGCAGTGAAGAAGATGTGTAAGTGTTGTAAATTACACAGACACAAAGTGTGAAGTGAGAATGACATATGATCCGAGCTATAAACACTAACAAAGCGCTCCAACACCTTTTGCTCTGTGATTACACTGTTGCGGCTCAGGAGGAAGAGCGGGAGGGGGGGGCTAGGTCCATGATTTGAGTGTGCAGTGTGGCATTGCGTAATGTCATTGCTATCTTTGGCCTAATAAAAAACACTCCAGCTGTAGTGGGGCCCTGGATTCACCGCCTGGTGCAGGGCGGGCTGTGCTTTATGGCAGGCATGGAGGGAGGGAGGGATGGTCTCGACTGCAGCTCCGGCCTCGTACAGTGCCCCTGCTATTACTAGTGAGCGAGAGGCGCTGACGTGGTGGTATTGGTGGTATTGATGGTGCTGGTATTGGTGGTGCTGGCATTGGTGGTGGTATTGGGGCTATTGGTGGTGGTGGTATTGGTGGTGGTATTGGTGGTATTGGTGGTGGCGGTATTGGTGGTGGTGGTACTGGTGGTGGTGGTACTGGTATTGGTGGTGGCGGTATTGGTATTGCTGGTGGTGATATTAGTGGTAGTATTGGTGGTGGTGGTACTGGTATTGGTGGTATTGGTGGTGGTATTGGTGGTATTGATGGTGCTGGTATTGGTGGTGCTGGCATTGGTGGTGGTATTGGGGCTATTGGTGGTGGTGGTATTGGTGGTGGTATTGGTGGTATTGGTGGTGGCGGTATTGGTGGTGGTGGTACTGGTGGTGGTGGTACTGGTATTGGTGGTGGCGGTATTGGTATTGCTGGTGGTGATATTAGTGGTAGTATTGGTGGTGGTGGTACTGGTATTGGTGGTATTGGTGGTGGTATTGGTGGTGGTGGTATTGGTGGTGGTGGTATTGGTGGTGGTATTGGTGGTGGTATTGGTACTGGTGGTGGTGGTGGTGGTATTGGTGGTGGTATTGGTACTGGTGGTGGTGGTATTGGTGGGGGTGCTGGTATTGGTGGTGGTGGTATTGGTGGTGGTAGTGGTGGTGGTATTGGTGGTGATATTGGTGGTATTGGTGGTATTGGCGATGGTATTGGTGGTGATGGTGGTGGTGGTATTGGTGGTGGTATTGGTGGTGGTGGTATTGGTGGTATTGGTGGTGGTACTGGTGGTGATATTGGTGGTATTGGTGGTGGTGGTGGTATTGGTGGTGATGGTGGTATTGGTGGTCGTGGTATTGGTGGTGGTATTGGTATTGGCGGTGGTATTAGTGGTGATGATATTGGTTTGGTGGTGGTGATATTGGTGGTGGTGGTATTGGTGGTGGTGGTGATATTGGTGGTGGTATTGGTGGTGGTATTGGTAGTGGTGGTATTGGTGGTGGTGGTAGTGGTGGTGGTGGTGGTGGTATTGGTGGTGGTATTGGTGGTGGCTGTGGTATTGGTGGTGGCTGTGGTATTGGTGGTGGTGGTGTTGGTGCTGGTGGTGGTATTGGTGGTGGTGATATTTGTGGTGGTATTGGTGGTGGTATTGGTGGTGGTGGTATTGGTGGTATTGGCGGTGGTGATGGTATTGATGGTGGTGGTGGAATTGGTGGTATTGGTGGTGGTGTTGTTGTTAATAAAACAGGATTTTGAAAACAACCCGTCAGGTGGCTTTAGTACAGATGGCATGTAACACAGATGTGCTGTTTTCAGCTGCAACCCATTAGCACACGATTATGTCCTACCTAGAATTCACACGAGTTAATTCGCTAATCATTTCTAAATCCATGTTACTTCGGGGTTGACACAGACCCAAGATAATGCCAGGTTAAAGTGAATGAAAACAGGCGCCCGTGTTACGGGGGCAGCCGTGCTGCTTCAAAAAACACAAGCGGTTAAAGCTGAAGCAGCGCATGTCCGGCCTGCAGTAAGAGAAACTCAAAGTAAATAGTGCTTACAGACTAAATAACAGGTCCCGTGTAACAACTGAAGTAAAAGGGCCAGTAGCTATGGGAGGGTACAAATGAAGACAAGGCCATACTAAGGAGGGACTAACAAGCCTATTAACGAATCCAAAGGCAGCATTTACGAAAGACAATGACACAAGCCAATGAAAAAAATGGGAGGAGAGTGGGAGCGGCTTCTCTGCCATACTCTACTACAGCAGTCTCGCAGAGTGAGCAGCGCATGCGCGCTGCAGCTAGGCTCAACCTAAAAATGTGTGTGGTATACTGAGAGGTTGATAAACTCTAATGCAGATGTTTCAGAATGAAGGCGATATCGGAAGTTATGCGCAAATGGCCATGCTAGGCATAATTCTACCACCTGCGAAACACCAGGAAAATTTACATGAAGCGCCTTCTTTGGCAGCAGGACAGTCCCTAGGAAAGAATGACACCAAAGAATAGCATTACACTGCTTCGGCCCTCCCAATTAGAGGCAAAAACATCCACACATAGGCCTATAAATGCTTCCACAGTAAGGTAAAGAGGAACAGAACCACACTCTCAGTACTGCATTCGGGCTGCCGGCCAAAAATGCAGCGCTAGATGCATTTGGGAGTATGCCAGGAGAACAGGAACAATAGCAGATGGGAGCCACAGGCCTACTTATTCCAGAGTACCGGACAGTGGTAAGAGCACAGAAACCATCCTGTGGCAATCCCTTGCAAATCCAAATATTTCTCTAAAAGGAAAGACATAGAAGGTCCACAAACAGCAGAGCAAGGATTGCAAAGCAGGAGAAAGTGAGGGCTGACTGCAGGCGTGAAGCAGTACTGCAGACTATAGACCCCTGGACCTTCCCACCCCTGTCCTAACACTTGGAAGCAAAGAACAAATTTCTTGTCTGACTGACTGTCCACATGCTGCTGGTCTCTTACTCCCTCCCTTCTGCTGCCCGCAAAACACTATACCCATAAATAGGCCATAGGAACTAGAGTGCTCATCAGCAATGAGCCCAAAGAAGAGCAACCATACCCAATGCCGACTAGACCACATCCTCGCAGCTTGCAAGTCTCCCTCCGCTGACCACCCAAGCTATGACAAACTATGCCAGGACAGAAAGGCAGCATTGGATGCATTTGGTAGTGTGCCACCAGAAGAGGAACACTAGCAGATGGGCACCACAGGTTCACTCAATCCAGAGTGCTGTATGGAGGCAAGACCACAGAAACCATCCTGCAGGAACTGCCTGCAAATCCCTGAAAGGAAAGGTATGCATGGTCCATGAACAGCCGAGCAAAGAGGGCAAAGGTCAGATGAGGAGGGCTGACTGTGAAGCAGTACTGCAGACTATGGGCCCCTGGCCCCTCCCACCCGTCTTAACCCATGGAAGCAAAATAACCCTTCTTTCTGACAGAGTGTTCACATGCTGCTGGTCACTTGATCCCTCCCTTCTGCCACCCGCAACACGCTACACCCACAAAGAGGCCAGAGGAACTAGAGTGCTTCCAGCACAGAGCCCTAAAGAGAGCAACCAGACCCAGTGCCGACTAGACTGCATCCTCACTGCTTGCCAATCTCCCCACACTGACCACCCAATACATGACAAATTACGCCTTAAAGAACCATGGACAGGGAAGGTGGCAAGACCATGATGGGTGGGATCCAGGCCAGGAAGTGATTGAGCCATCAAAATGAATCCCCAGCAACATCAACTGAAATGGTCAAGAAAATGAGAAATGGTAACTCAGGATCAAATATAGGCATGAAGGAAGATGAGAGACTGAAGTTAAAAGAAATCCGTAAAGATGTGATAGAAACTGTTGGAAGCTCCTAGCGCTCCGAACTGGCATTGATGTCTCCCATCTTAATTTTCCATCTTCGTCTGTATCAGTCTTAAGAATCATTTACATTATAAAGGGAGAAATGTGTATAAAGAAATGGTTGGTTTATGCTCTATGCTTGTTCCTCTTTGGAATTATTCATTCTCCTCTCTCTTTTTTCATCCTCTTTATGCCTTTCTGTCAGATACGTTTATTCAATTTGGAACTGGTTAGGCCACCTAACGGGCTAGGTATTCTTATAAACTAGTTTTTGCTTTAGATTTGCTCCTTTTATCCCTTCCACTACACTGCAATTAACTCTTCAGCTGCACGGTCACTTTGTTTTCCTTTTTCCAACAGTTATTTTAAAAATTGCAATAAAGATAATTTAAGGAAAAATCTATTTGATCTATTACATTTTAAAATGAAGCTGGGAACTTTTGCTTTTTGACTCGTAGTATACCACTCTTCAATTTATTATTAACAGGAAATGTGTACTAGCTATTAATAAATCTTTTAAAATAAGGTTATTTCTATTTTAATGTAAACATGACAGATGGGAAAATTTACAATCAGACAGTTTTAGATCGGTTACTGTGAAGTTATTACACATTTCAGTCATTATGTACATATTGTGAACAGGAAAGAAGCCTATCCATGTCTTTGGAATCCTTAACTACCAAATCCATGTAAATTAATTCAAATGAAAGTGCACTTGCCGTGCATCCCTAATCTTACAATGTTTCAGAAAGCATCCTTGTAAATAGGCTTTTCAACGGCCATGCAGCTATTCATTCCCAGCAACTACCGACTGAGGCCCATGGGGTCTGCTGTTCTTCAGTACAGGGCAATATGACTTGGCCAAAACTACACCAAAATGCAACAGCACCTTCAAGTACAGGTTTGAATATAGGTCATTAAAAATGTGTACTATTGATAATTTAGGAAGGGGACAGCATGATGGGCAATAGAAACACCTACAAAAAGATGTCAAGGACCTTCCTCAAAATATCAGAATAACCAGACAGTCCCAAGTTGTAACAAATAAAGTGCAATCTGTAGAGTGACACCTAAGGCACATCAGGAGTTCTCCCTTCCTATACTGTTACAAATGAAAGGAAATGATCCCATATACAAGAGGACACTGTCTTACTTACAACCAAACAGTGAAAATTTAACTTTACTACCGATCAGTCACAGAGAACTCAATCCCTACCATGTCTCACCACAAATATTTAAAGCTAAAATATTTTGTAGCTTGTTCAGTTAAGCCAATCTAAAAGAAATACCTTAAAAATCATATTCAATTTTCAATCCCCTGTATCTATTTAAATGAATTGTGAGTTATAAATTATCTCTTTTATAGCAAGTAAATGATAAGGGCATATGAACTAAATTCACCACAATTTGCAAAAGAAAAGAAACATTCTCCATTACCATCTACACATCACAAGCTCAGGACGATTTATGATAAAGATCAATATTGGAGGGACTCAAGCTAGGTCTGACTTTGCAGCATCATCAAGGACACAGTACAATTTGTAATAAATTCACTTATACAGATCTTTCTGCATCAAGACATATAGGAGGGGAGATAAGCCTGATTCACAATTGTACGGTTTTAAGTAAATCCAACAAGACTTGATCAGTGGTATTACTTTTTGTTCACATAAACCAATGAGTGGATATTTTTTTTTGACTGTTGAAAGGTTCATTAATTATTTTATACCTACTACTTTTTAACCTATATTATTGCACACAACGTTCTCAATAGCTGCAATGATATTACAATTGCATTAATGCTGGGTAAACACTTACTGGGAAGGTGCAAAAGCTTTAGGACTTGTGCACGGTTTACATTTTGCCAACTGTGACTCCATCTTTTATTCCTCTAAGACACTTGCAAGGCATATTAAACAAAATTTTAACATACATGTTGTGCATGAGTTTAAGAGCTGGAGCACGTCACTGTTTGAAAGTTGGATCTGATTATTAGCAGTAGCTTTGGTTCACGAGTGCTACATTAATTTATTATGGCTATATTTAAAACTGATAACAGAGCTTACAACCACCTTGTCTCTGGATTAACCAATATCCTTCTTCTATCCTTATCCAGAGTACTGATGCTACTAGACAAGTTAACGGTTGATAATGGTTAATAACCCAACCTGCAATAAAAGAAGAATTGGGCCTTTCTGCCTGCTCTAGTTGCCTTCTGAAAGGACAAGTGTTGTCAGTAGGCCTTTTTCCATCTCCAGAACGACGATCATACAAATCAGTGGCGGCTTGTATGTGATTACAGAGATGGGGTGGGTTAAAATACGGGTGATATTAAAATAATTTTTAAAAATCCATTTACCTTTCTCACTTGTCGCGCAACGTCGTCCTCCCTCTGGTGTCTTCTCTCCTGTCAGCTCTGGACACAGAAAACTGCACTACCCAATCCTGGCGCTGCTCTCACAGCATGAGAGAAGCATCAGGATTGAAGTGAGCGGCCTCTCTCAGCGATCTTAAGAACGCCGGAGTCCTGTGCTTCTTCTAACCCAGCTGTGTAAGACAGCTGGGTTAGAGAAGTTTAAAATGTGCATGTTTGACTGGCCGTCGCAAGTTATGTTATGTTATGTTACTAGGAATTTATAGCGCGCACGGCTACTCGATTGAGTGTCCCGGCGCTAAGCATCCTGGTCGTGACTGACTAAGGGCACTAGACTCACTAAGATGAATGCTATTGCTGGAATAACCAGGTTTTCAGTGACTTCCTAAAAGTGAGAAGGTCCTGAGTCAGTCTCAGTGCCAGAGGGAGACTGTTCCAAAGTTGCGCTGCTTGCACCTCAAAGGAGCGACCACCAATTCGTGCACAATGGAATTTGGGGATACGCGCAAGCTGAAGCGCAGAGGATCTCATAGCACGATGCGGGTGGTAGAATTGGACTCTTTTCCTGAGATACGGAGCCCCCGTGTCATGGAGTGCTTTAAAGGCCAAAACCATAGCTTTAAAAGTTATCCTCTTTCGGATCGGGAGCCAGTGCATGGCTTTCAGGTGGGGGGACATCCGTGTTCTAGGGCCAAGCATAAGCATAGCCCTGGCCGCTGCGTTCTGTACTACCTGTAGGCGTGTCAGCAGGTATTCAGGGATTCCCAAGTAAAGAACATTAACGTAGTCCAGCCTAGATGTAACTAGTGCCTGGACCACAGTTTTTCTGTGTGCCACTGACAGAAGAGGTAGGAACTACTTGAGCATCTTGAGTACTCCAAAACAGGCACCCACTACAGCTTGTATTTGGGAGTTCATTGATAAATTATCCTCCAGCCTGACTCCTAAGTTTTTAACTGTCTTGACTGAGGAGGTAGGGGGAGACAAGTCCTGGGGCCACCAATGTCGCCATACATTATCTATAGGGACACCAAAAAGAATAATCTCCGATTTCTCGGAGTTACATTTTAGTTGGTGCAATTGGAGCCAGGAGAATACCTCAGTAAGACAGGCATTGATCGCTTCTCCTCTAAAGATTGCCTGCTTGTCGCAGGTAAAGAGCAATTGTGTATCGTCCGCATAGGATTCAATCTTGACTCCATGGGCTTCAGCCAGATAAGCCAAGGGGGTCATATAAAGATTAAAAAGAGTGGGGCTCAGAATTGAGCCCTGCGGGACCCCCACCTTTCAGATGGGAATGGACGCTGCAAAGGGCGGAGCCCAAACCGTTTGTTGGCGGTCTTTCAGAAAGGAGGAGAACCACCGGAGTACCGTGCACCCGCAGCCGCACTCCCGAAGTCTCCGGAGGAGCTGATCGTGGGGCACGGTATCGAAAGCCGCTGATAAGTCCAATAATATGTTTATGTTTATGTTTGGGGGATTTATTAAGCGCTCGTTTACGAAAAAGGTCTCTTGGCGCTGTCGGAGATAGGAGAACCATCCTGAGGAACTCTAACAGTAGGCTAGGGTGAACAGCCAAGTTTTCAGTTTTTTCCTAAAGCTGATGTACTCCGATGTTAGTCTGATGTCAATCGGCAGAGAATTCCAGAGTATCGGGCCAAGTACAGAAAAGCGAGAGCCGTCCTTTCTCTTGCGCTTAAATCTGGGAATAGTCAGCATATTCATTGAGGCTGATCTGAGATTCTATTTGGGCAAGTACTGTGAGATCTTTGCGGATATGAATTTGGGGCCCGTCTCGCAGAGTGCGTTAAAGATCATGCAGCCTGTCTTAAACATGGACCGCTGAGTCACAGGAAGCCAGTGAAGCTGCTTCTTAAGTGGCTTGGTATGACATTGTCTCGGTTGCTGAAAGACTAGCCTAGCCGCTTGATTTTGAATCAGCTGCAACCTATGGGTTTGGTTGGCATGGAGGCCTAAATAGATAGCGTTGGCGTAATCCAGCCTGGACATGATCAAGGCCAGCATGATTACCATGCTTGCCTCCCTAGTAAAAAATGTCCTAATTTTCTTGAAGGTCCTTAGATGGTAGATGCAAGATGAAGTAACCAGATTGATCTGTTCATGCATGGATAGGTTGGCATTGATTTTGATCCCCAGACTTTTGACCGAGTTTTTAGGGATAGGTGGAGTACCCAATGCAGCTGGCCAATGTGCTGGCGTCCACTGATCGAGTCTGTTATTGGAAATAACTATCTCTGTTTTATCAGAGTTTAATTTAAGATAGTTGTGACTCATCCATTCTTTAATGATGCGCATGGTGTGTTGGAAGAAATCCTTGGATTCCTCCGTCTCATCAATCGGGAAAATCATCTGCATAGTTGTATACCTTCACTCCCCTGCTTTGGAGGGAGTGGATCAGGGGGCAGATATAGATATTGAACAGATGAGGGGAGATGGATGAACCCTGAGGTACACCACAGGTGGTATTGACCCTGGCTGAATTGAAGGGTGCCAGCCTAACAGACTGGGTGAGTTCCCCTAAGAATGAAATCATCCAATCCAGGGCCGTACCTTTCAGGCCCGCCGCTGCCATTCTGTCCGCTAATATGGTGTGATCCACGGTATCGAACGCAGCGGACAGGTCGAGCAGTACCAAAGCCTGTGTGCACCCCCTGTCTGCTCCCTCTTTCAGATCATCCACTACGCTTAAGATGACTGATTCAGTAGAGTGTGATGGTCTGAAGCCTGCCTGGTGGGAGTCCAGGAAATTAGTTTCTTCGTTACATGCACAAAGAAGTTTTGCTACGTGTGCTTCCAGCACTTTTGCCGGATATGGAAGGAGCGATATGGGTCTGTAATTACTCAGTAGGTTGGGTTCTACTCCAGCTTTCTTTTGAAGTGGAACCAACAATGCCTCTTTGAAAGCACGTGGGACCACCCCTTGCTCCAAGGAAAGGTTGAGAAGTGAGAGAAAGGTGTCCGGGAATTGTGCAAGAAGGTCTTTTTGTATCTTAGCGGGACAAGGGTCGTTGGGGGAGCCAGATTGTATCTTGTTTCTTAATTCTGCGAGCCGATCTAAGGTAATATTCTGAAAGCTAGACATAGTTGCGAGGTTCGTAAATTGCTTATATGATTTCCAATCTTGAGAGCTAGAAGAGATGGAGTTCTGAATAACCTTAATTTTATCAACGAAGGAAGCATTCAGATCATCACATAGGGCTTGGGAGGGAGTAATGGCCAATGTGACGCGATAGGCACTGGAAAGTTCTCTGACTATCTTGAAGATGTCTTTGGATTTATTTTCAGAGCTAAGAACCCTGTTCGTGTAGAAGGCTTTTTTTGCCTCCACGATGGCAACTTTGCAATCAGTTAGTGTTTTTTCATACCTTTTCCTTTCCGCAGGGGAATAGCTTCTCCGCCATTTCCTTTCCACCTGGCGGGTTTTAAGTTTTACTAATTTTACCTCTGTGGTAAACCATTTGGAGGCTTCATGCCGCCTCAAACCCCTCTCTTTCCTTTGTAGTGGGGCGTGAATCTCACTTGCACTTAGTTGCCAGTTGGAGATGGCTCTCTCCAACTCGTTCATGTTATTCGTTCTAGGCGGAAGTGTAGATTTCAGGGTATTAAGGAACTCTGGCAATCGGACGCGGTTCCAATTTCTAGTCAGTATTTTCGTGCCAACCAAGGATTTAACTAGGGATAAGCCACTTAATGCAAAGTGTATAAGGTGGTGGTCTGACCATGCGCATGGCTTAACAGTTAAGTTGTGGACCAAGAAGTTGGAGCACCATAGTTGGTCTAATGCATGCCCTTTAATATGTGTGGGTTCCGTTATATGTCCTTCTAAATTCAAATTATTTAATAGGTCTATGAGCTCCTTAGAAATGAAATGAAATGGAGATTTGTAGAGCACGAAACATTCACCAGAGGGTGTCAAGGCGCTTGCTCATCAGAGAACAGGATTTAAGCTAGGAGGTTCGCAGGCACTTTAAAGATTGAACAACCATGTCTTTAGCCCTTTCCTTAAAGCTAACAGATGTGTTTCTTGTTTCAATCTTATTGGGAGAGAATTCCACAACCTAGTTGCGCCAACCAGAAAGCTTCTTCCCCCCCAGGAAAACATTTTTACCCTGGGAACAATCAGATCATGGGCAGAGGATGAGCGGAGACAACGGACTGGAATATAGGGTAGAAAATTCTGCTGTAAAAAACCCGATCCTATGTCCTGTGTGGCCTTAAAAACAATACATAGAGCCTTAAACTCAAATTGTCTATTTATTGGAAGCCAATGTAAATCCTTGAGCACCTTCGACACAGATTTGTGTCTTGGGATGTTCAACAAGAGCCGAGCCGCTGCATTCTGCACAACCTGCAGCTTAGACAGGCACTTTTTCCGAAGATTGATAAAAAGCCCGTTACAGTAGTCGGCTCTTGACAGAATGAGTGCTGAGACCACTAATTTACGTAGCTCAGCTGGGATAAATGGGAGGATCTTTCTCAAAAGCTTTAACGTGTAGAAAGAAAGGGAGGTAACCTGGTTGACGTGGTTTTCAAATGAGAGTTTAGAATCGAAGATGACTCCCAAGTTCTTAACCTTGATCACTGGCGTGGGTAGTGGCCCAAGCTCCAAGGGCCAGAGATCGGGTGACCAAAAGTTAGTGTGAGCACCGAAGAGTAAGACCTCCGTCTTACTAGAGTTAGGTTTTAGACAATTGGCAGCCATCCAGTCCCCAACCTGACGAAGGCAGGTATGGAACTGTTTCATAGTGTCAGTGGGGGATCCTGACACTGAGACGATGATCTGCGTATCGTCGGCATAGGATATAGCCGAAAAGCCTAGGGACCTGATTAGATTCACCAGTGGTGCAACATAAATATTAAAAAGAGTCGGGCTCAAAGAAGATCCCTGTGGCACACCACATGGTAGTGTAAAATTGGGTGATTTAAAGTTATCTAGGGCCACAAATTGTTCCCTGCCAGACAGGAAAGATTCAAGTAGGGTGAGTGCATTCCCTTTGACACCGATTCCCCTCAGATCTTCCAGGAGTTTCTGATGGTTCACCATGTCAAATGCGGCGGAGAGGTCAAGCAGCACAAGTGCTGCACTGCCCCCCGAGTCAACTGTCTGCCTAATCAGTTCAGATGATGTGATCAACGCCAGTTCGGTACTATGGTGTTTTCGAAACCCGAACTGGGTGTCATCGAGAAGACCATGCCTTTCAATATATTCTGATAGAGTATTGTTCATGGCTTTCTCCACCATCTTTGCTGGTAGCGGAAGTCTGGAGATTGGGCGGTAGTTATTGGGATCAGCCTCATCTAGAACCCCGACTCCCCCCCCTTCCTCCGTGGACCAACAATTCAGGTCTCCAAATAACAGAATTTTAGCATAGTCTATGGTTAATGGGGTCAGGTAGTTAGCCAATTCAGTAATGAATTCTCCTGTAGCAGTGGGGGGTCTATAGATCAGTATGCACACCAATGTGGATTTTGGAAAAATTAGTTTTAGTGTAAGGCTATCCACTGAAGCCGCTTCTAAAGAGGCGATAGAAGTGACCGAGAGATCTTTTTTGATGACTGCTGCAACTCCACCTCCTCTTTTCCCAGGAGGTCTGTTGGCCTGCATCAAATGATAGTTGCTTGGATGTCCAGCTAATATGTCGGGTGTAGATTCCAAGGTTAGCCAAGTTTCTGTGATTAATAGCAAATCTGGGGCTTCAGTATCTAAGAGGTTAAAAATTTCTAACTGGTGCTTGACCATGGAGCTTGTATTGAGATAAATTATGTTTAACTCTTTGGGTTCTGAGGTCTTTATCCTTGTAGTAGCGCGGTCGTGCTGAATTGGGGGGGGTTGCATATGCTGGGATAGATAGTGGTGTGACAGGACCGAGGTTTAAGAGACCATAACGTTCTAACTTGTATTTGGTAGTAGGCTCGATCCCCTGGTTGGCCTTGGGGGCCAGAGAGCATGGTTCCAATGAAGAATATTTAATTAATTTCACATAATGGCTGGCCCCTGGCCCGGGCCGGCCGCGGACGGGCGCAGACGGGCTTGCCTTTGGCGCGCCGGTGGCGTGCCCGCTGCGTGCGTCCGCTGGGCGCCCGCGTCTCCATACAGTTAAGTAGTGGTCGTGGCAAGAACCACTAGACCGCTATGATAGTCCTGGCCCCTCCTCCCGGCAACCGGAAGTGAGTGAGTCAGGCAAAGATGTCTGCCCCCCTCCTCAACAATCGAGCACTCAGCTCGCGGCGGAACGAGGGGGCAGCGCTTCAGATCCCCCCCACAGCAGGACTCTAGTGAGTTCAAAGAACAAATGCGCTGCAAATTTTAAAAGTAAATATAGCTAAAAACTGTTCAGAATTAAAAATAGCCGCAGAGTTTTAAATAGATTAAAGAGTAACCACATACAGTCAACGCAATATAAGTAAAAGGAGTAGCCCACCAGCAGGTAGGACCAGTGCGTGAGAGCTATAATCAGGAAATCTCCCTCAGCACGGCCTTCCCACCTTTATCTAGGGTCTCCTTGATGGCCTCAGAGACTTCTAGGAGCGCGGTTTCAGTGCTAAAGTTTGACCTGAAACCAGACTGGCTCTGATGGAAAACTTGATTCGTTTCAGCATATGACGTGATGACACTATTGACATATTTTTCCAGAACTTTTGAGAAAGAAGGAAGCAGAGATATTGGCCTGTAATTGGCGGCTATTTCTGGATCTAACCGAGATTTTTTCAGCAGGGGTAGTATTTTGGCCTTCTTCCACCTGTCAGGGACAATCCCAAACTACATGGAGGCATTTAGGATCCGATTTAACGCAGGATTAATTACCTCTGCTATAGACGCCAGCACTTTGGCTGGACATGGGTCAGCAGGTGAGCCTGATTTAAGGGCCTTCATAATATCCAGTGATTTCTCCAGGGGTATGGGAGGGAACTGCGAGAGCTGCGGGCCACGTGGCCAAGTGGACAGGGTGGAGACCGCTTGATTTGCACCATCGGCCTGGGGCAGCAAAGAAAAAGTGTCTTGAATTGTTTTAATTTTCTCGTAGAAGTAGGAGGGTATTTGGCTCGTCCAGGCCTCTGTTGGCATGAACGGCCTTGCCACCGCACTTGGGGAAGAGAACTCCTTAACTGTTTTAAAAAGTTCTTTGCTTTGGTTCGCAGCCTGTGTGATTTTTGAAGAGAGAAAGAGTTTTTTCTCCTCTACAATTTTTTTATAGTCCCCTTCAACGCCTGTTTATCAGTTATTTGGTCATTAGGGTCGAGGTTTTTTCGCCATGTCCTCTCTAGGCGTTTGCAAGCGCTCTTGCTTTTCCTAAGGGCCACCGTAAACCATGGCGCTGAGGCACATGATACCATAGCAGGTCGCAAGGAGGAGGGGGCAAGCTCGTCTACGCGGCACTGGAGCCAATTGTTGAGACCATCCACATCCTCCTCCATAATGCCGGGGATCGGGTGGCTATTTAGGGCAGTAGTTAGGACATCTGCAGTCATTTGGCTGTAAGATCGAAAACTGCAGGAGTGTGGCCTTCCTTGGGATTCGCGGAGGTGCTGCAGATTCTCAAAAGTAAAATCAATGATAGAATGATCAGACCATACTAAGGGGACTGGAGCGGAAGTCACTATTTTATCAGTTATGGCCCTTCTCATGGGTTGCTTGATGGACGTAGGGTGTCATTTTAAAGATGTCCATTGCATCTCGTAATCTAGTGGGCTCCTGTTTGGTGGAATTATCCATATGAATATTGAAATCGCCTAAAACTATACAATGTTTATATTTACTGGCGAAAGAGGAGACCGCATTGCTAATAGAATCAAGAAAACTGGCTGCAGGGCCGGTGGGTCTATAAATAAGGATGCCAGCCAAAGATTGATGCGCTGATACCCTTATGTGGAACCCCAGACTTTCGGCGCCAGCTATATCATCTGTGAGGACCGTGGCAGGAGAAATGTTGTTTAAAAATTATGGCAATGCCTCAACCCGAGCCCTCCGGCCGAGCCCACCGGCCGATTCTTCCTAATCATCGAATAGCCTGGGGGGATGGCCGTGGCAATGGTAGGATTTGATGTTTCTCTGAGCCAGGTCTCCGTTAAAAAAAAGGAAATCCGGGCTCTTATCAACTAATAAGTCATAAATATGGAGGGCATGTTTATTCAGGGATCGAGTGTTAAGGAGTGAGGCCTTAAAATGGCTTTTTTCCCTATCAGGCTTAGTCTCGTGGGGAGTGGGGTCACCCATAAGCCCTATTTCAGGAGTCATATGCCCCTGTATTTATATTCGAGGACGACCAACCGCAGTGGGAGCAGACCAACGTGTCAGAGTCCTTAGGCATAGGTATGAGGAAGCGACAGCTCGCTCTCCTACATATAGCCATAAGCTGCAACCCACTGTAGCGTAAAAACTCACAGTTAACGGGGGAGTTTCTGGCAGCAAGGCCGGCACCGGCCGCCTCCGGGACGCAGATGGGCGCATACGGGCTTGCCTTCGGCGCGCCCGCTGCGCGCGTCCGCTGTGCGGACGCAGGCACATCGGTCTAATATAGGGGAACGAGCTGGAGAGTTCCGCCGACCCTTTCTAGACTGGAAGTACTATTCGAGTGACCTTGCTGAAGTCTGCCACGCCCTCCACACAAACGGCACTCAGCCGGGGTGCACCGGGGCGGGCAATCAGGTACCAATTGTGCAATTTTGTGCAAAGTATGCAAATGGCGCCAAAGGGCCATGCACACTTTAAACATAAGTGCACTGCTCCCTGCTGCCCCTCAGCAGCAATTGTCCCACCCTGCTCTAACACTCGGTTCAGGACGGGTTGCTTAAAAATATAATGGTAATAAATAAACTTTAATACCATTTTATTTTTTAGCTACTTTGGACATTTTGTTTTAGCAAGGCAAAGCTCCTCCGCTCTCAAGGAGGAGCCTCACCTGACACAAATAGAAAATCACCTGTGCTCACCTGGTGTGTACAAGAAAGAATGCATCTCTCAACATATTGTTTAATCTTGCCATGGTTAGATGCGTCTCTTCAAGGACAAAAAAGCTTGAACTATATCCTAAACAATTGTCTGTTCAAAAATTAAAAGCAATATTTTCCAGTCAGTTTACATGACTCACAAATGAAGACACCTTTCATGAAGAGTTGAGCAAATTAAAGTGGGGAAAAGACACTTGCTATGTGTTTATAGGTTGAGCCTACCACACAGAGTAAGCTGTCTGGTTGCAAAAGACCTATTGTCTACCTACTAAGACCTTATTGTCACTCATTTGCTTGATTCTTATTTGATGGCTTGCTTTGTACATCTTGTGGTTGTCCCTCCCCTAGAAAATAGCCTCTTTACTTGTCTGCTCACTTTTAAATGAACTCTTTTTTTAAAACTTTTTGCATAGGTACTCCATGAGAGTGCATGTGCTTCCAGCTGTCTCTCCTGTGTGCTTCTCTCCCTCTACATCCTGCTTTGTGTTGCTCTTTCTCGTCCATGTGCAAGCCTCTTCCTCCTTCCCGTGCTGCTCTCTCATTTGTGGTGTTCTCTTCTGTCACCCTGTGCTTCATGTTGCTCTCTCTCAACTATGTGCCTCTGAGGTGATTCATGCTATCGAGCTCACGACGTCCCCGTCCCTTCCAGTGAAGAGGAGAGTGCCCGATGATGAAGCATGCCACTTGTGTCGGTGAGCAATCTTTGCCCATTTTAGTCAGGAATAGATTAGTTCCAGCAGAGTTTAGTATAATTATATGAAAATTGTTGCATCAGGTCAGCATTCTGCAGTTGCTGATCTTTAGGTCTAGTTATTGTTTGGGAGGGTGCAATGAAGTCTATTAATGCTCTTCCTTTAGGGAAATTGTGCTTTAATCAACTACACTTTTAAGAGGGTTGTCACTTAACTAAGAGCCAAACTGTTACATGAAATTAATTCTAAAAATGGCCGCCAAATATGCCCCATCGAACTTAGACTGTGGATTAGTTAACATCAATAAAACGGGGTTACAGTCCTGAAAATAGTACCTCCCCATCCTTCTCGAATGGTCCTGTTGGTTAGCAAATCAACATCGCTCATCGCTCTCCTTGACACACTGCACAACTTCTCCAAGAGCCCCAGACCACAACTTCGTTACAGTCCCATACATGCCAGTTCAGTCTGAAGAGTCTCCGATTTTTGAAGCCAAAACAAAAATGACTTATTTTAGCTGTCTCTTGCCTAGAAATGCCCCTGCTTCAATTTAAGTGAATCGGGAAAATGCATTCTCCCTGATTTTTTCTCTTCTCAAAATCTCTCACTTTCTAGTTCTGAAATGTTGGTATGCATGCAGTCCATACAAACTTGATCCAACCTACACATCACCATGACCCAAAATATTACCTAGAAAGTGAACAGCATTCCTGCAATAACATGCTTGTTCTGTTCCACAGTATCTCTTTCTGTACATAAGATGCACAAGTATCGGCCCACCTCCTGTCTCTAAGCAAGAGATTCTTTGCACCCATTACTTCCTTTGATTTAGTTTACTGAATGGAGGCCATAAAATGGCCTCCTCTGCACTACAGATGTACTTCAAATAGGCAGCTCTTTGCAAGTAATGGCCTTGTAGTCCTTAACTTTGTTTTCAAGTTAAGATCAACACCTCCGCATAGGGCTACATGAGTTAGTAACCTCAATGGTGCATGTCACACAACTACCATTTCCTCAGCTCAATTCTCCCTTTTATTTTAGAGAGTATAATTTATCAACAATTCGTTTTCAGAGACAGGTGAAATATTGCAGTGAAGATAGTTATGAATACATGAATGTAATTTGCAGGTGGATAGCAAAGGTATCATCTAGTTGGGGCAGGAAGACAATTATGCCCCTCTGTAAATCAAACCTCTCAAAATGCTACAGAATAATTTTAAGGAGCAGAGTTATTCTGTCAGACCGTAATTCTTTCCGACTTCGCATTTCCATTTCGATTTTATTTACAAACCACACATTTCAAAATACACATATGAATATATGAATATATAAAAAAAAGGTTTTATGGTAACACATAACATCAAGAGCGGAAATTAAAGCTATGTTGTTTCTGGCTTGGATAGTGAGTACAAATAATTGGGTGCGGATACCCACAATGTTCTCATGTGGGACAAAAGATGGGTCAGGGGGAGTGAAGAATTTGCATAATTCACCTCTAACATTAAGTGGAAACGAGCAGGCAGGGAGTAGATGCTAAAATATATTTTCTAATACCTAGCACCTGCACCGACTTACTTTATGTTTGACTGTAGGCTTTGGCTGGCTATATGACTTATGGATATGTATTTTCAACACCAGTGCTTTAAATGGGTAGGTACTGTCCTGTACGGAGTACCTGCACTTCTTTAATTTAAAAGGGAGAGTACATGCACTTCTCAGTGCTGCTGCAATACAATTTAATGGAAGCGTGCCGGCACTTCCCAGGAGCAAGCAGGTGCTCTGTGATTACCTGCACTTCTATAGTTCCATTTCAGTCACTGCTCAACACACAATAGACCACCTTCAGAAACCAAACCAGCAACCGAAACTGCAACAACGTTCAGCAAATACATTTCCGGGGAGTTTCTCAGAGATATCATCTTGGCAAAGTAGCAAAGCATTAGCACGTTTTACATGATCACAAATAGAATATTTAGAAACACAGTGGATTGACCAAATTTGCGATGACATTCCTACAGATAGCTGGAAATAAGATGGCATAGTGCACTGCCAGACCAATTAATTCTCATCAACGGATTATTTTATATTTTTTGGAGGGGCTTTTCATTAAAAGTTTATATAATCAGATACTCTTACATGCAATCTTACTTCGGAACCTCGTTTACATTTCAGTCCAAGTGGTTTTAGGGTTCTTCTGATCAAAGAAACGTTGCCTCTGCTAATTTACACCAAGAGATAAGAAAACATTCCTGCTCACTAACCTTAAGAGCAGTTGGAAGAGACCATCAATAGTCTTTAAGGTTTCCACTCACCTATTCTGTTTCCAGCGGGCCTGCAATTTTCCAACATTTTCAGCATCTGAAAAGGAGAAAGTCTCTGCCTGTCTCGGTTTGCATTCATGTATTTCCAGGAATTCAAATCTGCCAACGTGTAAAAAATATAATGCCCCTGGAAAATCAGCCCACAGGAGCAGAGGTCCAATTTAATGAAGCTCCCGTAGGATTGGTACAAAGCAAACCCGACTTGCGTACCCTGGAGGATTCAAAGCGGCATCGCCTGCATGCCAAATGTCCTGCTGAATTCCACCGTAGTGTAGCAGAGCTTCTCTGAGGTGAGGCGTGGAAGGTTCACATCTCTAACAAGCATTTGCAATGCAATAGGACTCGCATTTACGCAAGACCTATTGCATTGCAAATGATAGTCATCACGGACAACGGAAGGGGGGGCGGGAGTCACTGACAACGGGAGGGAGGGGGGGAGAAGGCACGGACAACGGGAGTGCGGTCGGGGGGAGGGGGAGAAGGCACGGACAATGGGAGTGCGGGCGGGGGGAGGGTGTGAGAAGGCACGGACAACAGGAGGGGGGAGTACAGAAGGCAGTAGGGCAACCTCATTAAAGAAAATAGTGCTCACAGTCTAAATAACACGTACTGCATAACACTCGAAGTAAAGGGGCCAGTAGCCATGGGAGGATACAAATGACGAAATAAGGAGGGACAAACTAGCCTATAAACGAATCCGAAGGCAGCATTTACGAAGGACAAAGACACAAGCCAATGAAAAATAGGGGCGGGGGAGTGGGCGGGGCTTCCCTCACATACTGAACTACAGCAGATCTTCACCAGAGCAGCGCTTGCGTGCTGACTCTTGGCTCGACCAAAAAACGAGCCAGCATGCATTATATGTTATAAGGAATATATGAGGTTGTCATCTGTAAAACGTTGCATTTTTGTACAGATCTATGGGGCAGTTGTTGGTACAGTGGATTTGTTAAAAGTGGTCGCAATTTGCACACCGACTTTTAGAAAATCCAATGGTATTTGCAACCAGTCTATGTTCTAATAGGTTGGTTCACAAAATACTGAATTGCAGTGGGTCACAAATCAAACTATCTGATGAATATTAATGAGGTATGTCGCTAATTGCAACCTGCTACAATTTGCTGCCATCACAGGGTTAGTGGCCTGCTGGGCTCAGCAGACCACAATGTCTGTGATTGCTTTTATGAAAAGCAATTTTTTTTTTAAGCGGACCATTTTCCTTCAAGGAAAATTGAGTGCATTTAAAAAAAATTAAAGGTTGTAAAACAATTTTTTAAGAGTCTGCAGTGGTCCAGTGGGCCTCTGCCTACTCCTAAAATTATTTTTGGGACTATACCCTTAGAGGAAGTGATCCCCTAGGGACCCCTTCCTGTTTGTTTACCAGTTACCATCTTCTTTTGATTTGTTGGTAAAATATTAATATTTTGCAAGTGTATTTTGGTCACAAAACATTATTACATACCACAAGGAATCGATACCTGAAAAGGACGCCCTTAACACGCCCCTTCGAAATAGTGATTCCTTTTAATTTCCTAATCCCATTTAGCAATTTAGTACCATGTTACCGAAAATAACATACCATGTATATTAGTAAAGCGCACATTCACCCATGGGTATCTTGGTGCTGAATAACAGATGTTTATTGTTACTCAACAGTATTTATTTCATTGACCTCAGAAGGATGACAGGCTAAGTTGACCCACCGGGATTTGAACCTGTGACTATGAGGTAGAATACAGGCCCCTACAGTGGATGCATTTGTCCACTAAGCCACCAGACCAGACATGGGTTTGATACATTAAAAAAACACGTTCTTATCACAAACCCTGGGATTTACCGAATCACAGGGTTGTGGCAAGGAAAATACATTGGTACATCTGAGCCTATGTGCTGTATTTCAAATGCCAGTATCAGGCTACAATGATAGGCCTGAGCGCAAGTTTTTCAACTCTCACTGTATGTTATGACACAAAATGTGCAGCTATACACTAATGACACCTAACAGACATGGCCAGAGTATATTTTGTTACAAATGCTATGCAATAATACATTTCACAAATATATACAATGTGATTTTAGCATGTGGATCATGTTTAAAGTTTGACCACAGGGACTTTACCATTAGTTAGGAGGAGTACTGTGCACAGTGTTAGACAGAATACACAGATAGGGTACAACTCTGCAGGAACATTAGCAAAATATTATACCATTATAAACATGTATTACACATTTGAGTAGAATTAAACATTAGCATACATGTACATATATTGATAGTTTAAAAATGTACAAGACACAAAGGGCCTGATTACGATCTTGGCGGATGGGATACTCTGTCACAAACGTAACAGATTTCCCGTCCACTGTATTACAAGTTCCATAGGATTTAATGGAATTGTAATACAGCGGACGAGATATCCATCACGTTTGTGACGAAGTAACTCTGTCTGCCAAGATTGTAATCAGGCCCAACATGTTTAATGATATCATTTTTAATTTTAATGTGGGACTTTGTTCATCTTAATAAATGTATCGATATATTGGAGCACTTTTTATGTTGGCCCAATATTGACATACGCTGCTGGCCACGCAAATCTCTACATCAGGGATGAGGCGTTAGTCAATGCTAAATCCTCTGGTTTGGGCACCATCTGGAAGGGAGTAAATTAAATCAAATGCAAAAAATGCTTACAAAGGATTTAGGGGAGCCCACCTAATTGAATGGGAACTGACCCCCTCTCACGGCCACAAGTAAGCACAACACCACCTAATAGGGGTAGAGCTGGGAAAAGCAGATGAGCAAACCTAAAAATCTGAGCTACATTAATTTGAACGTCATTAAAACATGTCAAGTCAACCACCTATTTGTAAATGCAAAGTGAGATTTATTTTACATTAATAGAAATTTGTTTGTGGCATCAGTGGCCTGGTGAAAAATAAAGTAGTGACTCAACCACCTTTTTAGGTCTTGACTACAGACAGCCTAAGCTTCGGCTGCCACTCAGAGCAAGATCACCCTAGATCCTGACCGCCTCCAACTCCAATTTCCTTTCACCACAGCCTGTTACCTACCTATTAACTTCGATTGAGGCTAAAGTTCATTAACTTTGGCTATAATTTTGTTATTTCATACTATGGTTATGGCACTTATCTTTAAATATCTTAGATTAGTGTTGGGATATGTGTGGACTCCAAGGATTGGCCGGTGTGAATTTTGCCTAGCCATTCACAGGCTACCACACTTTTCCCAACATAGAGAAGTTGCTTAGCATGCTCAAAGTAGTGTTAACCCCTTCGCTGCTAGGCCTTTTCCCCTCCTGTGCTAAGCCTTTTTTTGGCTATTTGGGGTAGTTCGCGCTTAGGCCCCTGTAACTTTTTGACCACATAACGTATCCACGCCAAATTTGCGTCCTTTTTTCCAACATCATGGGGATTCTAAAGGTACCCAGGGTTTGTGGATTCCCCTGGAGGGGACCCTGAAATTAGCCAAAATACAGCTACATTTTGGTTTTTGGGGAAAAATGCGAAAAAGGGCTACAGATGAAAGCGTCTGGTTTTTCCCTGCAAATGGCATCAAAAAGGGGTTGTGGTGCTGAAATCACCATCTTCCCAGCTTTCAGGGACAAGCAGACTTTTGTCAGAAAACCAACATTTTTTACACAGTTTTGGCATTTTTCTGGGACATAGTCTATTTTTGCTATTTTTTGTGCTTTCAACCTCCTTCCAGCTAATGGTAGAAATGGGTATGAAAGCAATAATGGATCCTGGAAAGCCATACATTTCTGAAAAGTAGACAAAATTCTGAATTCAGCAAGGGGTCATTTGTGTATATCCTTCAAGTTTTCTTTATAGAAACAAACAGTTAAATATAGGAAAAATTGAAAATTAGTTGAAAAAATCAGCCATTTGTGTCAACGTTTTCACCTGTAACTTCTTCTAATTATGACAGATATTTGACAGCAATATACCGTTACATCCGCTGGACCTTTCTGGTTGTGGCGATATATAGGACTTGTAGGTTCACCAAGAATCCGACGAACCCAGAGCCAATAACTGAGCAGCGTCTTGCAATGGTTTTTTTATTATGTACCGGGTATATAGCAATTATTCTGGGAAAATTTATACATGGAAAAATCAGTATGAAAGACACCTATGTATTTCTGAAATGGGAACAAAATATAGAGTTTAGAAATAGTAGATATTTGCACATTTCCGAAATTGGGAGTACCCATACTAGCATGAGAATTATAGGACATTTTTCAAAATGACTTCTTTTTACACATTGTCTTTCATTTGGAAGGCAGAAATGCATCAAAAGTCAATAGATAATAACAGTTGCTCTACAATTTTGTGTTACCCTAAGTCTCCCGATAAAAATGGTACCTCACTTGTGTGGGTAGGCCTAGTGCCTGCGACAGGAAACGGCCCAAAACGCAACGTGGACACACCACATTTTCACAGTGAAAAATGACCCTTTTTTTGCAAAGTGCCTAGCTGTAGTTTTTGAATCCTAGCTCTACCGGCACCTAGGGAAACCTAGCAAACCTATACATTTTTGAAAACTAGACACCCAGGGGAATCCAGGATGGGGTGACTTGACTGGCTCTCACCTGGTTCTGTTACCCAGAATCCCTTGCAAACCTAAAATGTTGTCAAAAAAAACAAATTTTCCTCACTTTTCTGTGGTGGAAAGTTCTGGAATCTGCATGGATCCACAAAATTCCACCCACCCCGCGTTCCCCAAAGTCTTTCGAGAAAAACGGTACCTCACTTGTGTGGGTAGGCCTAGTGCCCGCGACAGGAAACAGCGCAAAACACAACGTGGACACACCAACGTTTTCTTGCCCAGAATCCCCTGCAAACCTGAAATTTTGTACGCGCGACAGGCAAGGGCCCAAAACGTATTGAGGCGACATCAAAATTGCCTATCAGAAGACGCACCTGGTTTTGCAAGGGGGTCCCATGACTTTTGGCCCGGGGCTCGGCGACCACCTAGGGAAACCTAGCAAACCCACACATTTCTGAAAAGTAGACACCCGGGGATTCCAGGGAGGTATGGCTTGCATGGATCCACCAACGTTTTCTTACCCAGAATCCCTGCAAACCTGAAATTTTGCTGAAAAAAATCACTTTTTCACACATTTTTGTGTGGGAAAGTTGTGGCATCACCGGGCTGACACAAATTTCCTACCACCCAGCGTTCCCCAGGTCTCCCGATAAAAATGATGCTCACTCGGATGGGAGGCCCAAGTACGTGCGACAGGCAAGGGCCCAAAACGTATTGAGGCGACATCAAAATTGCCTATCAGAAGACGACCTGGTTTTGCAAGGGGGGTCCCATGACTTTTTGGCCCGGGGCTCGGCGGCCACCTAGGGAAACCTAGCAAACCCACACATTTATGAAAAGTAGACACCCGGGGGATTCCAGGGAGGTATGGCTTGGGTGGATCCTCCAACGCTTTCTTACCCAAAATCCTCTGCAAACCTGAAATTTTGCTGAAAAAAATCACTTTTTTCACACATTTGTGTGGGAAAGTTGTGGCATCACCAGGCTGACACAAATTTCCTACCACCCAGCGTTCCCTCAGGTCTCCCGATAAAAATGGTGCCTCACTCGGGTGGGAGGCCCAAGTACGCGCGACAGGCAAGGGCCCAAAACGTATTGAGGCGACATCAAAATGCCTATCACAAACGACCTGGTTTTGCAAGAGGTCCCATGACTTTTTGGCCCGGGGCTCGGCGGCCACCTAGGAAACCTGGCAAACCCACACATTTCTGAAAAGTAGACACCCGGGATTCCAGGGAGGTATGACTTGCGTGGATCCACCAACGCTTTCTACCCAGAATCCTCTGCAAACCTGAAATTTTGCTGAAATAATCACTTTTTTCACACATTTTGTGTGGGAAAGTTGTGGCATCACCGGGATGACACAAATTTCCTACCACCCAGCGTTCTCCCAGGTCTCCCGATAAAAATGGTGCCTCACTCGGGTGGGAGGCCCAAGTACGCGCAACAGGCAAGGGCCCAAAACCTATTGAGGCGACATCAAAATTGCCTATCAGAAAACGACCTGGTTTTGCAAGGGGGGGTCCCATGACTTTTTGGCCCAGGGCTCGGCGGCCAGCTAGGGACACCTACCAAACCCACACATTTCTGAAAAGTAGACATCCGGGGAATTCAGGGAGGTATGGCTTGCGTGGATCTCCCAACGTTTTCTTACCCAGAATCCCCTGCAAACCTGAAATTTTGCTGAAAAAATCACTTTTTTCACACATTTTGTGTGGGAAAGCTGTGGCATCATCGGGATGACACAAATTTCCTACCACCTAGCGTTCCTCCAGGTCTCCCGATAAAAATGGTGCCTCACTCGGGTGGGAGGCCCAAGTACCTGCGACAGGCAAGGGCCCAAAACATTTTGTGATAGGCAATTTCAATGTTGCCTCAATACGTTTTGGGCCCATGCCTGTCGCTACGTAGCATCTGGGCCTCCCACCCGAGTGAGGCACCATTTTATCGGGAGACCTGGGGAACGCTGTGGTAGGAAATTTGTGTCAGCCTGGTGATGCCACAACTTTCCCACACAAAAATGTGTGAAAAAAGGATTTTTTCAGCAAAATCTCAGGTTTGCAGGGATTCTGGGTAAGAAAACGTTGGTGGATCCACGCAAGCCATACCTCCCTGGAATCCCCGGGTGTCTACTTTTCAGAAATGTGTGGGTTTGTAGGTTTCCCTGGGTGGCCGCCGAGCCTCGGGCCAAAAAGTCATGGGACCCCCTTGCAAAACCAGGTCGTCTTCTGATAGGCAATTTTGATGTCGCCTCAATACGCTTTGGGCCCATGCCTGTTGCAGGTACTTGGGCCTCCCACCCGAGTGAGGCACCATTTGTATCGGGAGACCTGGGGGAACGCTGGGTGGTAGGGAAATTTGTGTCAGCCCGGTGATGCCACAACTTTCCCACACAAAAATGTATGAAAAAAGTGATTATTTCTGTAAAATGTCAGGTTTCTGGGGATTCTGGGTAAGAAAACGTTGGTGGATCCACGCAAGCCATACCTCCCTGGAATTCCCGGGTGTCTATTTTTCATAAATGTGTGGGTTTGGTAGGTTTCCTAGGTGGCCGCCGAGCACCGGGCCAAAAGTCATGGGACCCCTTGCAAAACCAGGTCGCTTTGTGATAGGCTATTTTGAGGTCACCTCAATATATTTTGGGCCCTTTTCTGTCGCGGGTACTTGGGCCTCCCACCCGAGTGAGGCACCATTTTAATCGGGAGACCTGGGGCAATGTTGGGTGGTAGGAAATTTGTGTCAGCCCAGTGATGCCACAACTTTCCCACACAAAATGTGTGAAAAAGTGATTTTTTCAGCAAAATTTCAGGTATATGGGGATTCTGGGTAAGAAAACGTTGGTGGATCCACGCAAGCCATACCTCCCTGGAATCCCCGGTATCTAGTTTTCAGAAATGTGTGGGTTTGGTAGGTTTCCTAGGTGGCCGCCGAGCCCCGGGCCAAAAAGTCATGGGACCCCCTTGCAAAACCAGGTCGTTTTGTGATAGGCAATTTTGATGTCACCTCAATACGTTTTGGGCCCTTGCCTGTCGCGGGTACTTGGGCATCCCACCCGAGTGATGCACCGCTTTTATCGGGAGACCTGGGGAACGCTGGGTGGTAGGAAATTTGTGTCAGCCCGGTGATGCCACAACTTTCCCACACAAAAATGTGTGAAAAAGTGATTTTTTCAGCAAAATTTCAGGTTTCTGGGGATTCTGGGTAAGAAAACGTTGGTGGATCCACGCAAGCCATACCTCCCTGGAATCCCCCGGGTGTCTCTTTTTCAGAAATGTGTGGGTTTGCTAGGTTTCCTAGCTGGCCGCCGAGCCCCGGGCCAAAAGTCATGGGACCCCCTTGCAAAACCAGGTCGTCTTCTGATAGGCAATTTTGATGTCGCCTCAATACGTTTTGGGCCCTTGCCTGTCGCGGGTACTTGGGCCTCCCACCCGAGTAATGCACCGTATTTATCGGGAGACCTGGGGGAACACTGGGTGGTAGGAAATTTGTTTCAGCCCGGTGATACCACAACTTTCCCACACAAAAATGTGTGAAAAAGTGATTTTTTCAGCAAAATTTCAGGTTTCTGTGGGATTCTGGGTAAGAAAACGTTGGGGGATCCTCGCAAGCCATACGTCCCTGGAATCCCCCGGGTGTCTAGTTTTCAGAAATGTTTGGTAGGTTTCCCTAGCTGGCCGCCGAACCCGGGGCCAAAAACTCATGGGACCCCCCTTGAAACCAGGTTGGTTTGTGATAGGTAATTTTGATGTCGCCTCACTAGGTTTTGGGCCCTTGCCTGTCGCGGGTACTTGCCCCACCCACGCATGTGAGGTACCATTTTTATTGGGAGACCAGGGGGAGCAGAAAGGCTGTAATGTTGGCGGGGATGTGGGCATTGGCGTGCCCACTTCGGGCAGCCCCCACCCTAAAAACAAATGCGGAAAAAAAAATCCCTGGCGTCAAGTGGGCTTTCTGCTGCCCCGGGGGGGCAGATTGGGGGCTACTACCCCCATCTACACCCCAGGGGGGGCAGAAAGACTGTTATGGTGGCTAGGGCGTGGGGGCATTGCCGTGCCCATTTTGGGCAGCCCCCACCCTAAAAAAAATTGCACAAAAAAAAATCCCTGGTGGTTAGTGGAGCTTTCTGCCCCCAGGGGGCAGATTGGGGGCTACTGCCCCCATCTGCCTCCCAGGGGGGCAGAAAGGCTGTAATGGTGGCGGCGGGGTGGGGGCATTGGCGGGCCCGTTTTGGGCAGCCCACCCTAAAAAAAATTGCACAAAAAAAAATTCCTGGCGTTTAGTGGGCTTTCTGCCCCACCGGGGGGGCAGATTGGGGGCTACTGCCCCCATCTGCCTCCCAGGGGGGGCAGAAAGGCTGTAATGGTGGCGGGGGGTGGGGCATTGGCATGCCCGTTTCGGACAGCCCCCCACCCAAAAAAAACCACGCCAAAAAAAATCCCTGGTGTTTAGTGGGCTTTCTGCCCCACCGGGAGGGCAGATTGGGGGCTACAGCCCCCATCTTCCCCCCAGGGGGGGGCAGAAAGGCTGTAATGGTGACAGGGTTGGGGGCATTAGCATGCCCGTTTTGGGCAGCCCCCACCCTAAAAAAAAAATTACACAAAAAATAAATCCCTGGCGTTTAGTGGGCTTTCTGCCCCCCCGGGGCAGCAGATTGGGGGCTACTGCCCCCATCTGCCTCCCAGGGGGGGGCTGAAAGGCTGTAATGGTGGTGGGGGGTTGGGGGCATTAGCGTGCCCGTTTCGGGCAGCCCCCACCCTAAAAAAAAATGCGTCCCAAAAAATCCCTGGTGTTTAGTGGGCTTTCTGCCCCCCAGGGGGGGCATTAAGGCTGTAATGGTGGCGGGTGGGGTGGGGGCATTGGCGTGCCCATTTTGGGCAGCCCCCACCCTAAAACAAATAGCACACACAAAAAATCCCTGGCATTTAGTGGGCTTTCTGCCCCCCCGGGGGGGCAGATTGGGGGCTACTGCCCCCATCTGCCTCCCAGGGGGGGCAGAAAGGCTGTAATGGTGGCTGGGGGGGTGGGGGCATTGGCGTGCCCGTTTCGGGCAGCCCCCACCCTAAAAAAATGCACCAAATAAAAATCCCTGGTGTCTAGTGGGCTTTCTGCCCCCCCGGGGGGGCAGATTGGGGGCTACTGCTCCCATCTGCCCCCAGGGGGCAGAAAGACTGAACATTGGCAATTTGTTTGGGGGAGCAAAAGCCCTTGCCCAAGGGGCCGCTCCCCTCCCTGGTGCCTTAGTGGTGGATCCCTGCTTGGGGATCGCCCTCCTGGGACGATCCCCAAGCAGGGATCCACTGGGAGGGTACCATTGGAAAGGGAGATTCTCCCCTTTCCAATGATACCTCTCCCGTCTTTCTACGTGCTCAGGGGGCTGAGATAGCCCCTGAGCACGTAGAGTGAAACTGAAATGAGACTAAAGGCTCATTTTAGTTTCAGTTTTCAGTGAAATGAAGTCAGCGCGACGTGCGCGCTGATCTTCATTTCACTGAAAGGGAGGGGGGGGCCTCGGGAGCTGGGGAAGCTCTTCCCCAGCTCCAGAGGCTGTGGGGGAGAAAAGGAAATCCCTCTGCTGTCTGCAGCAGAGGGATTTCGTGCCCCTGGCCTCATGACGGAATGGTTCCGTCATGAGCACAGGGGCACCGATGCTCATGACGGAACCATTCCGTCATGAGCATCGAAGGGGTTAATATACTGTGTGTACACCTACCATGGAAATAGGTTTACACAATGTGTGGCTGACTGCACAGCTGTCCTCCTATGTCTGCTCTGGGCAAGTCGCACAAATGCAACTGAAGTAAACGTTCACATTCCCACACCATCGTGGTTTAAGCATGCAACATGTTTAAACAGGGAAGCAGAATTGTGCACCACATAAAAGCATTCCAATTTGAGTTCTTGCTAGATGTGATTAAGAGACATTTCCGTAGTTGCTTCTTCTCATGTTGAGGGTGTAGAAGCAAAAGAATGCAGCTTTGGCCCCAGCCTTCCATCATTGTATCTGACTGAGGCACAGTTTAACCACCTTGATTCACTCAAACTTGCCTCCGGTGATCTTGGAGCTATAAACTTGACTTTACACTCTGTGTATTCCTCAGCAAGGCAGTTAAGCTCTCCAGTTGGAACGCAATCGTTAGCAATTAGTAATTCACCTGGCGTGTTTATCCAAATATGGGGCATATCAGCAAGGGCCGGTGATAATTATCGCTAAGCGCGCTTAGCGCTAGGATAATTATCGCCGGCTATCGCTGGATTTTATCGCTGAGATAGCGCGCTATCAGCGACGCTTATCTCCAAAGCGATAAAATTCCAAGCGCAAGCTGCCAAATGTGCGATTATCTCTGGAAATCCAGCGATAATCGCACAACGTTTGGCGATAGCTTGATGATAGGGCAGGGCAGACTTAGCCATTATTTCCACCTTCCATTGGATATAATGGCTAAGTCAGACTGAAAACAGGCGTAAGGAAAGTAGCGATAACCGCGGTTAGCGCTACTTTTCTTATCGCTACGCAGGTTAGCGATCAGATTGCTGATAGGAGAAATGTCTGTTAGCGACATTTCTCACGTTATTTTGGGGAGGAACGCCCGCTTTGCATCTCATTAGAGATGCAAAGCTGGGCGTTAAGGGAAAGGGCGCTAAGGCATGGATTCACGCGATAGCGTGACCTTGCTGATAGTGTGATAAAATGATCGCCGCTTTTCGCCCGAAAACGGACACTAAAGCGGCGATAATTTTATCGCGGGGCCTTGATGATATGCCCCTTAATGTTTTTAGAGAGTGACTAGGAATACTTGAAATGCGCCGAAGCACTAAAACTAGCATTTTTTTTAAATCACAAAGAAAACAAGCACTGGTAAATGCATTCGGTTTCGCCTAGGTGATTAATTATAAGCAATTTTTTGTTGTAAGTTGTAGCTTGCTGAGTAGTAGTACAAAATAAGTTACAGAAAGTCTGTTAAATTGTTATGACTTGTTTATGTACAAAAAGGCAATATATTGTACTGTTACCAGTTGTATAGTGTAGGTAATATTATGTGTTTAGAGGAGTTCTGACAACTTTTAGGCCAGATGCCACTGCACCTGCTGCACCATTCAAATCATGCCCTAGTGCCTGCAAGATACCTGCATTTGTGACTGCCTGTTTAGTAGTAAAATATAGCAATATTTAGTGTTTAGAGAAGTTATGACAACTTTTGGCCCGTGTGCCACTGCACCTGCTTCACCATTCAAATCATGACCCTATTGCCTGTAAGGTAACTGCACTTGTGACTGTCTGTTTAGTAGTAAAATATTGCAATATTAGGTGTTTAGTGGGGTGCCTAGAGCGTTTGGTTCTGCTGCACAAATCAAATCATGACCTTATTGCCTGCTATATAAATGCACTTGTGACTGTCTTGGGACCCACTGCCTCAAAAAATTTATGTTTTACACCATCCCCGATCCACCCACCCGTGGCCATGTTTTGAGGTGACTTTTTGGGTTGTACAATTTTGGGGGTTCCCACGCTCACCCCAGTATAATTGCCGACATAGATACAAACACACATTTAGCCATAGATGCCAGAAACACATACCAAACAAGAGACTTTCATAGGAAAAGAAAATAAATTAGGTGCCAGCATAGCACCTTGAAGTCAACTCTTCCTTGAATGGGAAGCCAGTGCAGTCTATGAAGAATGGACATTGCATGACAACATCCAAGGGCCTTTATTACCAATCTCGCAGCACAATTTGCTGCCTTTCCAACTGAGAGCTAGGCAAACCCAAATTAAGGGCACATCTATGAGCAGCTGGTCCTGCAACAGCCGTTCAATGTACAGTGTAAGGCTGGGCACCATCTCTTTCAGTTTATTCATTTGCACTCATTACAGAAGCCCAGGTTTTTAGTTGCCAGTGACATTGAGTCCAGTTTAATCCCTTAATTTGTTAATCATGAGGGAGTCCGTACAGAAGTTGTGTTTCACTATATATATATATATATATATATATATATATATATATATATACACACACAAAAAAGAGTTGCCTCTAGGTGGGATGCACTCCCAGGTGGAAATTACGCCAAAGCAAGGGCACACGCCATGAACAAAGTCCTTTTCTGGTTAACCTGCCAGACGCGTTTCGGGCCAATGCCCTCTTCAGTGGCAGACCATGTGACGTGCCGGCATGCGGAAACCACCAGTAAATCCCCATAATAATAACGCTCAGGTGAACCACCTGAAGCAATGCTTCCTGGGACTGGAGGTTCAGTAAAACCCAAGTGGGTCACCGCTGGCACTCACATTCAAAAATGTCTTAAAAAGGATTGCCGATGTTCGCGCCGGCACCCCTGCATATAACAGGCACCTCCTGTTCCACAGTTAGCTGCCCCAATAAAGCAGCCACGGACCCGCAAGTGTTTCACAGTGGTGCAATCCCGCGACCAGGCAGGCCGCTGTACAAAATACAAAAAAAGAGTTGCCTCTAGGTGGGATGCACTCCCAGGTGGAAATTACGCCAAAGCAAGGGCACACGCCATGAACAAAGTCCTTTTCTGGTTAACCTGCCAGACGCGTTTCAGGCCAATGCCCTCTTCAGTGGCAGACCATGTGACGTGCCGGCATGCGGCAACCACCAGTAAATCCCCATAATAATAACGCTCAGGTGAACCACCTGAAGCAATGCTTCCTGGGACTGGTGGTTCAGTAAAACCCAAGTGGGTCACCGCCGGCACTCACATTCAAAAATGTCTTAAAAAGGATTGCCGTTGTTCGCGCCGGCACCCCTGCATATAACAGGCACCTCCTGTTCCACAGTTAGCTGCCCCAATAAAGCAGCCGCGGACCCGCAAGTGTTTCGCGGTGGTGCAATCCCGCGACCAGGCAGGCCGCTGTACAAAATACAAAAAAAGAGTTGCCTCTAGGTGGGATGCACTCCCAGGTGGAAATTACGCCAAAGCAAGGGCACACGCCATGAACAAAGTCCTTTTCTGGTTAACCTGCCAGACGCGTTTCGGGCCAATGCCCTCTTCAGTGGCAGACCATGTGACGTGCCAGCATGCGGCAACCACCAGTAAATCCCCATAATAATAACGCTCAGGTGAACCACCTGAAGCAATGCTTCCTGGGACTGGTGGTTCAGTAAGACCCAAGTGGGTCACCGCCGGCACTCACATTCAAAAATGTCTTAAAAAGGATTGCCGATGTTCGCGCCGGCACCCCTGCATATAACAGGCACCTCCTGTTCCACAGTTAGCTGCCCCAATAAAGCAGCCGCGGACCCGCAAGTGTTTCGCGGTGGTGCAATCCCGCGACCAGGCAGGCCGCTGTACAAAATACAAAAAAAGAGTTGCCTCTAGGTGGGATGCACTCCCAGGTGGAAAATACGCCATAGCAAGGGCACACACCATGAACAAAGTCCTTTTCTGGTTAACCTGCCAGACGCGTTTCGGGCCAATGCCCTCTTCAGTGGCAGACCATGTGACGTGCCGGCATGCGGCAACCACCAGTAAATCCCCATAATAATAACGCTCAGGTGAACCACTTGAAGCAATGCTTCCTGGGACTGGTGGTTCAGTAAAACCCAAGTGGGTCACCGCTGGCACTCACATTCAAAAATGTCTTAAAAAGGATTGCCGATGTTCGCGCCGGCACCCCTGCATATAACAGGCACCTCCTGTTCCACAGTTAGCTGCCCCAATAAAGCAGCCGCGGACCCGCAAGTGTTTCGCGGTGGTGCAATCCCGCGACCAGGCAGGCCGCTGTACAAAATACAAAAAAAGAGTTGCCTCTAGGTGGGATGCACTCCCAGGTGGAAAATACGCCATAGCAAGGGCACACGCCATGAACAAAGTCCTTTTCTGGTTAACCTGCCAGACGCGTTTCGGGCCAATGCCCTCTTCAGTGGCAGACCATGTGACGTGCCGGCATGCGGCAACCACCACTAAATCCCCATAATAATAACGCTCAGGTGAACCACCTGAAGCAATGCTTCCTGGGACTGATGGTTCAGTAAAACCCAAGTGGGTCACCGCCGGCACTCACATTCAAAAATGTCTTAAAAAGGATTGCCGATGTTCGCGCCGGCACCCCTGCATATAACAGGCACCTCCTGTTCCACAGTTAGCTGCCCCAATAAAGCATCCGCGGACCCGCAAGTGTTTCGCGGTGGTGCAATCCCGCGACAAGGCAGGCCGCTGTACAAAATACAAAAAAAGAGTTGCCTCTAGGTGGGATGCACTCCCAGGTGGAAATTACGCCAAAGCAAGGGCACACGCCATGAACAAAGTCCTTTTCTGGTTAACCTGCCAGACGCGTTTCGGGCCAATGCCCTCTTCAGTGGCAGACCATGTGACGTGCCGGCATGCGGCAACCACTAGTAAATCCCCATAATAAAAACGCTCAGGTGAACCACCTGAAGCAATGCTTCCTGGGACTGGTGGTTCAGTAAAACCCAAGTGGGTCACCGTCGGCACTCACATTCAAAAATGTCTTAAAAAGGATTGCCGATGTTCGCGCCGGCACCCCTGCATATAACAGGCACCTCCTGTTCCACAGTTAGCTACCCCAATAAAGCAGCCGCGGACCCGCAAGTGTTTCGCGGTGGTGCAATCCCGCGACCAGGCAGGCCGCTGTACAAAATACAAAAAAAGAGTTGCCTCTAGGTGGGATGCACTCCCAGGTGGAAATTACGCCAAAGCAAGGGCACACGCCATGAACAAAGTCCTTTTCTGGTTAACCTGCCAGACGCGTTTCGGGCCAATGCCCTCTTCAGTGGCAGACCATGTGACGTGCCGGCATGCGGCAAAAACCAGTAAATCACCATAATAATAACGCTCAGGTGAACCACCTGAAGTAATGCTTCCTGGGACTGGTGGTTCAGTAAAACCCAAGTGGGTCACCGCCGGCACTCACATTAAAAAATGTCTTAAAAAGGATTGCCGATGTTCGCGCCGGCACCCCTGCATATAACAGGCACCTCCTGTTCCACAGTTAGCTGCCCCAATAAAGCAGCCGCGGACCCGCAAGTGTTTCGCGGTGGTGCAATCCCGCGATCAGGCAGGCCGCTGTACAAAATACAAAAAAGAGTTGCCTCTAGGTGGGATGCACTCCCAGGTGGAAATTACGCCAAAGCAAGGGCACACGCCATGAACAAAGTCCTTTTCTGGTTAACCTGCCAGACGCGTTTCGGGCCAATGCCCTCTTCAGTGGCAGACCATGTGACGTGCCGGCATGCAGCAACCACCAGTAAATCCCCATAATAACGCTCAGGTGAACCACCTGAAGCAATGCTTCCTGGGACTGGTGGTTCAGTAAAACCCAAGTGGGTCACCGCCGGCACTCACAAAAAATGTCTTAAAAAGGATTGCCGATGTTCGCGCCGGCACCCCTGCATATAACAGGCACCTCCTGTTCCACAGTTAGCTACCCCAATAAAGCAGCCGCAGACCCGCAAGTGTTTCGCGGTGGTGCAATCCCGCGACCAGGCAGGCCGCTGTACAAAATACAAAAAAAGAGTTGCCTCTAGGTGGGATGCACTCCCAGGTGGAAATTACGCCAAAGCAAGGGCACACGCCATGAACAAAGTCCTTTTCTGGTTAACCTGCCAGACGCGTTTCGGGCCAATGCCCTCTTCAGTGGCAGACCATGTGACCTGCCGGCATGCATCAAAAACCAGTAAATCCCCATAATAATAACGATCAGGTGAACCACCTGAAGCAATGCTTCCTGGGACTGGTGGTTCAGTAAAACCCAAGTGGGTCACCGCCGGCACTCACAAAAAATGTCTTAAAAAGGATTGCCGATGTTCGCGCCGGCACCCCTGCATATAACAGGCACCTCCTGTTCCACAGTTAGCTGCCCTAATAAAGCAGCCGCGGACCCGCAAGTGTTTCGCGGTGGTGCAATCCCGCGACCAGGCAGGTCGCTGTACAAAATACAAAAAAAGAGTTGCCTCTAGGTGGGATGCACTCCCAGGTGGAAATTACACCAAAGCAAGGGCACACGCCATGAACAAAGTCCTTTTCTGGTTAACCTGCCAGACGCGTTTCAGGCCGAGATTTGGGTGGTGTTAACTCCAAATCTGCAGGCCCTGCAACTGCTGCATTTACGAAAACCTTTAACATTAGTTAACCAATTGGTGGTATTGGTTATTTCAGGGCTGTTTCTGACTATAGTGTCATGCATGGACCAGGCTCTCCTGTAGGTGATGTCAGGCCTAGGGGCAACTATGGGTCCTAGTGTGGAGTCTGTTTTAATAATGCCCCAGTGTTTGTTGAAAATGGATTTGAGTGCTCTTGACTCAGTGTTGTGATTCATGATGAGGCGTGTAGTTACATATCCCTTAGTGGCCAGGTCCGCTTGAGTGTCTGAATCAACAGTGGTCTCTGCGGATGTGTTCTGTAGTAACAGCTCTCTGGGAAATGAATTGGCTTTGGTGATTGCAGCAGTGATAGTCTTATCAGTGTAACCCCTGGCTTTGAATCTCAATTCAGACTCCAATTGGCATTTGGCTAGGTCTGTGGGATTGCTGCAGATTCTGTGCAAGCGCAGCATTTCTCCGTATGGAATGCTAGCTATAAGATGTTTTGGGTGAAAACTGGTGGCGTGAAGGGTAGAATTACCTGCAGTGATTTTTCTATGGAGGGTGGACTGTAGTGAGTTGTCTGAAACATAAATTTTTACATCTAAAAATTCTACAGTGTCAGTGCTGATGGTGGCATTGAACTCCAAATTTAAATCATTACAGTTGATATCATTGATAAATGATTTAGCACTGTCCATAGAACCCCTCCATACCACAAAAACATCGTCTATGTAACGTAGCCAGCAAAGAATGTTGTTGGACCAGGCTTCAGAGTGCGTGACCTGGAGGACCCGCTCCTCCCACCAGCCCACATGGAGGCAGGCGTAGCTGGGGGAAAAGCAGGCCCCCATAGCCACACCCCTGAGCTGCTGGTATATCTTGTTGTTAAACATAAAATAGTTATGCTGTAGGCACCACTCAATAAGAAACATGATGAGCTCATTATGTTTATAACAGTGGATAGGGCGTTTGGTCAAAAATTCACGGCATGCATTCAGTCCATCAGGGTGAAGGATGCTCGTGTAGAGCGAAGTTATGTCGAGGGACATCAGGATACAGTCTGGTGAGCACGGAATGTTTTTGATTTTAAGCAGGAAATCGCTAGTGTCTCTCAAGTATGTAGGTAGTTTGGTGACGTGCTCTTGTAAGAAATGATCCACATATTTCGATATGTTTTCGCAAAGGCTTTTGCGTGCCAATATAATAGGCCTGCCAGGTACCGGCGATGTTTCCTTTTGTATTTTAGGCAGGAAGTACAAAATTGGTAATACAGGAAATTCATTGTTCAGAAATTTGAACTCATCTTTGCTGAGAGCGCCTTGAGTCCTGTAATTGTTCAAGCATCTTTTGAGTTCTTTGCCACTAGCGATCACTTCCTTCATGTTGGTAGGCCTGTAACATGTGTCATCATTCAGGTGTCTGTGGGCTTCTTCCATGTACATGTCTTTAGGCCATAGGACGATGTTACCTCCTTTGTCTGATTTGTTGATGATTATATCAGTTCTGGCTTTGAGTTTACTCATGAGGTCCATATATTGTTTGTATTTGAAATCCTTTTTGCTTTTTGCACGGGTTCTTCGTTTGTGCAAATTCTTGACTTCTTCCACAATGACATCATTGTAAATGTCAATGGCATCTCTAGGCATGGAGGGAGTGAAAGTGGATGGTGGCTTGAACGGACTCCTGATGGAGGTCGGTGTGTCAATGCCAGCGTTATGTAATAGTACTTGCGTAGAGGGATCGTCATTTGGAGATTCTAGCTCAGACATAGTTCTGATGATGGCAATGTCTGAAACTGCAAGAGTATCTGGCGTGTGAACCCCCACACTGCTGTTGGAAGGTAGGGATGTGTTGCCATGTTTTTGTTTGAAAAATTTGATGAGTTTAAGTTTCCGAATAAAATTAAAAATGTCAATTCGAGTGGTGGTGTAATTGAAACCGCTTTCTGGGCAGTAGGTCAAACCTAAAGAGAGAAGTTGTTTTTCCGCCTCTGTTAGTTGTAGATCCGAGAGATTGATAACTGTATTGGAGTTGCTGGTTATTTTCGTCTCCAGTTGCCTCTTTTTTTGTTGAGGTTTCCTCTTTGATTTCCTGCGCTTTCTGCGCTCCCTACTTCTGCAGTTCCGCCTGTGTTTTGTTTCTTCGGTAATCTTGGTTGCAGTGTTTGGCGCCTGTCTTCGACTAAAAAACCAAGTTCCTCCGTTAAGCAGAAGTTGTTTCTCAGTCTGGGGTCACTATTGCTTGTGATGCTGCCGTCTTCTGAGTCCGTGCCGGTGTCGACAGTGGAACTCAGGTCAGATGTTGATGCCGAGTCAGTTGGATCACGGGACATGGCAGCTGACGATGTTGGTGCGGTAACTTTGGTTAGAGTATTGAGCTTTTGTCTTTTTGCTGAATCAAATTTCCTCGCAAAGGTGAAAATCTGCCCACACTCATAGTCAGACTTATCTCGCGCAAATTTAAATGCCTTGCGTGTCTTTATAGTTTCTTCATGTTTTTTCAATCTTGCCATTATTTCCTCACGGCCTTTGCTCACAATTTCTTTTTGGTCTGAACTGTTGAGTTCCTCATTAATTTTGTCAATTTTGTCTTGAAGTTCCCTTCGATCAATGTCAGCATACTTGGTGAGGATAATTATTAGGCGCATAGAAGCCTCTAAGTTGCTCTCCGCCCACTCTTTGAGCATGAGTGGGTTGGGATTGTCGAAGCTTGGAGCTAACATGATCCTTAGGCCACGTGGAATCCGTCCTACATCGCGGTATTTTTGCAGGGACTTGCACTCCCACCATTTAGTAAGTTCATTGTGCATACGTTTTTCCAGGTTTTTAAGTTTGGATTTGATATCGCCACTTTGAGCCCCTACAGCCGCAGGGGCTCGTTGTTGGATGTCCAGTGCTGGAAGGTTGTCAAACAATTCATCGGCAGCTGCTTCCCTTTCTTGCAGCGCTTGTTTTGACATGCTGTGTAGGACAGAATTAAGTTGTGGCTGTCGATAAATTATATACATATGTCAATGTCAATGTGATGTGACAGCCAATCTTATAACCTCTTTTTAACCTGCCAACTCCCTTGCATGCATACACTCACCCACTGGTATTGAGGTGATGGACGGGTCCTCCGACTCGGCGCACAGCTCTACCGTGGCAAGATATTAGCAGCTTTATCCGGGCTGGGCAGGGGGCAGTGATTTGTTTCGTTCTCCTCCCAGAGAGACAATCTTTCGTACGACTGAAAGAAATCACATGAGCCCTTCGTGGCAAAGAGGGGGTCTGTGGTGCAGAGTCAGTCGTGCTCCGCTTGAACATGAAACCAGGATCCCAAAGAACGACCGCGGTGGGCCAAACAAGGGCACAGACTCCAGTTGAAGATGCAATAAAGAAAATGTATTGTCTTAGCATGTCAGGATGACGCGTTTCGACCACAAGCCTGTGGTCTTGATCACATAGTGCGCTAAGGTGAGAGGCATACAATTTATAGTGACATGAGTGACTTTACTATGTTCATAGTGACAAGGCAGAAAATGTTACACTTTTGCAGCATGTAGTAAAACATCTTGTCATACAGTGATGACTAGGCGCAGCAATGACAAGCAGTTTTGGTAGCAGGCATATAGAAAAGACTACCCCTCTATATGTAGGTGTAGATGGCCATATGTTCTGTAACATCAGTTGTGTGTGGCAGACTAGAAGGTAAGCTCGTGTAATGGCGGTGCTGGCTGCATTGTAAATGATAAAAAAATATGCTAAATAAATGCAAGAATTGGGTTTGAAGTCTCCCAAATTATGTCTGATGGAAAACAAAAATAAACGGTATTCCTCATTAATCGTGGGTGTGTGAATACATCCTAGAAACCATGAATGCCATGTGGCACAATTGAATGTGGGAGGAATCCGGTGTACCATCGTAACTAGGAGGGGAACAATGTATAAAACCCATTCATGTTAGTAAAAGCGTGTGGAAGAAAATGCCAAAGTCTCTGTATCTGTCAGCGCGCAACTAATGCGGTTGTATATTGTAAGCTTAGTGCTGGTGCGGACGAAGGGCCTAGATGTTGCTGGAGTTTAATCTTAACATGTTGAGGGCTGAGCCTGATGTATGGAAATCGAGTCAACTGCCAAAAAATATGTCAAATAAGTGAAAAAATGCTGTACAGTGCAGTCACTTATGGGTAAAGTTAAAAATGAGTGCATAATAGTGGGAAAACTTAGTGTTGGTGCCGTGAGATGTGGTGAAGACAAAAATCCAAACAGCCGCTAAAGGAATAGGCGTGATTGGAGCAGAATAGTTAAAAACTGTGTTTGTAGTGGATTAAATATATATATATATATATATATATATATATATATATATATATATATATATATATATTCACTGAAAAAACCATAGGTTTCAGACACGTTATAGTTACAAATTAGCATTTAAAAAACCTTTGAAATTCACTGAAAAAACCATAGGTTTCAGACACGTTATAGTTACAAATTAGCATTTAAAAACCTTTGAAATTCACTGAAAAAACCATAGGTTTTAGGGACAGTTTTAGTTACTTGGACATTGCACTCGTACAAAACCCGTGAAATTCCCCCGTTATAGTTAGTTCAGCTAACTATAACTCGCGCCTCGCAATGCACTGCTGATGACGTCACATATTACATCACTCATGACATGGTCAGTGACATCACTGATGACATCACTGATGACATCACTGATGACATCTCAAATGACATCACTGATGACATCATCCAGTGACTGTGTGTTTCTGTAAAGTTTAAATATTTTTAATATATATAGGAAAAGACGTATTGAAGAATGAGTGGGTGTGTAAGTGTCTGTATGGATGATTTAGTAGGTGCGTGACTGACTCTATAAGTGAGTGATTTAACGTATCTTACTGAATGCATGGGTTAGTGACTAAACTGGGTGAATGTCTGTATCCGTCTGTCTGTTGCTGTGTAAGTGGCTGCATGTGTTTGTGAATAGCTAAATGAGTGTCTATATGAGTTATTGAATGCTTGTCTGAGTATCTGTATGGGTGCCTGAGTGTTTGTGTGGGAGGGGTGTGTGCAACTCTGTGCATAGATGTGTGAGTGGGTGATTCACTGGGTGGATGGTTTCAAGAGTGCATCTGTGATAGACTGTATGGGTGGGTAAGTGTGTGTAAGAGTGTGTTAGTGAGTGAATGTATGTCCCAGTGGTACATGTGTGAGTAACTACATATGTGAAAGGCAGTATATATGTGTGTTGGAGTATATAAATAGCTATAAGCAAGAGTGAGTGATTGTGATAGTGGCTGTATGGATGAGTGTGTGCTTGTATCTGTGATTGTATAAGAGCGTAACAATGTGCTACTATTTGTATGAGTAAGTGAGCTGGTGTGTGTATAACTGTATAGGTGAGTAAATGGCAGTGTGTTTAATTATTTGCATGACTGACTAGGTGTGTGAGTATCTCTATGGATGAGTGGCGTTGTTTGAGTGTCTATATAGGAGTAAGAGTGCATATGATAGTCCTGTACTGAGTGACCGTAAGTATGAGTGACTGTACGGGTGAGTGAGTGGATGTGTGTGTGTAGACCTAAGAATCAGTGAGTGGGTATGTAGTTATTGGTGTTGGAGTGTCTATGGTTTTGCGAATGGCAGTCTGTAATTTAGAGTGGGTGAATCAAAGGTTATATTAGGGTGTGAGGAGGTGCATCAGATTATCACGTGGATGATGTCATCAGTGATGTCATTTGAGATGTCATCAGTGATGTCATCAGTGATGTCACTGACCATGTCATGAGTGATGTAATATGTGACGTCATCAGCAGTGCATTGCGGGGCGCGAGTTATAGTTAGCTGAACTAACTATAACGGGGGAATTTCACGGGTTTTGTACGAGTGCAATGTCCAAGTAACTAAAACTGTCCCTAAAACCTATGGTTTTTTCAGTGAATTTCAAAGGTTTTTAAATGCTAATTTGTAACTATAACGTGTCTGAAACCTATGGTTTTTTCAGTGAATTTCAAAGGTTTTTTAAATGCTAATTTGTAACTATAACGTGTCTGAAACCTATGGTTTTTTCAGTGAATTTCAAAGGTTTTTTAAATGCTAATTTCTAACTATAACGTGCCTGAAACCTACGGTTTTTTCAGTGAATTTCAAAGGTTTTGTAAATGACAATTTTTAAATGTATTAATTGTTATATTATTTTTTATCATACTGATTTACTACATTTTTAGAAACAATTTTTTTTTACATATTTTATTTTTAAATTACATTGTAATTACATTATACATTACATTACAAAAAATACTTTCTCAGAATGAATTACTTTAGTTTAAATACTTTGCAGATAGGCAATAGACTTTTAAGTACAGTAGTTACAGTTGTTGCAATGGGCAACACATTTTCAAACACAATGCAACATTCAGCTCAATGTGAATTTCTAGTTAAATGCAATTAGTTACTTTATGGATTACTTTTGTAACCACAGGACTGGATCCTAGATTCAGTCCTGGTACATCTCCTGTAAACAGTTGAGTAAAAGCGTTTTGGTTACAGTCGTGATTTTTAAGGAATATTATTGTATTTTAAAAGTTGACACTTAGAAACTTTTTCTCATAGAATCACCAATGTTATCCTATGGAAGGAAATTCACTTAGCAGGTAAAAACTGTTATCGTTACTTTATCTTACTCAGTGTTGGATCCTGGATCCAGCACTGGTGCATCTCCTGTAAACAGTTGAATGAATGCGTTTAAGTCATACAGGCGATTTTTAAGGAATATTTGTAGTTTGTGAAAATCGACACTGTGAAAGTTTTCTGCTGAAAACCAGACAATGGATTCCTATGTTAGAAAATATAAGTTACTGGTAAGTACGGTTAAAATTACTTTTCAGGGTCAGTGCTGGGCTAAAAGATGCAGCACTGGGTTCTCTCCTGATAACAGGTGAGTAAATTGGAATTCGTACTTTGGTTGATTTTAGAGGAATATTATAAAGTTCCAAAACTCCACACTTAGAAGAATTTCCAAGTGAAACCAGTCAATGTTAGCCTATGAAGGAAATTCAAGTTACCGGTAAGTACGGTTAAAATTAATTTTGAGGATCAGTACTTGGCTGAAAGATGCAGCACTGAGGTCTCTCCTGATAACAGGTGAGTAAATCAGAATTCGGATTTCGGCTGATTTTAGAGGAATATTTTAAAGTTCCAAAAATCAACACTTAGAAACTTTTTCAGCAAAAAGCAGGCAATGATATCCTATGCAAGGAACTTCAAGTTACTGGTAAGTACGGCTAAAATTACTTTTGAGGATTAGTACTGGGCTGAAAGATGCAGCACTGAGGTCTCTCCTGATAACAGGTGAGTAAATCGGAATTCGTATTTCGGCTGATTTTAGAGGAATATTTTAAAGTTCCAAAACTCCACACTTAGAAGAATTTCCAAGTGAAACCAGTCAATGTTAGCCTATGGAAGGAAATTCAAGTTACTGGTAAGTACGGTTAAAATTACTTTTCAGGACCAGTACTGGGCTGAAAGATGCAGCACTGAGGTCTCTCCTGATAACAGGTGAGTAAATCGGAATTCGTATTTCGGCTGATTTTAGAGGAATATTTTAAAGTTCCAAAACTCCACACTTAGAAGAATTTCCAAGTGAAACCAGTCAATGTTAGCCTATGAAGGAAATTCAAGTTACCGGTAAGTACGGTTAAAATTACTTTTCAGGACCAGTACTGGGCTGAAAGATGCAGCACTGAGGTCTCTCCTGATAACAGGTGAGTAAATCGGAATTCATATTTCGGCTGATTTTAGAGGAATATTTGCACAATGGTGAAGGGAGGGGCGGGGCCTCAGGTGACATCTGTGCAAACGCGCCCCGTTGCGCGTTTTAAGTTGGGGGATTAAGTCCCCTTGAATCCTGAGGGTCCCTAGGGGCCAACTAGCCCACCAGGAACCTCCAATATGCGCCAGGGGCTGCGTTGCAGAGACTGTAGAGAGGCCACACCCCTTTTACACCTCTCTGCAACGCAGCTCTGTGGCGCTTTCTGGATGTACCTGTTGGGCTAGTTGGCCCCAGGGACCCTCAGGATTGAAGGGATTTAATTCCCCATCTTAAAACGCGCCACGAGGCCTGTTTGCACACATGTCACCTGAAGCCCCGCCCTCCCTTCACCACTGTGCAAACGCGCCCGTGGTGCGTTTTAAGTTGGGGGATTAAGTCCCCTTGAATCCTGAGGGTCCCCGGAGTCCAACTAGCCCACCATATACCTCCAAAAGCGCCACAGAGCTGCGTTGCAGAGAGGTGTAAAAACGGGAAGGGGGCCGCGTGGCCCCCCTTCCCTTGGCCTGTATTGGCCCCGGGGACCCCATCCCCCGGGGCATGGCCTCTATATTTATTTTTTTGAGGGGGCAGCGTGGCCCCCCTCCTCTGGCCATTTTAAGGCCCCGGGGACCCCATCCCCCGGGGCCGGCCTTTCCTTTTTAAAAAAAAAATGTTTTGCTCTTTTTTGGGGAGGGGGGCCGCGTGGCCCCCCTCCCGGGCCACTACTTGCCCCGGGGACCCCATCCCCCGGGGCTGGCCCTCTCCGTTGGGGACTGTGGTGGGGTCCCCAATGCCCCCACAGTCCCGCCGGCTCCCCACGTCCCTTGGGAGCCGGCATTGCTGTTCCACATGGGGAGCAGCTGACATGCTGCTCCCCATGTGGAAAAGCAATCGGCTTTGGATATTGGAAGAGAGAGCAGGTTTCCTGCTCTCTCTTCCAATATCCAAAGCAGTTTGCTATGGCAGGACGGGAGCCGCGAGGCTCCGTCCTGCCATAGCAAACTACAGAGTCCCGGGGGTAGGCACCCCGGGACACTGCAGGAGCCGGCCCTGGGGGTTGCGGTCCCCAGGGCCATCAAGGGCTCCAGGAGGGGGGCCGCGCGGCCCCCTCCCTACATCAGCACAGCCCCGGGGAGGTGGTGGTCCCCGGGGCTTCGGGGTCCAAAACGGACCCCCATTTTAATTTGTTAGTGCCCCGGGAGGTGGCGGTCCCGGGGCGTGTGGGGGGCTGGAGCCCCCACACAGGTTGTTTAATTTAAAAAAAAAGCCCCGGGGAGGTGGTGGTCCCCGGGGCTGCGGAGGGCTCAGAGCCCTCCCGCACCATTTTTAAAGAAAGCCCCGGGGGTGGCGGTCCCCGGGGCTTGGGGGGCCCTTTGAGGCCCCCACACATAAAATTAAACCCCCACCATGCCCCCGGGACTTGGGCCACCCGGGGGCAAGATACTGTCGAAGCGCGGGAGACCGCGCTTCGATTTCTCGGCAGGATTCGCGCACCCTGAGCGCATCCTGCCGATTTTTTTTTTTTAAATGCTTTTTTTGCCCAGGGGTCCTTGTGGGACCCCCTGAGCAGGCCTAGGGGGTTAGGGTGTTTCTACCCTGCCCCCTTTGTGCGTTTGCACACTTGTTTCTTTTTTTCTCGGCGGGATACGCGCACCCTAAGCGCATCCCGCCGATTTTTAAAAAAATTCTTTTCTGCCCAGGGGTCCTTGTGGGACCCCCTGAGCAGACCTAGGGGTCAGGGTGTTTCTACCCTGCCCCCTTTTGCGCTTTGCGCACTTGTTTCTGTCCCTCGGTTCTACCGAGGGACAAAATGGCTGCCAACACTTCCTGAATCGGAATGTTGACAGCCAGCTGACAACCAATTAGCATGCAGCTCGTGATCGGGACGGTGCGCGCAGGGTGCGCTGAGGGTACGCGTATCCGACGCGCCCATAGATATATATGTACTTTTACTTTTGATTTTCTCAGGAACTACTGAACGGATTTACACCATTTAAGCAAAAGGCACCAGTCTGAACCAAGGACTACCTCTTTGCCAAATTTGGTGTAATTCCGTTCAGCAGTTCGAGCTGTAGCTGCGACTAAAGGTTCCAATGGAAAAATGAATGGGGAAAACGCGTTTTGGGACCCCCTTTTTTCTCGGCCCCCGCTTCACGTATCACCCCGAGACTTTCAGGGTAGGAGCGGAGCGGAGCGCTCCCAACAAGTTGGAAACTTTCACGAAGATTCGTCAACCAGCGCCAACGTTATTTCAAATAGAATGTCGCGGATTTCCTATGGATAATAGGTTGTAACTATAACTATCTACTGGCGACCGCCAGTAGATAATATATATATATATATATATATATCACCACGAATATATATATATCTTTCAAGGCTTCTCAGAATGCAATACCTTTCAAATAAAACAATGTGCATCGAGAGTCGCATTGTTGCGGCTCTCTACACGGCAAAAGGCACTACTGAACAACGTTAAAGGTGGCTTTCATTCCCGGTTATTCTCTTGTATTACACAGCTAGCTGCGCTGTGAGATAATCACACAAAAGGCTGACATGAGTGTCAGTCAGGGGGAGTATATTTGTCTCACCGTCATGATATTGCCTGATTCGTCATATCCTTCGTCATATCCTTCTGCCTTCCATTTAAAAGAATAAGGGACTATTTCACATCTGAAAGCCATGAGCGCTACCCAACAGCAAGAATCGAACCTCAGGCCAGCTCATACACAGAGGAACTCAGGTTGAAAAAAAAGGTCACTGCAAGCAATTGGAGTGCAAATGGAGAACCAGTCAAGACCGCACTGATAAAGACATCTTCAAACCCACCCTAGATGCTGCGACCAGCAGATATGGAACACTAAGTGTACAGCCTTCACAGACCGCATCAATGCTGGCACAAACAGCAGCAAGAAAATCTTCACCATCATCAAAGATTTCAGTGTGCTTCCTTCTGCCTCCAGCAACAACACCCCCTCACAAGATTTTTGTGAGATATCAGAATGCAACAAAATCACCTCCATATATGTCAAGTTAGGCCCTCACCTGGACCCCATCAAAATTGCAGCTCAACTTCCTATCATAAGTTGGCAGGGTATGCCCAGACGTGGGTCCCTTGCTCACTTTGCCACTGGATTCAAGATAGCCTGGCTGATGAGGGTTTTGAACCCGAAACCGGTCCCAGGATGCTTGTTTCCGGTCCAGGGAAGACATGGCTTGGCAGTTCGGGCTGGACTGTTCCCATGAGGCACAGGGTCAGACTGATTTGCATATGGCCATGTCTGAACTGGGGTGGTGGAGTGAGCTAAAGAATGATGATGGATTAAACCCAGATCAGTTGACTGGGGGTGAGTGTTTGATTTGCTCTAACGCTCCGTCCATCATCCCCTTTGGTATCGCTTTGTTCGCCCTAAGTTGGCAGGGTATGCCCAGACGTGGGTCCCTTGCTCACTTTGCCACTGGATTCAAGATAGCCTGGCTGATGAGGGTTTTGAACCCGAAACCGGTCCCAGGATGCTTGTTTCCGGTCCAGGGAAGACATGGCTTGGCAGTTCGGGCTGGACTGTTCCCATGAGGCACAGGGTCAGACTGATTTGCATATGGCCATGTCTGAACTGGGGTGGTGGAGTGAGCTAAAGAATGATGATGGATTAAACCCAGATCAGTTGACTGGGGGTGAGTGTTTGATTTGCTCTAACGCTCCGTCCATCATCCCCTTTGGTATCGCTTTGTTCGCCCTAAGTTGGCAGGGTATGCCCAGACGTGGGTCCCTTGCTCACTTTGCCACTGGATTCAAGATAGCCTGGCTGATGAGGGTTTTGAACCCAAAACCGGTCCCAGGATGCTTGTTTCCGGTCCAGGGAAGACATGGCTTGGCAGTTGGGACTGGACTGTTCCCATGAGGCACAGGGTCAGACTGATTTGCATATGGCCTCTGAACTGGGGTGGTGGAGTGAGCTAAAGAATGATGATGGATTAAACCCAGATCAGTTGACTGTGGGTGAGTGTTTGATTTGCTCTAACGCTCCGTCCATCATCCCCTTTGGTATCGCTTTGTTCGCCCTAAGTTGGCAGGGTATGCCCAGACGTGGGTCCCTTGCTCACTTTGCCACTGGATTCAAGATAGCCTGGCTGATGAGGGTTTTGAACCCGAAACCGGTCCCAGGATGCTTGTTTCCGGTCCAGGGAAGACATGGCTTGGCAGTTCGGGCTGGACTGTTCCCATGAGGCACAGGGTCAGACTGATTTGCATATGGCCATGTCTGAACTGGGGTGGTGGAGTGAGCTAAAGAATGATGATGGATTAAACCCAGATCAGTTGACTGGGGGTGAGTGTTTGATTTGCTCTAACGCTCCGTCCATCATCCCCTTTGGTATCGCTTTGTTCGCCCTAAGTTGGCAGGGTATGCCCAGACGTGGGTCCCTTGCTCACTTTGCCACTGGATTCAAGATAGCCTGGCTGATGAGGGTTTTGAACCCGAAACCGGTCCCAGGATGCTTGTTTCCGGTCCAGGGAAGACATGGCTTGGCAGTTCGGGCTGGACTGTTCCCATGAGGCACAGGGTCAGACTGATTTGCATATGGCCATGTCTGAACTGGGGTGGTGGAGTGAGCTAAAGAATGATGATGGATTAAACCCAGATCAGTTGACTGGGGGTGAGTGTTTGATTTGCTCTAACGCTCCGTCCATCATCCCCTTTGGTATCGCTTTGTTCGCCCTAAGTTGGCAGGGTATGCCCAGACGTGGGTCCCTTGCTCACTTTGCCACTGGATTCAAGATAGCCTGGCTGATGAGGGTTTTGAACCCGAAACCGGTCACAGGATGCTTGTTTCCGGTCCAGGGAAGACATGGCTTGGCAGTTGGGGCTGGACTGTTCCCATGAGGCACAGGGTCAGACTGATTTGCATATGGCCATGTCTGAACTGGGGTGGTGGAGTGAGCTAAAGAATGATTCTGGATTAAACCCAGATCAGTTGACTGGGGGTGAGTGTTTGATTTGCTCTAACGCTCCGTCCATCATCCCCTTTGGTATCGCTTTGTTCGCCCTAAGTTGGCAGGGTATGCCCAGACGTGGGTCCCTTGCTCACTTTGCCACTGGATTCAAGATAGCCTGGCTGATGAGGGTTATGAACCCGAAACCGGTCCCAGGATGCTTGTTTCCGGTCCAGGGAAGACATGGCTTGGCAGTTCGGGCTGGACTGTTCCCATGAGGCACAGGGTCAGACTGATTTGCATATGGCCATGTCTGAACTGGGGTGGTGGAGTGAGCTAAAGAATGATGATGGATTAAACCCAGATCAGTTGACTGGGGGTGAGTGTTTGATTTGCTCTAACGCTCCGTCCATCATCCCCTTTGGTATAACTTCCTATCATGGCTGACAGACTTATCAATTTGATCTCCTGCCCATGTGGACTGCGATACGTGGGGATGACCACACACAAGATTAAGACGCGAATTATGGAGAATAAAAGCACCATTCACTGCAGGAAACTATCCACCAAGCTTACAAACCATTTCCTTGAGAGGAACTACTCACCAGACGATCTGAACTGGACTGTTCTGGAGCAACCCTTCATCCCCTCTCATGTCACAGATACCCCTCAATACCTGTTCAGACGCGAACAGAGATGGGTTCATAGACTACAGAGTGATACAACAGGTCTGAATGATGACATTCCGTGGGTAGCCCTCTGAAGACGGGTGCAGTTGCTTCGGATATTTTTCATTCTTGATCTTGCACACCAGCGTTTGCAGTGTTACCAATCTTGCTCACAATATTACCAATCTTGCTCACGATATTAACTAGATCAGGGTTCCGCTCTAGCAAGATCTCTCTATAGATCTTCTGTATGGATTGATTCCGCTGAGATGGGTCCCTAATTTTACAATTGTTGTAAACATCATAGAAGCAACATACCGGAGCACGGCATGACTTTAATTTGCCTGGTGATGTGACCACACACGTACAACACGCCAATGCGATGTGGGCAGTTTAAGACCCCTACAGTAACATACATGGAAATAGAAAAATATAATATAGACACCTGGTTGTCACACTGGGGTTACCTGGGCATCGGTGGGTGATTTTATGGTTTATTATATGGCATATGGTGTACAACAAACCAATATGGATTCTAATGGATGGCATCACCTTATATGCCATAATAAATTCATGTAACCACAAATGATTATCTTACTCTCGTAATACTATTACTAATACAAAACTGGTTTCGAGAGATACACTTCGCAATTGAGCGCGGTACCAGGTAGTTTATGAACATCCTCTTTTTGTGCCTTTGAATCTGTCCAGTTTACCATTTAGTTGCTCTCATAACACACTAGTGTTCACAACCGTTGTAAAATGTAAATGTAAGTCCGTTTTTATATAGCGCAGCTACTCACCCTTACGGGTCTCAAGGCGCTGGGGGCCGTCGTGGAAATTAAGTGAGCTATTGCCCAGAGTCACATGGTGCTGAGCTGCTGCCGGAGCCGGGGATCGAACCGTGAACCCTGTACTCCGAAGTCAGCTGCCCTGGCCGCTGCACCACACCTCTCCACTGTTTATTGTGTGTACAATAAAGCTATTGAAGCCTGCGAGTCAGGAGTAACACCTGTCTCCTGTTGGGGCATGCGCAGTCGAGCGCGCCTACAGACTGATTGCACTACAACTCCCTACATGCCTTGGGACGCACACACATGAATGTACTTAATCGTTTAATCGGATTCCTTCTCAGTATTTAAGGAGGGCAGTCTGGCTTCCACGCTCACCTCCGGTTGCAGCTTTCATACTGCCTGGGGTACCGACGGAGAGGTGAGTGGGGAGTCAGGCTGTGCGCGATTTGGGGCTTTTTCGTCTTACATGTTTTTCCCAGGTTGTGTTTTCTAATCCTTGTTACCCTGTCTTTGAAATGGATAGGAAGGCACACTATTCAACCAACGGGGGGCACTTATGTCTGTTTTTGACTTGCGTAAGAAGGTTTTTTTAGATTGGTCACTGACCGGTAGCAGTGAGCGGCTGCTCATGAGTGCCTCTTCTTTTGTAATACTCCATCGGTTGTAGAAAATTTCTTTCATTTAAGGGTACTCTCTCCATTTTAACCTATCTAGGCAAGCATGACATATACGGTTAACTGTCTGATACTAAACAATCGACAGTGCGCCAGCATTTATCATCGTTTCTTCATTTGGGTCATTCCATATATTTACCAGTGCGATGGAGCCTCATACAGATATTGGTCAACGATGCACACACCTCCAAGACTCAGCACCGTATTATGTGCTGTTTAACATAGGCTCCAGGAACATGCATATTAGTGAAGGTTTATGACACCCTATCTATCTATCTGGCAGAACAGGGAACACTATGGGCATCTAAATACGGACCCACTACGGTGGACATGTTATGACTGACAACTTTTACAACCAGCAGACAACACGTATCATACGAAGTTGTCTATTTGTGAAGTATATAGATGATGCGGAAAAGGTGATTGCTTTGTCCTTTATCATGTGTACTGGGTTTCCCTGTGATCTTTTCCTCCAAAACTGTTTTTCTATATATATAGACAGTGAAGTGCCAATGATATTTAGTGCGATGTGGTTGTGACACATGTACATTCACATTTTTTATAGTGCGGTGCCCCCTTCCATGAGCTGTTGCCAGGTAGAGGTGAGGTATCTTATCCGTGAACTACGGGTAAGCAAATTTTACTTTAATTACATATGCTAGTCGCATTAGAGATGTGGTGAGAATAGTATCCCACATAAGTATCACGGTTTTCTGAAAACTTGTTCAGAGTCACTTATCTATTTGTGTTTTATGTTTTTGTATCTTTCTCTAATAGGTACGATTACTATACTTTGAACTGAAAACAGCTGTAGCAGTGGTTTTGTATTTCAGTATCAGTAGTGTTCATTTTTCACTATTCACTTGGTTTGTGTGCAGCAGCATCCACATAGGTCCTGACGAAAGCGTTGACACCGTATGTGTCACTATGGCTGAAACATGTAGGCCTCTCTTTTTCGTCCGACACATGCGGTTTTAAATCCATACTGCAGGTGTACTGTTTTTAACCCTGGCAGCGAGAACAAGCCAATAAAGTAAACATTTTGCTCTCGCTAGTTAGTTTTATTATCACTTCATACACAGTTATTTTCTGTTGCGCTGCGCCCTCACCGTAACCTGTTCCTCTCATCTGTTGGATTTAGAATATCTTTTATAGAGTAGATATACAAAAACATCCCTGAGCTCCTCCCTCTCAGAGAGGGGGTTGTAGCCCTTGGCGGGACTAGGGTTTTCCACCAAGAGGCGAATCCCAGATGATGAAGCATGCCACCTTCGGTGGATGAGGGATTATGTCCTGAAAGGGATTATCCCACAGTTATCTCTGTGTGATTTTTTCTAGTATCTCTGACTGTTTGCCTCACTATTCTAGACCCAAGGATTTCTATGTTGTTTTTGAAAAACAAACCCTGCCCTCCTGGCCCGCCATCACCACCATCAAAACCATCGCTACCATGAACCGTATCTACCTGGGGGCTCCATCTGAACCTTTCCCCACCGTGCCTTCATGAAAGGACTCCTATCAATTAGCAAAGCACTAACACCCATACTTAATGCCTCCATCAACGTAGCCACTTTCCCAGATACCTGGAAACACGCTGCTGTTGCGCCCCTTATCAAAAAACCTTGTGCTAATCCAGTCGTGGTCTGCAACTTCAGACCCATCTCTTTCCAACCATACATGGCCAAGGTCTTAGAGAAGCTAATCAACCAATGCCTCACCGGCCACCTGAGGAACCATCTGCTCCTCAACGCCACACAGTCTGGATTCAGGCACAACCACAGTACAGAAACAGCAATCATTGCCACCACATGTGACATCCGCATGATCCTTGACAGAGGAGACACTGAAGACCTCAATCTCCTGGACCTCTCTGAGGCATTTCACATGATCTCACATCCTATCCTCATCAGACACCTGCACAAGATTGCCATCCAAGAACCCGCTCTCCGCTAGATTTGCTCCTTCTTAACAGATAGAACACAAGCTGTCAGCCTGGCACCTTATACATTGGAAGCCCGCAAACTCATCTGTGGAGTTCCTCATAGTTCATCACTGAGCCCGACCCTCTTCAACGCATACAAGATCCCTCTGGCCAACGTCATCCACACATGTGACATCAACATCCTCTCTTATGCTGACAACACAAGACTCATACTCTCCCTTTCAGAGAAGACCCCCAGCACAAGAAACTATTTTACCGCCTGCATTACCGATGTCACTACCTGCATTAAGGCCAACTGTCTCAAGCTCAACACCGACAAGACAGAAGCACTGATTTTCAGCAAGAACACCTCGCCATGGTACTCCAACTAGTGGCCGGTCGAACTTGGACCCAGACCCAGCACCCACACCAGGAACCTTGGAATCATCATCGACAGTAACCAGGACATGGCCGAACAAGTCAATGCTTTTACTACATCCTGATTCTACACCCTGAAAATGCTGAGAAAGATCTTCAAAGGGCTCCCAAGCAACATCAGAAAACTTGTCAATCATGTCCTATTCACCAGCAAGTTATACTAGGGGAATACTCTGTACACAGGTATCACCCTGAACACTCAGCAGCCAGACTAATCCTCATCCTTCCACACAGAACTCACATCATACCTCACCTCAGGGAACTCCCCTGAAACACAAATGTGCTCATTTCAAACTCCTCACACACACATTCAAAGCACTGTAGACACCTGGACATCTAGCCTGCCACTTGCCTGCGGCCTCCATTTCCTGCTTGTTCCAGCCTGATCCAGTGAAACTACCACTGCGCAGGTTTTCCCGCCCGGGTTTTCCCGCTCACCGTTCTTCCTACCAACACAAGCCCTGCTTACCCCAGGACCTACGTAAAGCAGGCTGCAGCATGACCGCGCAGCACACGCCGACAGCATGTGTGCCACTTGCATGCCAAAGGCGTGCCAAAGGCAAACTCGTTTGCGCCTGTCCGCACCTGGAGTGCACACAGCATCATGACCCCTGGCCCGCCTGCCCCCTGCAGATATACCATCACCAACCTCTACCCTCTACACCCTCAACCCTGGACGCTGCAACAAACATTGTCACCACTCCAACCCACAGTAGCACCTTTCACCTGCACCAACTGCCATTTCCCCTGCCACAGCACACACACCAGCCCATCAACCAGCCCCACCCAGAACACACCACAGACACCACTTGAAAAAAAAAACTCACATGGGCCCTTCTCAAAACACGCTCACTATGCAAACACACCATTGAGATTTGAGACCTCATCTCCACCCTCACACCCGACGTCCTCTTCCTCACTGAGACCTGTCTCAACTCCACTTCCACGCCCGACATTGCCAATGCAATACCCAAAGGATACAAGATCACCCACTGTGAGCGCATCAACAATCCTGGTGGAGGGATCGCCATGAAACACACGGAATCCATCATATGCACCACCACTAATGACAAAATCACCCCAGCCATGGAACACCTCAACTTCCAACTCCAAACAGACAGCTAAACCACCATCACGGGCACCTTTGCCTACCTTCTTCCACAACCACTTCCAGCCGTATGCAACTTCATCACCGACTTCATCACCCCCCTCGCCATAGACTCTAACAACTTCATTCGGCAACCTTAACTTCCATCTCGACGTCCACAATGACATCAATACTGCCAACTTCCCCAACAGCATGAACAACATCGGACTCAACTAACTCGTCCACGACCCCACGCACACTGCAGCTGCATCAGGTGCAACTGCACCACGGAACTCACCTGGACTGACCACTCCATTGTCCACTTCAACATCACCAGCTCATGGACATCCACCCCCAGTCTGCCCAACACCCCCTACATCATCTGAAGCAACGTCTCAAAGGAGACATGGCTTAATGCCTTCAACAGCACCCACCCTATCTCCTCCAAAAACCTAAACCAGAACATTAGAAACTTCAACAATTGGATCACCAACTGCACCAACATCGTAGCTCTCCTCAGCAACAACACTCATAGAAGGTCAACCAAGCAGGCTAGCTGCTACACTGAAGACCTCAGAACCTCTAAACGACAATGTAAACAACTGGAAAGGAGATGGTGCACCAGTATGGACACGACCGACAAGACCACCTTCAAGGCAGCCCTCAACATCTACCACAGACAGTTTATGTCTTAAACATAGTCAAAGAATTCTACAACCCCCCAGCTGCAACAAAAAACATTACCCCCTTGCAGACTTCTTCTACGACAAGATCACCAACATCTACAGAAACTTCAAACCACAGCCCAAGGCCACCGACTTCTTCAAGCAACATATCGACCCCACTACCACCACATACATCCGACTAACTGAATGGAGCCAGCTTGCTCCACAGGACAATGCCTCCATCATGAACTCGGACCACTCGGGCCCTAACCGACCCATGCCCTCACCATATCTCCAACCTAGTCGAAGACAGAATTAACCACGTACTCCCCACCTTGTTCAACACCTCAATTGCCATGGCCACCTTCCCCGAGGACTAGAAACATGCAGAAGCCAACGCCATACTAAAGAAACCATCAGCAGACCCCAGCAAATTCAACAGCTACAGACCAATCTCCCTGCTCTCATTCCCCGCTAAAGTATCAGAAAAAGCCATGAACCAACAACTCTCCTCCCATCTGGAATGGAACCTCCTACTCGACTTCTCCCAAGATGGATTCCACAGCTATCACAGCACCAAGACAGCCCTCATCGTGGCTACCAACGACATTCAGAGCCCTACTCGACCGAGGAAAGACTTCTGCTCTGATCCTCCTAGACCTGTCAGCAGCCTTCAATATGGTCTCCCACCACACACTTATCACAAGGCTGCACACATAGGCCTTCAAGGATCCGCTCTCAGATGGATCGCCTCTTTCCTCACAGGAAGACCACAAAAAGTCTGCCTTCCCCACTTTATCCCTGAACTCAAGGAAGTCATCTGTGAAGTACCCTAAGGATCCTCGCTCAGCCCCACCCTGTTCAACACTTATGTGACACCTCTGGCCAGCATCGCCAAAACCCAAGGAGTCAATATCATATCTTATGCCGATGACACACAACTCATCCTCTCCCTCTCCGAAGACACCACCAACACCAAGACCAACTTCCACAACTGCATGACAGACATCACCAACTGGATAAAGGAAACTGCCTGAAGCTCAACATGGACAAGACAGAGGTACTGATTTTCTGAAACAAAAGCTCCCCATGGGAAACATCCTGGTGGCCCGTATGAACTTAGGCATCATTCTGGACAACAAGCTAACCATGATGACTCAGGTCAACTCTGTCTCCTCCTCCTGCTTCTTCATTATGTGCATGCTTCATAAGATACTCAAATGGCTACCCCAAAGCTCAAGACGCACCATCACCAAGTCCCTCATCTCCAGCCGACCGGACTTCGGCAATGCTCATCTCCTCTGACAACTAAGGCCATACAGAACACCGCAGGCAGATTTGTCTTGAATCTTCCTAGACGAACCCACATCACCCCCTACCTCAGGGAACTCCAATGGCTTCCGGTACAGAAAAGATGCCAGTTCAAGCTTCTTACTCATGCAGAACTGCCGACCGCCTACTTGAGTCACCACCTGAACTTCCATCAGCCCTCCAGACACCCCCGCTCAGCGTCCCTTTCTCTAACCTTCACCCCTGCATCCAACGTATCAGATGCGGAGGTCGCTCCTTCTCCTACCTAGCAGCAAAGACATGGAACAAGCTACCCTTTCATCTATGGACCACCCCATATCTTCCAGAGTTCCGAAAGTCCCTGAAGACCTGGCTATTTGGCTAATCAACTTGTCCCTGCCAGCGCCTGGTTACTTGCTCAGGTAACCATAAGAGCTCTACAAATCTTCTGTTTGATTGATTGAGGCCCCACCTACCTTAAGAGTTGCATCTCCTTCCACCAACCACAGAGACACATCCACTTCGAACGACTTCTGCTCGCACACATTCCATGCATACACAGAACGAAATCAGGAGGATGGGCACTATCTTACATCGCTCCTGTAGCATTGAATGACTTCCCACTCCACATCAGAGCCTCCTCCTCTCTTCTTGAACTCTGCAAGAAGCTGAAGATCTGGCTTTTTAATTAACCAACCTACCCTAGGCAGGGCTAGGCACACACACCTGCTCAGTGCCATGATACCCTCGTTGGTGATAGTGCGCTTTACCAGTGGCAGCTGGGACCTAAATATTTGGTGAGGCAACCAACCCAAACCCCAACCCGCACTTTAAAAACAGGCCTGTTCGACCACATACACTTGATCGATCCTCGTGAATCTTACAGGGACACAAGTCCCACTTCTCCCCAACTCCCTCCAGCTCCCTTCCCAACTCCTTACTAGGCCTGAAAAAACACAAAATCGCATTTATGAACTTGAGCCAAAAACAACCCTTCTGGTGGATCGATTTTCTTCAAATAAATTGCATTCTAATTTCACATCCCCAGCTATTGGGATCAGTACAGTAGCCAACTCAATAATTTAAAAATACAAATGTACTTAGCCACTCGCTGGCTTACCTGCTCCTGTCCTCTCTGTTTCTTCAGTCCCTCTGTGCTGGTGGTCTCTGCAGCAATTGAAGTCTCCACATGAATTCAGATGCTGCTTTCATGCTGCTGGTAAGCAGCATGAGAACAGTGCCAGGATTGGTTGTAGCAGCCTGCCTTGACATTCCTGCAGGCACTGGGGGCCTGTGCCTGCTCTCCACCTAGCTGTCTAAGACAGCTGAGTGGAGAGGTTTAAAGTGCACATGTCAGGCTGGCCATCGCAAGACAGTTGGCCAAAATGACATGCGCACTCTAAACTGGTGGAGTGAGCACCACTCCCCTTCTGCTAGGCAGCAGCCCCAAACACTGGCTCAGGCTTGGGAAAGGAAAAATAAAATGGTAATAAATTAAATTTATTGCCTTGATGAACTTAGACGCACTATAACTAATTAGACACCAAGTAGACATAATAGAGATTGTCAAGAAATGGATGGGTATAGGAAATAAAACGGGAAGTGATGCTGAAGAGATGACATTATAATGAGGAAGGGTGGGGGAGGGAAATGAACATTTGGGGGAATTGTATAGATATCGTCTGTTTCAGGAAATAGGTTGGCACATCAGCTATATTTTGAATATGATGTTTAATTGTTTAAGCGTGTAAGTTGGATACATAAGCTTTTGACATACCTATATGCAAATGTATAAATATATGTAAAACAAATAGCGGATGTTCATAAAATGCCAATAAAGAAATATTAAAATAAAATAAAAAATTAATTTATTACCATTTTATTTTTCATCTTTGCGGCGCAAGCAGCAGGGGGCGACGCTCCTCCAACCTAATGGAGGGGCCGCCGCTGCGCTTTACAAATAAACATAAAACATAACATAACATAATACATTTTATTCTTTATCTTATACATTCATTATAGACAGAGAGCTATGTTTCTATACCTACCATTCCTACCTACCATACCTAACTTACCTTCTTCTGTAGCTAACTAACCTACTTTTATACATATCAGCCATATATATATATACCAAACCTACCTTCCATACTCAACCTACCATACCTAGTTTACATACCTACCACATCTACTACCCATTATCCTTACTACCCACCATACCAATTTACAATACCTAAACTGCCATCACTTTCTACCATACCTAAACTAGCTTAACTACTGTAAGAAATTGGGTTATTCGTTTAGGGGGATGGAAACTTCACTGAGGCAACAACAACAATCCATGTCAGGGTGAACCACAAATTGTCACGAAATTAACCTGATGCTCTGATAGCACAAAAGCAGTCAGGCTTAACTTAGAGGCAATGTGTAAGTATTTATGCAGCACACAAACAGTAATAAAGTAAAACACAATACAAGAAAAATCCCAAACCAATTTATAATGATAGAGTCAATTTTAATAAATAAAATGATACCAGAACAACAAAACCCCAATCAGTAGAACCAGAGATATTCAATTTTAAAATTTGAAGTGAAAATTGAGCCTAAAAGCACAAAGGGCCACTTGCGGTCATCTGGTTGTGCTACAGCGGGGGAAGTGTGGGTCAGTTAGAGGGACCAGGTTATTCCTGCTGAAAAGTTGGCTTCTAAGTTCAGTGCAAAGAGTTTAGTTCGCAGTGGAGGAGGCAGAGAGGAGGCTGAGAGTTGTGGATGGATGTTGCGGCAGTGCAAAGAGCCAGTCAAGCAACACAGATGGTCTTTGCTGTAGCTGCACATTGGCAGTCATCACTGGCTGTTGTTGCTGTAACGCGAAGTGCAGGTATCACTTTGCCACTCACTATGGACAGTTTTTAGCACAAAGAGCTGGTTTCACCAGAACTTCACATTGGCAGTCGTCACAGGCGGCAGAGTTTCATCACGAACGGCCCGTTCGCAGTTGCGAGGAGCCCAAACTTCAGAATTTTCACCTTTTCATTTAGGAGGAGCTCTCACTGATGCCAGCCAGGGGTGCGGGACCTGGAGGGACACCTCTTGAGGATCAGGACAGATTCCAGCAGTGGCCAGCAGCAGGGCAGGTCTAGTTGTAGGTCCCTGCAGGTCTAGTTGCAGCAGGTCAGCTAGGCAGTTGCAGGGAGGCCTCTGAAGCTTGTAGTATTATTGTAGCTCACACAGGAGGCCAGCCAACTGATCCTTTGAGTCACTTTGGGTAGCCTGGGATAAAGGCAAGCAGGTCCAATCTTCCTTTTCTGACAGCAAGAGAGTCCATCAAGCACAGGGCAGTCCACTGGCAGCCTTCTTCTGAATCTTCCACAGGTCCAAGAGTATTATGATGAGAGACTCTGAAGGTCTAGTATTTATAACTGGTGCCAGCCTTTGGGAGGGGAGACTCCCTGTCCTTCCCCCACACCTGGGGGGCAGGGTTGAAAAGTTCTTCCCCTGTCAAGGATCCAAACTGTCTGGTGATGACAAAAGGCAGGGAAGGCCTTGTGTCAGGTTCCTTTGTATGTGCTGGAGGGAAAGCCCTGTGAAGTGTAAGGGGGGTTGGGTGCAGCCCCTCCTCAGTCATTCTACCAGGATGGCCTATCCTATCCATACCTAAGCCCCCTTTGAGTTACTGTCTGGAAGCAATACACAAACCTCAACAGTAGACCTATCCACAGTCATGTGACCCAGGACACTAGCAGAAAGGCAGAGTTGGTGCGGACAAGAAAATGCCAACTTTCTAAAAGTAGCATTTCAAAATTCTAACTTAAAATCCAACTTCACCATTAAAGAGGATTTTAAATTACAATTCATTTGAGTGTAAAGAACATATCTACATCTGCTCCTAATCTAAAGTTAGCACTTATTAAAGGTAATAAGGTAACCCTGTGTTAGTAAGTGGGCGAGATAGGCCTTACAACAGTGAAAAATGGATTTATGATTTTTTCACTGCCAGGACATGTAAAACTTAAGTACCTGTGTCCTACTTTTTAAATTCAATGCACCCTGCCCTTTAAGCCTTTAGGACTGATCTTAGGGATGACTTGAGTATTAAAAAGGGAGGTTTAGGCCTAGCGAAAAAGTTTATTTTGCCAGGTCGATATGGCTGTTTAAAACTGCACTGCAGGCTCCAGTGGCAGGCCTGAGACATGTTTAAAAAGGCTACTTAAGTGGGTGCCACAGTGAGTGCTGCAGCCCACCGGTAGTATTCAATTTACAGGCCCTGGGTTCATGTTGTACCATATACTACGGACTTGCAAGTGAATTAAATGTGCCAATCAGGTATAGGCCAATTTTTCCATGTTTTAAGGAGAGAGCACAAGCACTTTACCACTGTTTAGTAGGGGAAAAGAGCACAGAGTGCTAAAAGCCAACAAAAACATGCTCAGCAAAGGAAGGCAGAGGAAGGCAAAAGTCTGGGGTGATCCTGCAGAAAGGGTCAAGTCCAACACCTACCCTCCAAACCTACCCTACTGAGCCTACCATACTTATCCTATCATAGAAAACTATCATACCTAGCCAACAACCCCCTACCCATCAGACCTCAGGTACACAACCAATATATCTACCACTCATACCTACTATACCAAAGCTACCATAACTACCTACCAACCATATATACTTAGCGACCATACATGCTATACCTAACTTAACTACCAACATATCTGTTACATACCTATCACACACAAGCTACCATACATAATCTTCGATACCTACCTATCATACCTAACCTACCACATCTAACCTAACATACCATGCCTACTCCCTGCCATGATATTCCTATCTATCAAACCTCCCCTACCAGCTTGTCTACCATACCTGCCTATCATTCCTAATCTACCATACCTCACCTATCTAGCCACCTTGCATACATACCTTACATACCTATGATATCTACAATACCTAATATAACTACCTACCATCCATACATGCCTTACCTACCAACCATGCTTATCATGTCTGGCTACAATTCTTAACCTACCATATTTAGCTACCATATCTAACATACATAATCTATCATCCCTAAAATACTAGACCATACCTACCTATCATAGGTACCTTTCATAGTTGTATATATGCTTAACAAATGCATACCTAACTAATACTTAATTAATTTAAATATAACTTAATTTCCTTTCATTTCCCTTTAAGAGTATATGTAACACATATGTATTAATTTCAATTCACATATATTACACAACTAAAAAAAGTAAAACAGAAGATACTTCTCCTTCAATGTTTTCTACAAAACTAACAATTACTTTATACTACATAAATACTACCCCAACCCATTGGAGCACTCCATTAGAGAGCACGTGTTTCCTTGGTCTCTGGTTTCTCCCCTGGTTCTTCCTCTGCAACCCCCCGTGCAGTCGTATTTTTTACTCAGTTTGCTAATGCTCCCAGTCTCGCTCACTTATTATTTTTACTTTATTTATTTGTTTTAAGAAGGCCAGGCAGCTGCTTAGTGGTAAGGGGCCCCTCACTTCCGTTTTTGTGATGCAGTGGACTCCCTTTTTAGGTCGAGCCTATAGTGGCAGCACGCATGCGCAGCTTGCTTTGCGAGGCATGCAGTAATGCAGTATGCAGTGGAAGCTCCGCCCACTCTCCACCCATGTTTTTAATTGGCTTGTGTCATTGTCTTTTGTAAATGCTGCCGCCTGATTGATTATGAGGCTTGTTAGTCCCTCCTTATTATGGCCATGTCGTCATTTGTACCCTCCCATGGCTACTGGCCTCTTTACTTCGAGTGCTACACAGTACGGTACGTGTTATTTAGACTGTGAGCACTACTTTGTCAGTGCCTTCTCCGACCGGTACTCCCGTTGTCCGTGATGCAATGCAATAGGTCTCGCTTAAATGCGAGTCCTATTGCATTGCAAATGCTTATTTCTTTTGCATAGGAGCGCTATGACAAAGGGGAATGGTACAGCCTGTAGTATGGTAAATATTCCTTATATGATATGCATCACATACGACCCAGACGGGACTCGAACACACAATCCCCAGCTCCGGAGGCTGATGCCTTAGCCATTAGGCCACTGGGTCAATGCGTAGTTGATAGGCACGCTAACGCCTTGTATCTAGTACGCATGCGGCACCAGTTCTATTATGTATGCACGGTGAAGAATGCCCATTTATAATATTTGCTAAAAGTGTTGTTTCAAGCCTCGGTTTCTTAGCACAATGTTTCTGCATCTGGATACAAACAGCTAACACTGAAATAGATCAAATACTAATCCGGTAATAACACCCGCACTGTGCCCACTCCAGGTTGGCCTGCCAACTTTCTTACAGACGTATTACCAAAAGACAGCCAACACGAGTTGTAGTTTGTGGTGGTCGTTGTTGGCCGCAGTTTTATTACCATTATCAATATATATGCATACTCATTTTGCCATCCCCTGGGCATACTTTTTGTGGCCAGGGTCATAAATCATTATCATGGCATATCATAAATCTTGTGTCATACATCATTCGCGTATCATAAATCATTTGTGTCATGACAGCCCTAAATTGGCGTCATAAATCATTACCGTCACTTGTCATAAATCATTCGTCGGTCATAAATCATGTGTTTGTCATAACTTATTTGCATATCATAGAATCGTACATCATGTGTCATAAATCATTTGTGTACTATAAATCATTTGTGTCATGACCAGCCATAAATTGGGCGTCATAAATCATTTGCGTTACTTTGTCGTAAATCATTTGTCACGCAACATTCGCTGGTCATAAATCATTTGCTTGTCATACCTCCTTTGCATATCATAGAATCGTAAATCACCCTGACAGTTCGTTATTCCGCTCTTTTATAGGCGTATCTCCTTTCCACTTTTGGGGCCAAAATTGTTCTGTTGGTTTCCACGCCCCTTTGCGTGTGGGGGGGTAGCCTCTCCCCGGAGTTAGGCCCCAACTCACTACCTTGCTAGTCTCTTTTTGTGCCCTGCCATCTGGCGGGGTCTGGGCTGCGAGCGACGTCTCCGTTTGCTACCCCCCTTTGTCAGGCCTACTCACCCTGCCGTAAGGCATCCCAAAGTGAGTGGCCCTCCTTCTACACACCGCCCTGTCGGTGTGCCTCCATAATCATCCGTTGTACCCCTCTTATCCGCCAGCACTGCGACACTGCTGGTACGTAGGTGTGGGTGGGTGGGACTCAAAAATCCATCTGTGCTGCTCCCCAACTCCACGATGTAGTGATGAGTTGTAGTATGGGGAGCGGCGCCTTATAATCCCCCCCACGATTTTCCCGCCACGAAGGGGCGGTTGCTGCTATTGGGGGAGGGTCGAACATCACCTGCCCCCCCCCCCCATTGGCTAGGTGACTAGGCACCTTTCTGGCGCGAGTTTTGCCACGAAGGAAGCTCCTCTTCTGCTTCGGGGCGCTTACCGGCAGCTAAAACGGGATCCTTCCAGGGCTCTGGCGTCCGTTATGGCGCCGGCCCTCTGCAATAACACCCGCACTGTGCCCACTCCAGGATGGCCTGCCAACTTTCTTACAGACGTATTACCAAAAGACAACCATCACGAGTTGTAGTTTGTGGTGGTCGTTGTTGGCTGCAGTTTTATTACCATTATCATTATATGCATACTCATTTTGCCATCCCCTGGGCATACTTTTTGTGGCCAGGGTCATAAATCATTATCATGGCTTATCATAAATCATGTGTCATACATCATTCGCGTATCATAAATCATTTGTGTCATGACAGCCCTAAATTGGCGTCATAAATCATTGCCGTCACTTGTCATAAATCATTTGTCATAAATCATTAGTCGGTCATAAATCATTTGTTTGTCATAACTCATTTGCATATCATAGAATCGTACATCATGTGTCATAAATCATTCATGTACCCTAAATCATTTGTGTTATGAACAGCCATAAATTGGGCGCCATAAATCATTTGCGTTACTTTGTCGTAAATCATTTGTCATCCATCATTTGCTGGTCATAAATCATTTGCTTGTCATACCTCCTTTGCATATCATAGAATCGTAAATCACCCTGACAGTTCGTTATTCCGCTCTTTTATAGGCGTATCTCCTTTCTTGCCACTTTTGGGGTCAAAATTGTTCTGTTGGTTTCCACGCCCCTTTGCGTGTAGGGGGGGGTAGCCTCTCCCCAGAGTTATGCCCCAACTCGCTACCTTGCTACCCCTTTTGTCAGGCCTACTCACCCTGCCGTAAGGCATCCCAAAGTGAGTGGCCCTCCTTCTACACACTGCCCTGTCGGTGTGCCTCCATAACCATACCTTGTACCCCTCTTATCCGCCACGCCGCCAGGGAGGCTCACGTCTTCCTGCGGCTCCCCCCTGAGCTGTCTTCCTTTGCGTGTAGGGGGTAGCCTTTCCCCGGAGTTAGGCCCCAACTCGCTACCTTGCTAGTCTCTTTTGTGCCCTGCCATCTGGCGGGGCTGGGCTGCGAGCGCCGCCTTCGTTTGCTACCCCCTTTTTGCGCTGCCTGCCACTGACATTGCCCTACCTCTAGTGCTAGATTACCAATCTTAGCTGTGGCTCCGGGAGGCTGACTGTAATCTTCCCCCAACGGCAATGGTGTCCTCTGCTCCATCCTTGCAGTCATGTTGCTGCACGCTTGTGTCCTATTCAGCCTCTTCCAGCACTCTCTCCGCTCACCATGGGTTATAAATGAAATCAAAATTGAGAGACAGTCAGATACCGATTATGGAAGCGTGATACAGCACACAGTATTAAATAACAACCTCTACTTCACACATACCCCTGGGAGGCTACCCAAGGTAAGTACAACAGTCTTGTGCGTGCACCCGGGAACATGTGCCTGTTCTGGTGCAGGGACGGGGGTGTAATTACTGCATGTCCATTCATTCATTTTCTTTCTTTTTTTTTGGAGCCATATCGCCCTACGCTGCTTGTGCAGTCACTTCAATGTGACCCGTTATGTTAGTTGCTCCTCCCTCCTTAACATTTTTTTTTTTTTTGCCTTACAACATTTATTGCAATAAAGGGAGTCAGTGCCTGTATTTGTTTGCACTGTGCTCCTGTCGCCCCTCTCCTCCCTACGGAGACATCCACCTCGTAATGCAAACAGAACGTCCTGTCCGACGCCTGAACCTACTTAGCTTAAAATAAGAAGAGATTTCTGGTAAATCTCCCAGTAGAAAAAGAGCTGTGCACGGGGTGATTGGTCATGTGCCAGCATTAATGCGTTCCGACTGCCAACCAGTAGCCATGATTAATTGTCGCCAGGCTGTGTTTTCTATCACCATTTCCTATCCCTTTTTTTTTTTTTAAATAAAGAAGCTCCGTTTGTCATCAGCCTGCTCTGGGGGGCGGACAGGTGGATTACCCAAAAACTTTGACTTGTTGCGTATCACTCGAATTGTAGGAGGTAAAGACTAAGATCAGACAGGGAGGTCTGCTCACTGACTGGGGCCAAGTGCTTAGCGCACCGACATGGCCGCACGCCTGCCATGCAGCGATTTTGCCAAAGTACCGTGTAAAATTACATTATGAGCATTCGAAAATATCACTTTCTCTTCCATCTGTAGTGTAGCTCCTATTTCCCTAATAGGCTCTACGCATTGGAATAATGTCCCCTATAGGTTTGACATAGGACTAAGGTCAGTATGTCCTTATCGAGTATATTAAACTTAATTACTTGTGCCAGCTAGCTCAGAGGCCACTAGAAACTCCTTGACAAACAAGAAGGGAGTAGTTTCTGGCAGCCGCAAAACATGACAACTTTGTTTCCCTTTTAGAATCAGAACGTGTCCCAGAGTCGTGGAAACAATAGATAACTATTTCACTCAGCTCAATCGTGCATGCTTAGTTTTCCTCAAAGTTACACAGAAAGAACAGACGGGCGTTTCAATAAAAGGTTTATTGAACAGTCTTGTTTCTCGTGTAAGCAATATGTGCCTGTTACGATCACAAGACAGTATGCAAGATAAATAATGTACAGCGTAAGCAGTAGAAATAAATAATACTGCGCTAGCATGATCTTTAGTAGATATTCATTTATATAAATAACACAGACTAAAAATGCGAGTACTCATACGATGCGTTTCTAAGCTAGTTCTACCCCAATGTACCTAACCTAACCTAGGTGTAGGGAGAGGTATGAAGTAGGTGAAGTATTCCTTACTATGGTACACTAAGAGTATGTTAACCCCAGTATGCCTAGTATGCCAAGTATGCCAAGAGTCCCTCTAGGTCCTAGTCAGCTCCATACCTTAAGAATGAGAGAGGTGGGAATCTCTTGCCATACTCGAACTCCAACACCCCGCAAGGGAAGTCAGATCACTGGAAGCTGGACTCTCTGCGTGCAGGGATGACAGCGTCTTCTCAGTGCGTCAGGCCGGGAAACGGGCTCCTCTGAAGTCGAGGTCTCCTCTAGTTTACAAGGGCTAGGGAAGGTATATTTATACCTGAGAGGTACCTCAGAACGTTAGCATTGACGTGAATCGGACAGCGGAAGACGTCATGAATGAACCCCTAAGGTATAACGGTTCATGCATAATATATGAGTCCTTGAAGAAATCAATAGTCCTGTGCTAGGGAAACTCCCGAAGCCTAAGGGTCTGTTCTTCAAGAACTCGTTGTGACTTTAGGGTGGACGGATGTCGGAGACCATGCCTGTATTTGGAGTGCACGGTGTAATGCCTAAATAAGGACTGGGATTTTTATGCCTATATAAGGGCAGGACGAATTGTGCCTATATAAGGACATGATACAGGAAAGCAAGTGTATGGACACCCTAAGAGGAATACAACACCCACTCCACTTTCGTGTGTACGATAATACTAAAATGCTAAATATTTAAAATGCTAAACATTAAATGGAGTACCGCATATTAAAAAATATTTCTTAAAAGCATTAAAAACATATTAAAATGCAAAAGGTACTGTACATATTAAGCATTGCTTTTCATTTTAGGCATATATTTTGAAAGTAAATGCAATTTGAATGAAATTAGCAGTAATATTTACATTTGACAGAAAATGATTGATAAGTTGTTCAAAATCAAAGTCTTTTCATGTCATTAATGAATTTTGTAGACAAATAAGATGACAAAATGTCTGAGGAAGTACCGCGAAGTCTGTACTATAAGGCTAGTTCTACTTCAAGCAGATTGAATTGCCATTTAGTTCGAAAAAATGGGGAAAAAGTTCAATTTGGGAAGAGTTCCAAGTTTTGAAATATGAAGGCCAAATTGTTACTGCATCTCTGGAACACTGTGGGCCGAATCAGAGTCAGTGTACGGGTCTGGTGTAAACATGAGATCATCTATTTCTGTAGACAAAATATCGTCCACTGAAGTTGGTGTCAGTTGGAACACCTCGTGTAGTAGATTAATTGCACAGAGATGTGAAGCATCGCTTTCAGCATAGGATGCCGCAGCAATGTTCGCGTCCATTGTTACCTGTGTGCCTGTAGATCCATCTCGTACCTCAGCAGCAGCCGGAAGCGACTGTGAGATCTCAATGAATGCTGTCATCAGGATTGGTAGCCTCTGGGGACAACACAGAGCATGGGCCGTTATCGGGTCCAGCAGAGTATCGATATCCGTTGGCGTTGCCGATGGAAATGTCAGACAGGTGTCTAACACGCTTTCTTCACCGTATAGCAGGCATCGTAGAACAGGTAAGATGCAATCTTGCCAGATTGGTCTGAATGACAGGAACCACGTGGTATTAAGGTCCCGTAGACGAGTCATGCCCAAAAGCTGTACTATTCACTCACGGCACTTTCGTTCAAGGAGTGCTTTCTCCATTTTGCTCGGAGTGATGTCTGCGAATAGGCTGGCCATAGCGTAATAGCAGGAAGAGAAATAGAATTCCGGCAACAAGTGCTAGAATTAATGGTATGCCACCAAACACCGAATGTGCAAAGTTCGGGATGATTCCGAGTAGTGCCTGGAAAGGTGCTAACAGACTGGAGCAGATGCTCTTAAATACATGTACAATTCCGGTTGTTCAGACATGTTAAAGATACGTCCTATCATTTCTACGAAATGTATAGGGCAGTTTGTACGTATTAAAGTCTGTATCTCAGCCGAAGTCCTTGCTACTTGTAGATCATAGGTTTCTTTGGCCGAGGTCAAAGGCACTGTTTGCTGTAAAAGCATGGCTTTCATTCTGCTCAAAGTATCAAATCTTATAAAAGAGACGTTCAGCGAAGGCCATAGAGATGACTACCTGACTGTGTCTATTGGGGCAAACAATACTTGCATACAGCAAGTGACCCTGGAGTTGACCGTTACTAGATATGGGATGCCTGGCAACATGCCGCAGCAACCCTGATCATTCAACATGAGGTAACTCCCATTAGAAAGTTGTCCAAACGTTGGATTAATCACAGCACCTGGTGTACCCTGCTGATGGCAAGACAAATTTGCCAAAGAACCATTGCAAGCCCCATGTAAAGAAATGTCCTGACATATAAGTGAACCGCTCAGTGCACTTTTACAGTGTGTACCGCTCAAAAACACTTCACGATCCCCACTCCAACATCTATATGTATACGGTAAATCCCAAGATGTCTTAATGTATTCCTTACCCAACCTTTCATATTTGCCTGCTTGCATTTGTCTGAGGCAATACTGAAACTGAAAAGTAGTCACAGGTAGTGTAATTTTGCCATGAATCAGCCATTCTGTAGCTGGTTTTTCTGCCACTGTGAATGGTAACTTTTCCAGTTTTTCAATGCTCAGCACTGTATACTTTGCTCCCCTTTGTGCCAGTTCGATCTATTTATCAGTTAGATTGTATTCTGCAAACAGAGATGACGTGTTGATGAAACGCCAAGGCACATAGCCCGCACGCAAAGATTGCAGCGTCCAGCTTAATAACACAATAGAACGTAATTGAGATTGGCCTTGCTGTAACATCGCCAAATCTTGTTCTAGTATGTCGATAGCAGAGGATACAATGCCGTCCAATGAATATATTCTGGAGGACAAAGTTGTTAACCCATTGTCGACCACAGTGAGTGTTTTCTCTAAATTAATACGATCAAGTTCACGTATTCGTTCTGCGGCCTCCATCTGTGACACCTTCCATGCTTCATTATAAACAGCATAAATGCCGGTATATATGAAACATTTTTGACGCGGTTTTCTTGGTCCAAGCAAGAATTCCCTAAGGTTTGCATCTTCTGTAAGTAAGGATAAGTGTTGTTTCACATCCTGTAGTGTAGATTTCTGCAGCCAATCGAGGCATAATTTTCCTACACTGTATGTTGTTACTACCCCCGGATGCTGTCTTTGGACGTATCTTGGGTCTGGCCTGTGAATAGTAAAGCCCTGAGTTTTATTCAGGAATCTTTCCTGACAGTTGTTCGTGTCTGTGGGCCAGATCAACCATTTTCTCCAATCAGGATTAGATCTGTTGAGTTGTAGTATTTGGTCAACTGTAACCGCTGCCTGTGTTTTGTTATCACTGGCAGGTGTTGGTACAGAAGGTGATTTCATCTCTTTGATCTTGGCTAGTCCAAGACAAGATGTTTGTTGGACAGTTTCATTCAAAAACATTATTTGGTATGGGATGATACAGGCTCTAAATAAAGCTTCTATCCCCTGCACTTGCCAATCTTTTGTACCCCCGACAGTTTTTGTGTCTATTGTGTCTTTCCATAAGTCGAAACCCTGTCTAGACAGTTGGGCAATAAATGCTGCAGAGTAAATCTGTTTTGTATTAGTTAACATAATTTTCATTCCTGTTTTGTTTACATTTTTATAGTAAAACGTTTCTGGATCAGATGTATTGTAACCTGAAAAATATGGAAACTTGTTAGCAAATGTTTTTGAACTACATTTTGGTGGTGTAGGACAATGCTCCCATTGGTTAAACATAAACACATATGCAGATTTATGCAAATAATGATGACCATAGTGGTTATAGCAATACAGCTGTTCATAGTCTGATGAACCCTCTAAATATTCATTTTTAGAAAATGCAGCAGATTTTTCTAGGTCAAACATTATGTCATTAACAGTCTCAAAGTCCCAATCATCAGAGTAGGTACTGGATGAAATTAGATCACTTAGTGAAATTTTAAACAAATATGGAATGTTCAATTGTTCCGTCGGGCCAAAGATATCAAAATCTGTTTTGTCCCACACTATACCATCCTGTATAGGAACGGCTGTGATGTTCACTGTTGACAAGTCTCTTGCTTCACGATGGGAAGATTTATGAGGTTTCAAAAGTACGTTCACATCTTTTCCTTCAATGGTCACATGGATGTATCTGCCACTTATAAGCACGCTCACAGTTGTAACCAAAGCTAGCCAGAGCAGGAAAACAAATATTCCAGATATAATCCAGAGTTCAATCCATGGAGAAACCAAATAAGTCTTTTTCAGAAAGTGAAGAAAGTCTTGTACTTGCTGCTTGAGTTTGAATGATGCTGGCGTCGTTTCAGGTTCACTTGGATCTTCTGAGAACGTATCAAAGTTAATGAAATAGCCAGAAGCAGTTCTGTCAATTGTTGGAATTGCATCAGGATTTGTAGAAATCGCTGGAACCAGTTGATCACGTGCTACATTGGTGTAGACAGGTGTATTTGGATGAACTGTTACTTGGTTTTCAAGAGGGATGAGTTCCATAGCATTGTTGCTCAGTCCTTCATCTGTTACAGCCGAATTCCCAATTGTTATCAGTCTTTCAGTCTGAACCTCTTGGATAGTAGCGAGAGGAGTGTGTCTGCTACTAGGTCGGAGTCCACGAGGCCTACTACTTAGTATTGGCCACATACTGTGGTTTGATGAGGTCAATGGACACAAATCTTTTCTCCTTTCTTCCAGCAAGGGGCGGCAGAAGTACTGTTCTTGTTCCTTGAACTGCTAGGATAGGTACTGGTTGTCTGTAAGAAGGTCCAAATTCCTTCTTGTCCGCAATTTTTTCTCTGACTAGATCCCCAACTTTTGGAATCCAGACAGGCCTTGCTGGGACCGCCAATTTTTCCCCAGTGGTGGTTGGTTGCAGGAATACGTTGCTTTGTTTCAATCTTAGTTCATTGAGTTCCTGTAAAACAGCCAAACGATCTTTGATATCAAATGGTTTATTTTCCACCACTGTGCCTACGTGATCGAGGTCTGGTACCCACATTCTTGTCCCAAATAGGACCTCATATGGAGTGACCCCCCCTAGAGAACTTCTTGGCAGATTGTTTAATGAGCGTTGGACTCCATAAAGATGTTTGACCCACCCATCACCCGAACCTAATACCCTAGCTGTTATAGACTGCTTTATGTCCCGGTTTTTCCTTTCCACAACCGAATTTCCCTCAGGATGGAATGGAGAGGAGTACCGCAATGCAACGCCCAGACTGGCCATGGCTTCTTTGTAAGCCCGAGAGCTAAACGCAGGGCCCTGGTCAGAATGTAGCGTGCCTATTGCGTATGTGCCGATAAAGACTCGCAAATCTTTTATAACAGTTTGAGCGTCAGCCGAGCGCTGAGGCCATATCCATAGGAACCTTGATTCAGTATTTGTGGGATTGCATTTGTCCAGTGGGACGCCTGCGCATAGATAGTCTAATGCTGTCTAACAATGGTGTCTGTACTGGGCAGCTGCATTCGCAGCATGGTGTCTGGTGGCTTTCTCGCTGTATTTTACAGTCTAAGCAGTTATTGATGAATATGTGAATTTCTGTATTCATTCTAGGCCACCAGTACATCTCTTTTAACGTCAATATTGTTTTAGAGTTCCCTAGATGTGACAGATCCTCCCCCAAATGTGCTTCATAAATCAAAGCTGCTCTACGTTCCATGTTTGGAATTACCCTATCCCCCACTCCAGGGATTCGAGCAAAAGGAACGTTGTTCGCATCAATTACATAAGAGTACTTGAGTGGAAACTTTTTTAGTAACGCTGCACTACTGCCCTTGCTTGAAGCATTGACAGCCAACATTATCTCACCGTCTATTTTCGTTTTTGAACGAGTGATCGCAGCTACGGAAGCCGTCTGAACAGCCCCCTTTGCGGCTTCGTCAGCCAATGAATTCCCTGCAACGTGAACGCCATCACGTTGATGACTCAGTGTGTGGATCACGTGAGCCTTTGGTAGTTCGTTTTTCAACTGAACTACTTGTTCCCAAAGCATTTTGTGCTTTATTGTGCCACCTTTCGCATCTTTGAAACCATTTTCAAGCCAGTTTTGTATATATTCATTATACGACTGAACACAGTAAAAGGAATCGCACACTATTAGTGTGGGGAATTCTCGATCTGTACTTTCAAGTGCCAGTTTGAATGCTTGTAGCTCAGCTCGCTGAGCTGTACAATCTCCTAGAGACTGGGTTTTTGTGACCATAGGTCTGAAGATGCCATCTCGCATGCGACCTTTAACGATTGCACACGCTGCACTGTAAGCTTGCTTACTCCCTGTTGCGGGTTGTGCGGATCCGTCAGTGTAAATTATAAATTCATACTGATCGAGAGGCAGAATTTCAGTGGGCAGAGGACATTCTTGTTCATATTGCAGGAATGCTTGTGTTTTTAAATCTGGGTCAAAAACATATTCAACATCTGTTGCAGCAAGAGAATTAACCCATTGTATCCATCTTGGATGTAATGCTTTTGCATTTGGAATGATTGCTTTTGTGACCGCTTCTAAAGCTGGTACTGGGGTTACGACAATAATGAGTTTCCCTTGGGCTATGGCTCTTTCTTTTGCTACAGCGGTTTGAACTGCTGTCAGAATTTTTTCAGTTGAAGTAAAGCGCATTTCTGCTTGTGTATACAAATGAGATTTGTATGCTATTGGTATTTTTTCACCCTCGTTAAATGTTAAGTAGGTGAATCCGCATTGACCCGAAATTATTCGGATCACCAGGTTGCGTTGACTTATGCGTGTTTGTAAGTGATTTGTTGCTAACATGTTAGCCTGGAGTGAACGCAAGATTTCTGTGTGTTCATTTGTCCAATTTTTGATTGAATAATCAGGTTTGATTAATGCGTAGAGAGGTTTAACCCTTTCTGCGTAATTTAGAATGTATGTTCTTCCAAAATTTAGGAAACCCAGGATGGATTGTACATTTTTTAGCGTTTTTGGAGGTTGGAGCAGCGCACACTTCTCTAGGAAGTGAGCTGCCAAGCTCTTGCCTTCACTTGAAAGCTCATATCCTAGAAATAGGACATTGAGATGGGCAATTCGGGACTTTTTAAAGTTGAATTTGTAGCCCTCAGAGGCGAAGCCCAGTATAATGGTGCTCACCCTGTTCAAGTGTTTTTCCAGGTCATCGTCTGTCAGATAGATATCATCGACATAGGACAATGCCTCATTGTCATAGATTTGTAGTAACTCCGTTAACCTCGCTGAGAATAAACCTGGGCTGTTCTTGAACCCTTGTGGGAGTCGACAAAATTGACGCTGGGTCCCCATTATTGAGAAAGCTGTTAAGTACCTGCTTTCAGGTGCTATGTTTTGACAAAAGAAACCATTTGAGATATCTAATGTGGTTTTATATTTTTTACGCACAATGTTATTCATTAATGCTGTGCTATGTGCATTTTGCACTGCAAATGTTTTAGAACAAGTGTTTAAGTGTCTGTAATCCAAAACTAGACGATATGTGTTGTCTGGTTTGGAGACAGGAAACAAAGGATTGTTCATTGAGGAGGTGCATGTTTCAATCACCCCTTGGTATTCAAGTTGATCTAAGATCTCCCTGAACTGTTTTTTAGCTTCTTGCTTTATTGGATACTGCCTTTGTGCAGTTGGTTCATGTTTCAGATGTATTTTATGGTGAGGGGAGTCCTCATCCCATCCTACATGATTTTTATATAATGCTGGGGCCTGGGCTACTGCCCATTTCCTGGCATATGTATATTTTAGGTGAATTGGAATGTGGTTGGAGAAGGCAGGCATAATAATGTCCTCGCCGTGTGGGCACTCCCTGACAAATTGTGGTGGCCAGTCTTTTTCTGCTAGAAGTATGTCATAACCCTTTGATAGTCTTTCCCAAAAAAGTGCTTTCACCTGTCTAGGTATGTCTCCCTCCATCCGGAGTGTTATTTCATATAACTTTTGTGGAGTACTAACACTGGTGTCTACAGTCTCAACTGTAATGTACTCATTCAAGTCCACTATCTCCAGAAGTTCCTTCAGGTTCTGGCGAGCTATTGTGACTTCTGCTGCACTGTCCAGCATTGTCTGAGCCCATTCTCCGTTCTTGAGTTGTGTTTTCAGTATTCTCGGCATGTCTGATCTTCAGACCTGCTACTTTCTTTTGGAGAATTGAGGTTTTGCTTTATTTTTTGGAGCGTGTTTTTCTTCCTTGGATTTCACGCGTTCTTCTCTATGTTCTGACCGTCCTCTTCTTTCCGAAGTCTGTGACGAGATCTGAAAGGGACGAGAGGAACGTGTATCAGTATCTTGATACCTGTCGAGTTTTCTCAAATTATCCCTATTCCTGAGGTTATACCTCCTTTCAGAGGGCTCCTTTTGAGGAGACCTACCTCGGGATTGAGAACGTTTCTCGTTTGAATTTTGTTTATTAGTCTCCCACTTCTTTTTAGAAGATGTAGGAGTTTGTTTAATAGAGTCCTTCTCAGGACTTTCAGATAGTTTTGGCTTCACTGGTCTTCCACCCAAACTATCTCTGCCTAATTCTGCATAAGATTGTTCAATTATTCTGGGTAGCTCAGTTTGATGCTCTGTAACATCAAATTCCCTTAATTTTTGGCGGATCGCCACTGCTGCCGCCTCCCCTTTAATATTAGATAATATTATTGTTGAGACCTGGTCAAAATTTTTCAGTAATTTCATACCTAAATTCAGAGCAGGCTCTGCCCCGTATTCGTTTTGAATTTGTTTCAGGACATCAGGTATTACCGCAATCGACGGAATGCCATGTGTTTTAGTATAGTTGGCAGCAAAGACTGAGCCCCAAGTGGTGCAGTCTTCCAGTTGTGGTGTGATCCCCATTGGTAAACTGATTGTTAGGATTCTGTGTTTCTCATACGGGCTAGTATTTGGAAATACTGCTTCGATTTGAGTAATTTTTGAGCTATCCAGAACGGAATTTGCTCACGTTTTGTGGGCATTTTACCCATGACTGCGTATAGAGTCTGTGGTGTAATTTTTAGTGTATTCCCCTGTTGAGGAGTTTGATTTGGAATGTGTCAATGGTGGTTGGACTGTGAAAGTCCCCATGACATATTGGACTAATTGTATGTAGATTTTTATTAACTCTGTAAGTTGAGTAAGTAACTCCTCATCTGACATTATATCAAGTTCAGGATGAGGTGTGTAGCCGGCTAGAATCGGCCATGTTGCTCCTGGTCTACCTAGTGGACCGAGCCTGGTAATGTTTCTGTGATGTTTTAGGGCGCCTTTAAACCAGAGCTGATGCTCCTGGTATGTTAATGGAATTTCTATATCCTCGAAAGGAATGTATTCCTCTGGTGGATCATCTTCTTTGTAGAAGTGAAACAGTTTTGTTACTGAATTTGATTCAGGAAATATTACCCATGAATAGAATACCTCTGTCTGAAAAGATTTGTGTGCCTCTATCACGAAAACTGCTCTACCGCCTCTTGGTGGTAGGCCATGTTTTATGAGTTTTAGAGTGATGGCTCTTCTTAAGTTTGGATGCGATGTCTATGACACCCTCCTCGGTTCCATCTAAACCAGTAATGTTAAAAACTGCTGCTTGGGCTGGATTAGCCGCAGCACCACCGTTACGGTGTCATTGTCGGAGTCAGGCATTTTGTTTTTGAAAAATGTAGAACAAGTTTCAAGGAAACAAAGATAAGGTGCACAATATTTTGGAACACTGTATCCTTCAACGTTGAGCAAACCAAACAGCTAATATATAGGGTGCTTCCCTATGTAGCCGTGGCGGATACTTAACCCTGCCCACTCCAGACGTCTTTTGGAGTATATGGGTAGGGGTCTCTGAGAGAAAAAGCACAGCTGAGTTACTCAGTATCTAGTGTTAAATTACCGCCTTACCAAACGTTGGGCGCCATGTAGTGTAGCTCCTATTTCCCTAATAGGCTCTGCGCATTGGAATAATATCCCCTATAGGTTTGACATAGGACTAAGGTCAGTATGTCCCTATCGAGTATATTAAACTTAATTACTTGTGCCAGCTAGCTCAGAGGCCACTAGAAACTCCTTGACAAACAAGAAGGGAGTAGTTTCTGGCAGCCGCAAAACATGACAACTTTGTTTCCCTTTTAGAATCAGAACGTGTCCCAGAGTCATGGAAACAATAGATAACTATTTCACTCAGCTCAATCGTGCATGCTTAGTTTTCCTCAAAGTTACACAGAAAGAACAGACGGGCGTTTCAATAAAAGGTTTATTGAACAGTCTTGTTTCTCGTGTAAGCAATATGTGCTGTTACGATCACAAGACAGTATGCAAGATAAATAATGTACAGCGTAAGCAGTAGAAATAAATAATACTGCGCTAGCATGATCTTTAGTAGATATTCATTTATATAAATAACACAGACTAAAAATGCGAGTACTCATACGATGCGTTTCTAAGCTAGTTCTACCCCAATGTACCTAACCTAACCTAGGTGTAGGGAGAGGTATGAAGTAGGTGAAGTATTCCTTACTATGGTACACTAAGAGTATGTTAACCCCAGTATGCCTAGTATGCCAAGTATGCCAAGAGTCCCTCTAGGTTCCTAGTCAGCTCCATACCTTAAGAATGAGAGAGGTGGGAATCTCTTGCCATACTCGAACTCCAACACCCCGCAAGGAAGTCAGATCACTGGAAGCTGGACTCTCTGCGTGCAGGGATGACAGCGTCTTCTCAGTGCGTCAGGCCGGGAAACGGGCTCCTCTGAAGTCGAGGTCTCCTCTAGTTTACAAGGGCTAGGGAAGGTATATTTATACCTGAGAGATACCTCAGAACGTTAGCATTGACGTGAATCGGACAGCGGAAGACGTCATGAATGAACCCCTAAGGTATAACGGTTCATGCATAATATATGAGTCCTTGAAGAAATCAATAGTCCTGTGCTAGGGAAACTCCCGAAGCCTAAGGGTCTGTTCTTCAAGAGCTCGTTGTGACGTTAGGGTGGACGGATGTCGGAGACCATGCCTGTATTTGGAGTGCACGGTGTAATGCCTAAATAAGGACTGGGATTTTTATTCCTATCTAAGGGCAGGACAAATTGTGCCTATATAAGGACATGATACAGGAAAGCCCGTGTATGGACACCCTAAGAGGAATACAACACATCCTGCGCATTCGGAGCATGTGTCGCGGGCGCCGGTCCATCTGGTAGCATGGACGCCCCAGATCGCACTCTTATCCCTGTCAAGCTGCCTTTGACATTCTCTATTGGATTGCCGTAAATCATTTCCCTCTCTTAAAAGTTACCTTGGCCACGCGTTTGCTTAATCTTAGTAAGCGTGCACAATCAAATGTCATATTTTACGAATATTTTCCCCGTAACACTTCTGGAAGTGCATTTGCTTCTTTTAATTTACAGTATGCAACCTTAACTGCAAATTTCATCGTAGTACTTTAAAATTGGACAGTTTTACTTTAAATACCACCCTACACAACTGTACCTATTTCCACTTGGAAGGATGAGTTGGCACTACCGGGGTCGCAGGAAATATAGCATACATATTTGTAAAGCGCAAGTTAACCCAAGGGTATCTTGGCGCTGAATAACAGTTGTTTATTGTTACCCAACTCAATGGTACCGATTTTTTATTTATTTATTTATTTTTTACCTCAGAAGGATGGACGGCTGAGGGACCCGCCGAGATTTGAACCTGTGAGCATGAAGATCAAACACAGGCCCCGGCAGCAAACGCATTAGACCACTAAGCCACCGGATCAGGTCAGTTGATACGCTGACCCACGGATTATACGATTTATAGTGGACTTGTGGTATCGTTAATTGTCACAGAAAACTTTATTCAGGCGTCGCTGGGTGTACACCCCTCGTAGGCCCTCGACTTAGGTATTTTATTCTGATCTATCACCCTGCGACCTGGGGTTTCTGCAACCCTCCATCTCTCAAACACCCAGCTCAAATACCTGCCCAGGATAGTGGCTTATAAATAACTTTGTGTTCCCTTTGCGTTTCAGTAGATGAGAGTGCAAGCTACTATCCATCTATGGACTCCGGCACACTTCAGCCACAGCTGCGATCTTATCTTGATTAAAGCAAATCCAATACAGCAGTTACGTCGCTCAGGAAAACCAGTGACAAGGGACTAGTATGACCATTGGGCCTCAGCTATTCCAAGACCAAGCACCCAGAATATACTGTATTTACCGTCAGTCGATTCGTTTTATTCTGTTTTAATGCTTTGCTTTTTGCAATTGTCAAGCCATGTCTTCCTAGTTTGTACTTTTCACTCCTGTACTTATGTATCCGTCTCCTTGTAAAGTGCTTCGACGCCTTTCGGCCTAGTACGCTTTGTACAAAACCTCAAAATAATTGTGAGCTCGTGACATGACTAAAGGGTACAGGCCTCGGTGAACTGACGTCACACATCATAAATTCAACATTTGAATTATTTTAACTGTAACAGCATCAACAGATGTGTGTATTGTTTTAGCAACGAAATAAAAGGGAAACTGGGGGAAAGTTTCCTTGCAGTGCAGTTGGCACAGAACGTCGTGGAAGATAAATAGATATTGGAGGTAAAAGAGAGCCCCCGGCTCGGTGTAGTGCAGAGCACACAGATGTTCCGCTTGGCCTCTACACAGTATTAGTCAGCGCCTCGGGAACGGGCTGTGACGCCTCTTTGTTAGCAGCCCAGCGTTGCCCGTCGTGGGAAGCGCCACCGCGATGGGAAAGGACCGCAAATCCCAGGATGTTTCCCCACTCCAGGCTCGAACCTGGTACCCACCGAATCAAAGGCGGCCGTTCAGCCACGTCCGCTGCATGCACTAATCAACTGAGTACTAAACATCTGACCCGAAGGAAGCAGAACGCTTTACCTGGGAGCCAGCCGCATTACCGACGGACACAAAGCCTGGGGTTGCTGGGGCTTGAACCCGGGGCCTCGTAGCCGCGAAAACATGCGCTCAGCCCAGGAGATCCCTGAAGAGTTTGGCTCGCTGGGCCATTCAGAGAATTTAGCTTTCCTTCCTAAACCCACTATGCATGTTTACTGAAAGACGTTTTCTTACAATATATATCTAGAACTGATGGCAGGTGAAAAATTAAACATCTTGTTTCCCAGATATTTTGCAAATAGGACGTTAACAATTAGTGCATGTTTTTGTTTTTCTTCCTTTGTCAGTACAATTCACAAACAGACGGAGCCAATTTGCTAACATTTCTTTCTTTCTTCCTTACGCCAGCCCGTGTAATGTTTTATGTTAGTGAGTTAAACACGCCTCGAATGAGTGACAAGGCAGTACACGATTCGAGGAGCCTAGGTGACGAGTAGCGCTCCACAAACACCCCAAACCTTTAAATAAGGAATCTTGTTGTGGTGTGGCACAGAACATGGCGAAGGTTGAGAGTCAGAAAGTCCTGACCATGCTTTCAAAATCTCAACAAACGTTGAACAAATCCCTTAGAATTCATATGATGTGAAATGCGTTCAGACACAGACGGAGCAGCTCACACTCTGAACTCATGTCATGCAAGCTCAAACTAACTAAGTGAAGTAGGTGGAACATTAACCTCTGTGTTACAGTATTAGCAGCGGCCGCCCCCGAAGCTGCGCCACCGTTCCTCATTGCCCATTGAGCAAAGGCAGGCCGTGGCATGCCGGGATTCAAACCTCTGTCGGCGACGTACTCACCCCTCGCTGCAGCATGTGCTTAACCCACTTCGATATCTACCTGACCTTGCCACTACAGCTGTCCTGCCCCCGCCTGGTTCATCGCCGGAGCCGAGAGCCTCTTCCTCTTCCACCATTGCCATGGTCGCGTCTCTCGACCTCGAGCCTCCCGTCCCCTCTGCCTTGGCCTTCCAAGTTCCGGCGGGGGCCGTGCCATCCTCCGTCTCGTGGTAGCTGGGTTCCTTGCTCGCTGGTGAGGGTCACTCTGCGCTTCATCTGTCTTTTCTTCGGGATGCCGCGATGCGCTCAGCCGGCTTCGCCACTCCGCTGCCTACGTCGTTTCCGCCGCCCTGGAGGAGTGCTTTTTGATGCACTTCAAGCACGAGAGGCAGCATCGACGCACGCGGGAGCACGAACACTGGGCGGCAGCATAAGTGGGGGAAAGCTCGATCCCTGGAGCCTGGGGAGAGTAACGCCAAGATGACACCGGTAAGCACGCCAGTCTACTGATCGGCTGAACTCGAAAATCCTTCTGCGCCGCTCCCCAACTCCATGATGTAGTGATGAGTTGTAGTATGGGGAGCAGCGCCTTATAATCCCCCCATGATTTTCCTGCCACGAAGGGGCAGTTGCTGCTATTGGGGAAGGGTCGAACATCACCTGGCCCCCCCATTGGCTAGGTGACTAGGCGCCTTTCTGGTGCGAGTTTTGCCGCACAGGAAGCGCCCCTTCTGCTTCGGGGCGCTTACCAGTGGCTAGAACCGGATCCTTCCAGGGCTCTGGCATCCGTTATGGCGTCGGCCCTCGAGGCCCCCTTCGGGGGGCGGCCTCTGCAAGAGCAGCTGGTTGCTTCCCGGCTCGCAGCGCCACTAACCTCGTGGCCATTATGAACAAGAACAGATCAAGTTTCCGGCGAGGGCTCTCCTAATGTAAAATGAATTTATGGTGCTTATTTTAAGTGCTACGAAAAACAAGTTATTATTAAAACGGCCATCACACATCATGCATTAAACCTGATATTGGAAGTTATTCGCAGATCCATCATACGATGTAAATCAAATACGATCAGAATGTAGCAATGCCGTTACTCTAAACATTAAGGACATTAGAAATAAAAGTGCTGCACACGTTAATCTAGTAAATCGTCGTTTTCCGTAGTCGAAATTATAATGGGACGTTTTCGAATGATATCACTTATCGAATTACTCAGTGATACGGGCAAGCTGCAAATAATTACTCTTCTATCTTTTTATGTTTACGAACTGAAAATAGTTAACATTAGAAACGACAGGTTTGTCAGAAACATGCCAAATGTAAGGAATTACTGTTTTTGATGCCGATTTCTATTGCAGGGAAGCTGAACGCCTACTATTCTCCAATGGGGGTCTCTTTCCCAATGGGGCTTTGGGGGGGCGGCCAACCGGCAGGGAGGCTCGCACCCCCTGGGTTTTTGGGCCGGGTGGTGCGGTCCGTGCCCAATTGGGCTCGAGTTGGGCTACTTTTGGGCTCCAGGCGGGGGGGTATGTAAGCGGCCATTACGGGAGCCGTGTCACCATTTTGGAAGGTGACACGGTGACCATTTCTGTAGCTCAGGTAAAGTTTTTGCTGTAGGTTCGGAAGCTAAGCGGGCTTGGAAAATGGCAAGTAATGACGTGCGTGTACAGGAAGCCATGAGGCTCCTAGCGGAGGCCGGCCGCATGGACCTCGTCCGAGGCCATGAAGAACACTCGGCCAGGCCGCCGCGTCGCGTGGCGGGGGCGTGGCCGCCGCCATCCTGACGTGTTCTCCGCCATGGGGAGGAACAAAAAGGAAGACTGTAGAGGTACGTGGCGGGGTCCGCAGAGCTAAGGCGGCCCCCGTGAAGTGGGGGAAAGGGGGGGAGCGCCACGAGGCGCCACCCCTGACATTCATGGAGGGAAAGGGAGAGGCGGTGGGCGAAAATAAGCGCCATGAGGGCCCCGCGGCGGTGCCACAAGCGAGCAGGGAACTTGTTGGGCTCCTGGTGGGCATGGGCCAGTGGGGGGTGTTGCTGAGCTGGGGGGCCAGAGAAGGTCTGGTGGGAAGGCCCAGAGGGATGCACTGGCAGTTCAAGGGCTTGGGGAGGGGGTCTGGTGAAGAAAAGGTTTAGGGGCAGGCAGGAGGACACAAAGGGGGGAGGTTGGGGAGCCCCAGGTGGTTAGCGGGGAAGAGGAAGGAGAGGATGGGGGGGTCCAGGGACGGGGCGGTTGCGGCACTGGACATTAGAGGGTGGTTAGACAGGGCCCCCTGGGGGGTGATGGACAAGTGGTCATTGGAGGGGGGGTGGGTGCAAGGGACCCCGGGGGGGTGGAGGGGTGCCTGGGGGGGAAGGGAAGGGAACCACGGGCTCCAGACGGGCTGGGAGAAGGCTAGCTTCGCTGCTAGAATGGAGTGAGGGGGAGGAGGAAGGTCCTGGGAGGAGGGGGGAGAGATCCCCGCCGGCCCGAGTATATGGGCGTAAGGGGGACAGGAGGGGGTTGGGCCTGGCTACAAGGGGGGACACTCGGTGGGGCTGGGGAGGGGCCAGATTGGGGGGGTTGGGGAATGCAGGGGGGTTAACGCAGGAACCCTTTGGTGTCTCAGGTATGGGGGGGTATTGGCAGTGGTGCCCGGTCCTGGGGCAGGTAGGGACAGATAGGGACACTAACCACTGCACGCCGGACCTTCCATTTTCTTTGCAGGATCAGCGAGCGCGGGACGCGCATACTGCGGGTGAGTCGCATGCGGCTCCTCGATACCAGGAGGAAGTGAAGGTAGGGTCCAGGGCGACCAGCTGGAGCACGGCGAGGGACCATAATGGCAAAGACGACAGGAGGTATGAAAGGGTCATGTCTGGGCGACAACCCAGTGGGGCGGAGGTGCCCATTAGGGCAGCGGTGACCGTGTGCGGGCAAAAAAGAAATGCTGCGGCGGGCAGCACTTTAGAACAATTGGTACCAGACAGGGTAGTACAAAGAGAAATGGTCACGTCTGGGCGACAGCCCGGATGGACGGAGGTGCCCTCCAGGGCGGCGGTGATGGAGTGAGGGCAAAAAAGGAAAGCCGAGGCAGAAAGCACGATAGACAGATTGTTGCATGAGGCACGGCACACGTGGGTAACAAGAGTAGAAGATGAGGGGGAGTGGGAGGACATCCCATTAGATTATGAGGAGGATAGTTTGGAGAAGGGGGAAATAGTGGACGAAGAAAGGGGGGGACAAGTAATTTTGTGCCTAGTGTGTTACAGGATGCCGGACAAGATGCGGAGTGCACGGCTACGCCTCAGACGACTCAACCCTCTGCGACACTGGTTAGGCGGTTGGATCCGGTGAGGACACCGACCTTGACGCCAGGTAAGAAAGGGGGGCGGGGTAGTGCTGCTAGCCCAAAACAGAGGTTTTCCACGGGGACGGATGCCAGAGGTGACGAAGGGGACAACGAGATCAAATTATGCAAGGGAAGATACGTTAGGGACACAGGGGGTGGGTACAGAAGGGCAGAAGACGGAAAAGGAGGTGGCAACTAAGGGTTCAGGGGAGGACAAGGGCGAAGGGGGGACTGGTTAGTTGATGGAGGGCAAAGAAAGTAAGGAGGTCAGATTGCCCAAAATGCCGTACATGGGAGTGACAAAACCATTGGGAGCACACCTCATGTTAGCCACAAAAGAAAAAATCTGGAAGGGCGAGTATGCAAACATGTTGAAGCTCCTACACAGGGAATTGCGATCCAAGGAGGGATCGAAAGAGGGGGAGCTAGAGTTATCCCGCCGGCCCAGGGTGCCCCTGACAATAGAGAACTGGACGGCAGCCTTTTTAATTTTTGCAAGTGTGCACTGCGAGAAATATCCGGATAGATATGTGGCCTTGTTTAAATACATGGATGCAGTTAGGAGGGCACAACTGACGTACTGGGTTAAGCGTGGTCACGCTACGATGAGGAGTTTCGCGCCAGGCTAGCATGGGACTCCGAGACAAATTGGGGGGAGATCGACATGGATCTGTACCAACAGACGATGGGGGCAGTTAAATTCAGGAAGACAACGTACACGGCCAGTGGTTTGCCTTTAGTCTATCGCCCCTTTCAAAGTCGTCCCACCCGGGGGGGGGGGGGAATACACTCCGGAGCCGGCAGGGGGAGGTCCAGGGGCCTGTTGGGATTATAACAAAGGCACCTGTGCCCGGGAATATTGCAGATTTCGGCACGAATGCTCGAAATGCGCGGGAAAGCATCCATTGGTCCAGTGTTTTGGGCCAGGGTACGCACGGCAGGGCCAGGCAGGGGGGCAGGGGCTGCAACATCAGAATGCCAATAGCGGACAGCAGGGGATGGGAGGCAGGGGAGGCCGAGGGGTACAGGGCTACATGGGCAAAGGCTCATACACCCATTAAGCTGGATTGCTTAGAGGCCTGGCTAGCACATTACCCACAAGAACAGGAAGCGCGAATTCTGAGAACGGGTTTCAGGGACGGATTTAAATTGGGGTACGAGGGACCAAGGTTTGCAAGATGGGCAGAGAACCTGAAGTCAGTGGCGGCTCACAAAGCAGTTGTTTGGGAGAAATTGCAAAAAGAGGTACAGGAAGGGAGCATGGAGGGGCCATTTGCAGTTAGCCCGCTAAAGGACTTGACTATTTCTCCTGTTGGGGTGGTGCCAAAAAAGGAGAGAGGCCAGTATCGTCTAATTCAGCACGTGTCATGGCCTCAAGGGGAGTCAGTAAACGATTTCATTCCTGATGACTTGACGTCAGTGTCGTACTCCTCAGTGGATGTAGCCAGGGCCCTGGTGGTGAGGGTAGGCAAAGGGGCCGAGATGGCAAAATGTGACATTAAGGCCGCCTTCCGGCTGTTGCCAGTATATCCGGAGGATTTTCAGTTGCTGGGCATTCAAGTGGACGGGAACATCTTTGTGGATAAGGCTTTACCCATGGGGTGTTCAATATCATGTGCGCTGTTCGAGAAGCTCAGTTCATTCTTGCATTCTTGCAGTGGGTTTTCTCTTGGAAAACTGGAAAAGAGACGGTGACACACCTTTATGACTTTTTCCTGGTGGGCCGGCCTGATTTGACAGACTGCCAGCAGCAGCTGGACAGTTTCCAGAAGCTCATGGGGACACTGGGTGTCCCTTTAGCGCTGGAGAAGACACAAGGTCCAAGCACTGTGTTGTCATTTCTGGGGATTGAACTAGACTCCGTGGCTATGGAGGCCAGGTTGCCGGAAGATAAAAAACTGCACATGAGGTTGTTGATTGATGACATGCTGGCCAAAAAGAAAGTGACAGTGAGGATGGTACAAGTGTTACTTGGGCATTTGAACTTCGCATGCAGGGTAGTGAGAGAGGGACAGACATTTTGCAGGAGACTGAGCAGGTCACTGGCAGGCCTCACGTTGCCACACCACCACATGCGTCTGTTGGCAGGGACAAAGGAAGGCTTAAGAATGTGGTGCACGTTCCTGAAAGAATTCAATGGGAAACCCATGTTTCTCCAGAGGATTGGGAATGGGATGCTCAGATATTCTCGGACGCCGCCGGAGCATGCGGTTTCGGTCTGTACTGGCAGGGCAAATGGTGTGCGGAAGAGTGGCCGCATCATTGGAAGAGTGGGGGCAGGAGCATTGCTTTCCTGGAATTGTTTCCCCTAGTAGTAGCGGCCACGCTGTGGGGGCAGAGGCTAGCACACAAAACGGTCACTTTCAGGGTAGACAACATGGCAGTGGTGCAGGTGGTCAACAGGCAGTCCGCAAGGGATGAGCAGGTCTTGAAGTTATTGAGAGTATTCATGTTAAGTTGCTTAAAAGTACGACATTCAGTTCAGGGCAAAGCACGTCCCGGGTGTAGACAATGACATTGCGGATGCTTTGTCTCGTTTGCAGTGGGAGAGGTTCCATGGGCTGGCCACGGAGGTGGAAACTCACAAGACGCCGGTGCCCTAAGGGATGTGGTCCGTAGGAGAAAAAGGATGCTGCAACTGATGGTAGGGTCGTTAGCGCTTTCCACGATGAGGGCTTACGGACTCGTGTGGCAGGAATTTCTGCAGGGAGGTGCGAAGAGGAGGACTGGGATGTGGGCCAGGGAAGAGGACGTCATTCAGTTCATTTTGGACTTGATTGAGAAGGGTTTGTCGAAGGTTACCATAGCGGCAAACCTGGCAGGGATAGCGTTCATGGGCAAGTTAGTGTGGAGATATGGCCCAACGGCAGGCGAGCTGGGTAAGCGGTTGCTAGAGGTTTGGCCCAGGGAGATGGGTAGGGGACAGCGGGTCAGGTTACTAATCAACCTGGTCCCTACATATCGAATACTGTGGACATTTAAACAGAAATCTGAGAGCTCACACAGCCCAGCGTATTTATCCGCAGCCTGAAGTAATATAGCTGCTGTCACTGGTGCTTCCTCCTCACTTTCACCTCAGTCCTGATGAAGACCCCGCCCCCAATGCGCCAATTTTGCTGTTCCGTTTAGGGGTCGAAACGTCGACACTTCTTTATTTTATTGTCAGGCATATATGACAGAGAATGTATATCTGCAATTATGTTATGATTTGACATTTACTGTATTTGGCAGGAAACCGTCTGGATAGTCCTTTATCTAATTATTTATTGATGTATATATATGCGCACTACTGTCCTTTCTCACTATCCCTTCCATGCACCTTCACTTCACCTTTTTTGTGCACCTGTTTGTAGAAAAATATTTAGTTACGATTTTTCCTGTACTGTATATCTTGATTCATTCCAGTGCTGTGATGAAATAAAATCACATCCATTACTGTAATAACTGTATGGTGGTGTTCTATTTTGTTCAAATACAATAGATTAATTCTTGCTTTGTCTATCTGTTTTTAAATTGCTCTCCACTGTGACATTACCTTATTGTACCACATGGGTCATGAGGCGTGCGTTAAAATTCCTGGGGGAGGTGCAGGAGGCGTTTGGAACTCATTCCTTCAGGATAGGGGTGACTTCCGACGCGGCGAAGATGGGTTGGGGCACAGAGAGGCTGACGCAGCTGGGACGTTGGTCATCAGATTGTTATAAACGCTATATTAAAGCGGGGAGTGAGGGGTGAGTAGGAATGTGGATATGTGAATTTTTCTCACGCAGGTGTCTTTTCAGGTGCAGTAGCAGGGCCAGAGTCAGAGGCGCTCTCAATCTGGATAGTCGGGCATTCGTTTGGGAAATGGGCGGAAAGACATGAACAGCAAAAAGGAAAAGGCGTAAATCTAGGATTGGACCCAGCATTGTTTAAAGTCAGTTGTAAGGGTTTGTCTCTTCTGAAGCAGATGAAACGGGATTTGCAGGAGATTAGGAAGCAGTGGTCAGGGTGCTTCATGGTGTGGAGTGAATTTATTCCCAGAAGGCATTGGAGGGGGGCCGAGAGGCCTGTCGCCATTGATAAGGCCAGGAGGAAGGTAAATAGAGAAATGAGGGTTTTTTGCAGAGAGGCAGGTCTTGGCAGGGTGGAGCATCCAGAGCTAAAGTATTCGGCGGTGTATTTTTTCAGAGATGATGTTGTGCATTTGTCTCGCTTGGGAATGGAGCTGTACTTGATTCAAATAAAGGAAGTCTTGGATGTAGCCCTGGATATACGACGGTATCCTAGAAGTGGCCTGGGGGTTGGGGGGTCAGAAAAGTCGTAGGGACTATTTCTGAGTGGCGTCGGTTAGCTATTTTTGGCCAGTTTTTACTGTTTCATTTTATGGTTGGGGACAAGCAGGTAATGAGGTTAGGATAGGATATACTTAGTAGATAGATCTTTAGACAGGTAGAGAAGAGGTTACAGGGTTTAAAGGGTTAACAGTTCATGATCGAGTAGATAGATCTTTAGACAGGTTGAGAAGAGGTTACAAGGTTTTAAAGAGGCGAAAGTTATTGATCAAGTTGAGGTCTGTTAAATAAATTGCAATTGCGTTTGGGAAAACCTTAGGGGTGGGGGGAGGAGGATACGTAGATGAAGTTTGTATAGTTAGTTATAGTTTTGTGAGGCAAAGGCCAAGGTTATGTTTTGTAAGGTGCACCTGTCTTCAATAAAGCGGCCTTTTTCACACATTTGGAGAGTCAATTGTGGTCCGTTCTGCGCACTGCAGCCCAATGGGGCTTTGGGGGGGGCGGCCGCCCGGCAGGGAGGCTCGCACCCCCGGGGTTTTTGGGCCGGGTGGTGCGGTCCGGGCCCAATTGGGCTCGTTTTGGGCTACTTTTGGGCTCTGGGCGGGGGGTATGTAAGCGGCTATTACGGGAGCCGTGTCACCATTTTGGATGGTGACACAGTGACCGTTTCTGTAGCTCAGAGAAAGGTTTTTGCCCGCCCACCCACCCATTTTAAAGGGGAGGGGGCCCGGGTTTCTATTCTGTAATTTGCTGGCCTTTTTTTCATTGGGTACAGGTGCATCAAGGGGCAAATGATATGTACTTCGGTTGTCGCTTGAAGCAGGTGCGTGGCATCGGTAGCTATTTTTGGCCAGTTTTTACTGTTTCATTTTATGGTTGGGGACAAGCAGGTAATGAGGTTAGGCTAGGATATACTTAGTAGATAGATCTTTAGACAGGTAGAGAAGAGGTTACAGGGTTTAAAGGGTTAACAGTTATTGATCGAGTAGATAGATCTTTAGAAAGGTTGAGAAGAGGTTACAAGGTTTTAAAGGGGCGACAGTTATTGATCAAGTTGGGGTCTGTTAAATAAACTGTAATTGTGTTTGGGAAAACCTTAGGGGTGGGGGGAGGAGGATACGTAGATGAAGTTTGTGTAGTTAGTTATAGTTTTGTGAGGCAAAGGCCAAGGTTATGTTTTGTAAGGTGCACCTGTCTTCTAAAGAGGCCTTTTTCACACATTTGGAGGGTCAATTGTGGTCCGTTCTGCGCACTGCGGCCCAAGCTTCAGCCGAGGTCTTTTCACGCTAGTGTTGTCATCCCAGAAACTCCGCCCTTTATAAACCCAACAGTGCTTGAAATGAAGGATGTATATTAGGCGCTCTCTCTTTTGCTCAGGACACTTGCCCGCTTAAACTTCTGTCCCAGCTGTAAGTTACTTACACAAATAATGCGCCGCTGTGTTCAAGGCACAGGGCATTGGTGTTTTCAAAAGAAAATAGTTATATTCGAAGTTATTTTCCTTGAGCATTTTGCCTGTCTAGGAGCTGCACCAGCCTCATTCTTAAAACAACATTTAAGTACTTCTGTGTTGTGCGCATTCACGACTTTACTTCCAAATCACTATACTATGCTTGTCCACTTGCCAAATGTTAGCCACACTTTACAAAGAGCAGAAATCACACCGTTCTTTTAGGATTCCAGCGACCTCTGAACTTTATCCCTCATAGTAGAATCAGTCTACATGGTTTCTCGTTTCGTGAAGAATCATGAAAGATTTGCTCTTATTTAGAACAGTGTGAGAAACAATTCCGGTTCTGTGCTTCAATAATCTGCTTTTTAGAACTGCCGGTGCTGAGCACTGTTAGCCAAGACCTTGTACACACATATTTACATCGAAAGCTTTAAGTGAGCCTTCTTCATCCATTGGTATGTTGTAGAGTCATTCACGTTTAGATCCCACAGCCTACAGCAAACAGCATCGGGCAATGGTCAACCCATTCAAATAAACGTTTTTTATTTTTGTAAACATATATACTTTTTAATGTTTTGCAAGGTTCATGCAGCTAATCACACGCTGCAACCAGGCCACTCACTGAAACAGGCAGTGTGCTGTATCCCACGAGATCTTTAATATGCTGCTCACCTTAAAATGTGTTTCGCCATTCTATATTATCAACTAGAGTATTACATAAACCATTCAAAGCTAGCTTCCCGCATATGTGCCTGCATGCTCATGCATACAGCTGCACAAGCAGTCATCTTGAAAGCTTTTTATTCTACTTTATAACAAAAGGTCTTCCAAGATGGCCACCCTTCCATGAGCATGCTTGCACTTGCATGTCCACTTTCAGTTGACCACCTAGGAAATATTTTGCCATTTTTACGTCGAGCCTGGGCAGCGCATGTGAAGCTCTACGAGCCATGCTGTATTAGAGTAGGGAAAAGAAGCCCATGCATTCTCCGCCCATATTTGTCATTGGCTTGTGTCATTGTCCTTCGTAAATGCTGGCTTCTGATTCGTTTATAGGCTTGTTTGTCCCTCCTTAGTACTGCCTTGTCTTCATTTGTAACCTCCCATGAGGACTGGCCCTTTTACTTCGGTTGTTACACGGTGAGTCTTTTTTAGTCTGTAAGCACTATTTTCTTTAAATAGTTTCTCCTACTGCAGGCACGACATGCTTTCCTGCAACATTCAGCGCGCCATGCGCACTTTCACTTTCTAAGCAGCCCGGGACAATGACGGCCGCTTCTTTGAATAGGTCTCGCATTTACAAGAGTTTGAGCTATTAGCATTGTACATGACAATTACTTTTATGTGTTAATTATCAAAACAGATTAATAAAAGGCATTGTAATTTACAATGCCAATAGCTTAAACTCTCAAAATGCGAGACCTATTGCATTACAAATTCTTGTTATGTTCTGGTTTGACAGCGCAACACCAGAGGGGGGCTTTGGCTCCGCCCACATGTTGGGAGCCAGGAGTACATATTTTGATTGGACAGAAGCTGTGTGCTTTCACACACATGACACTGGAATGTTATAAAAGTGTCTTAGATAACAAGATAATTTATGTTGTTTTTCTATGGCAGCAGCACAGAAGGAGGAGGGCAGTCATTAACCGACATTGATATTTAGGTCCAGCTTGACAGTGTACCCGTCACCTGACCTGACTTTTACCTACACCGCATTATTCTACATTTCTTTGCTTTCACACAAATACATATCTATTCCTATGCATAAACACATTATCTAGTTCCATGCTATTTACTTGTAATGCTTCACATTACCATACAACATTCCTCTAAAGCCAGACCTATATGCATTGCCAATGCTTGTTTTGCTTATAGTTTACTGTTCTAAAATGCCTGACCTCTATGTAGAACGGTAAATTAAAAAGGCCGCAATGGTTGCCAGCACGTTATGGTGCACATATGTGTTATGACACATGTGCATGAATGTATCACCATGTATGAGTACACATCGGCTCCCATCCTGGAATGGCTTGTAATAGAAAACCCATTCCATTATGGTTGGCCATGCAGCCACATGTGTGCGCATGTATAATAACACCTGCGTTTGGTTGCATCGTGATGCCCTGGGATCCATTTTGGAATGTTAATGCCAATGAAAAAAACATCGGCAAAGCCAATAGCTTTGTCTTTTAAAGCCAAAAGTAAGACCTCTTGGTTATACCAACAATACTTGTTGGATCCTACTCAAAAGGTGGACAGCTCAGATTAAATCTCCATAGACGAGTTATAACCACTTTCCCTTGCCTTGCAATATTAAGCTCTTCCCTTTTTATGAATAGACTAAACTATTTATGAATGTTTACCAAATAAGGGCAAGCATTTAATGAAAACACCGCAAGGATTAATATAGTTCATACAAAGGTATACTGCAAAAATAGCGTGTCGTACTTAAAGATAAGACCATGCTAAATAGCTTACATTCTCGCCTAGGGCAGTACCTCGTTTCAGAATAGAAATATTCACTTTAAACACAGTGCGTAACCTAGGCAACAAGACGGAGCTTTAAAAGGGCATGAATTGCTAATCGGAGGCCGGGAGATAGCCGTCAATAATCACTAAAAATGCAGCCTGCGTGCGAGCGTGTCATTTCTGGGGACCTTTCCCTCGCACCCCTCGGTGTGCGACAGGCCTCACCCGGGTGGGAGATTTATCTAGACGCGGAAATAATCGGCAACTTCCTTGTACGTTGTGACGCAGTTTATTTACGTGCCATTGGGTGAAGCCTGCTCTGCAAGGAAGTAAGAAGCAAAAGGCGCATTTGAGCACGATTAATTTGCTTCTTTTGAAAGGCTCGCTCCATTTTCTTTTTATTGTGTTTGCTCAGGGCATTTGTTCGGATTATTGTTTCTACAAACCACTTACACAAAGTCGTGGTTTCATTACTATGGAAATAAAAGCAGGCAGCGATGGCCATAATAAAGCACACTCAGATGAAATCAAAACAAAAACTCTAAATGAGAATTTGAAAGGGGTTCAGGGCGGCCAGCACAGGCAGCATGAGAGGGAGAAGGGTTTCAGCCTCTTCTTAGCCAAGGTTTCAGAATGCTATGTGTGACATTTTCATAATTTCAGTGTAATTATGAGTGACATTTCAATTACTATGAGTGACACTTTCTCGCGAGCAAAATCAAGCAAGGAAGATGAGGGAAACATATAAATATCAGAAATTGCATCGATTTGACCAATGAGAAACTCTAAGAGGATCTTAAAATTGCATCAAAGCACCAGAAATGTAAGGGCACTAACCTAGTAAAAAGCAGTAACTCACAGCTTATACTCAAGGATGCTACTATTCTAGTCACCTCTTTTATGCAAACTGGACAGTGTGTCCATTGCTGCTGACCTGCAAAAGATTATTATATAGCCGATGAGAGGAAAGACATAAAAAATGGAGAAGCAGAAAGGGAGATGCATACAGTGGGCCACAGTTGTATTTTTCGGGAGTTGGCAGGGTAACAGTCCTTTAAAGATTTTGTGTGCAGAGTGGTAGGCATTATAATTATTTGTAGTATTTTTATTATGTTGTCCTTATTGTGTCTGATTCTTTTGTTAAAAAACAGAGAAAAAAGACAATTTCTCTCTATCACAATTTAAAAGGTAAATGTTTCTGTGACCATTTTCTGAAATAAGTATGACAGTTCATTACAACAAATGGGAAAAAAAATCTAGGGTCTAAATGGCAAAACCATGTGCACACTGAAGTTGGATTTATATGTGCAAATGGCTTGTGTTACGGGTGTGAACTCTAGTTTTGTCTTCCCAAAATATTAGTTAACATTCAGAAAATAATTTAATCAGAATAAATATTACCTGTGCAAATCTTTTCTCGGGATAGGATATGGACATTTCTGAGGCAACGATGACTTGCAAGGTCAATGTACACTCACAAAACTGCAAGTTTGTGGTTTTTCAACTTTTAAAAGACACATTTCCACCCTAGGTATGGTGTAAGATTCCCTCTTGCCCAGGGCAAAAATAAATCTGTATCCCTTGTGGAAATGTCCACAAAGATGGTTGGAGTGAAAATGAAGAGGTTTCTACACAAGGGGGCATTTTAAAATGCAATTGCAATTTTGTATTACGTGTACCCACGTTTAAAATACAGTGCATATATAAATGGAAACCTGTGAAAGCAACACTGAATTTATGAAATAATTAATTGTACCTCCAATCCTTGGGATTTTCAACTTGTTAGCCAGAGATGTACTCTAAATGTAGACGGAAACAAACGTTAGAACATTTCCACCTTTAATTGCCCGAAGAATGAAAGCGTGAGAGGGAGCGTGTGCACGTTCCCTGTGTGATTTCCGTCCCCTAAGCATAGCTCTGCAGACACTGCCACACTGCTAGTCACTCATGCCTACCTGTGGAAGGCGTCCTGAAGTATGCCACGCAACGGCCCGGTTGAAGACTGTTGCCTGTGCACAATTTGAAAGGTGGCCGGTGAAATGTGCACCGTGAGGCATGTGACTCCTGCACGTTCACTGTGGAGGCATTAAAGGACAGTGAGAGCAGTCAATGTGCAAAAGGAAGCCCCAAAGCAGGCTGCAAATGGGCTGTCTGCCGGTCTGTGGGCTCTGCCCACACCAGCTCCTGCGCCGTTGGAAGCAGAAGTTGCAGCCGGCAGTGCAGGCCTCAGCAGCTCCGCCTTTCACCTCTGCAGAGATCTCGTCGCAGACAGTGCAGGCTTCAGCAGCTCTGTCTTTCACCTGCGCACAGATTACGACGCAGAACTGTTCCTTCCTCGTACAAAACTCTCTTGTTTGGGGCACAGTGACTCTCCCTGTGTCACAGCATAGGTCATTATGCTGAGACTTAGTCCAGGATACATAATGCTCAATATAATACCGGCGCCTCCGCGGTGGTGAGAGCGAAGTGCTTAGTTGCCATGCCATTACCCAGACTGAGCGAGGAAATGCTGCAGCACGGTGTTAGTTCTTGTCGCACATGCTGGTACTTCAGGGCCGGAGCTGATCACTGGTCCCCCTCCTCTCTTTTCGTGTTGCGGGCTGTAGCTTGTCTCCGGGGCTCCAGTAAGGGCTGGCAGTTCTGGCCGGGGCACATCTGGCTTCACCCGCCCGGCGCATTCACCAGGCAGGGCCTATCAAGGCCTCAGCCTGCGCAGATTCTCTTTCCTCTTTACCTTGAGGGCCCCCTCGTGACACGGAGGAGACCCAATGAGAGTGTTATCGCCGTGGGCAATAGAGGATTTTGTAGCGGCCGACAAGTAATAAGCTTTTCGAGGATATTTCTAATGACAAATGTTCCGGCCTGAGGAGCTATCGCAAAGTGCTGCAGGATGATTAACTTGCAAATGCCTCCCGCTCTTCTCGCGCCGTGGACTACGCGCCTATTAAAATGAGTCTGACCACTTTAAAAGACTCACACAACTGTCTCCACAGTAGCCATTGGGCGCACTGACAGTGACTCCTGACGTCAAAGTTATCGTGCGGCTGTAGCGTGGATTTGTGTTACATTGTAGCAGCGCTAGCTCAGATGAGCCCAGTCAGCTCCTAACTATGCCGGGAGCATCACGCACCACTCTCTCAGCTTTCAGCATGGTGTATCCCTCATAGACACTCCGCTTGACAGCTGAAAGAGGCGCTATAATGCGTGACTTTCCATTTCAGTGCGGTGATGCGGACCATCGCACTGAAATGCGTTAGTCTCACGCCTGATGCGTGATACTTGGCAGGGCTGAACTCACTTAAGACGCTTGACATCAGACCGGTATTTCCAAGGCATGGCTTCGTAGTAACCCCAAGGGATGTCTGACACCTTCACCTTTAGACAGTGTCTGTTTATTTATTTATTTATTTAGTTATTTATTGTCAAACAACGTGAAGTTTGGGAATTGCCGTTTTTGCCTTTTCCATTATAAGGATGGCCTTAACAATCAGAGCAGGCAATGTGTGTTGGGCATAAAAGGCATGGCTGAAGGTGTCACACGTGACATGGGGTCACTTGACCTAATCACCTGACTTTCCGGAAACGCTTGAAAACTTGGCTATTCCCTTAATCTCTCTTTTTCCTCTAGTCGCCTCCGCAGCGCTGGGATGCCTCCGGGTAGCCATGCGCTATACAAAAGCCTTTTTCATTTCATTTCATTTCATTTCACTTGACAGCTGTCTAAAGCTCTTCTGTCAAGTGGCTGTCGTGTTTCATCAAGCCCTGGATTATTTGCCAAAAGCGCTTTGTGTGCTGGGATATTTCAGCAAATACCTACAGCTCAGCCAGTAAGACTGCAAGTCCCAGAACACAATGTTTAAAACGAGAGGTGTCACTCATAGCATGGCGCCAGATAGCAACAATGCTCTGGGAGAATGCCAACTACGAGCCCCCGCACGCTAAGTGCAGTTGGATGAAGAAATAAGGGCAGAAGAAGGCCAACCTCATGACATTCAGTCAATCTAGTTGGCAGGCGTGGTGCTTTCGTTGGGAATTAATTCAAAGTCAGAAATTAGGAAGGAATTCCATTTTGGAACCCTGAGGCAGCGCTCTCAAATTTCCCAGGTCCTTGCTTGAGTAATTCATCCAATCCAGGTGCTTACGTTGCTCTCTGGGACTTGTAGTCCTGATTGTAGAATGCTATCAGAATGCAACAAAAAAGCAGGAATTTGCAAAGCAAATAGGTCTTGCTATTATAAAAATGCCAGGGCTAGCTATAAACTACTACCAGCGCTGTCCAGTGCAAGCGGTAAACCAATGGTGAAGTACTCACTTCTCTGTTGCTTCATGACTTGACCTATTCACTACTGTCTGAAGGAGGGTTTGGGGGCAGCCGAAGCCTGCAAGGTCTGCCCCCCGGGCAGATTGGGAGGGGGTGGGGCCGGCCGATTAGCGGCCATGTTGGGTGATTTGGGCTTCTTCGTAAAATAGCCCAAAGGTAGCCCAATACATAAATGGGGGCTCACGCCACTCCCAGCCACCATTTTAGGTTTGGTGACCTGGTGGCTAGGAGTAGCGTAGTTCAGTGCAGTTTTTGAGTGCAGGGCAGTTTTGGCGGTTAGCAGGGTAGTATTAGCAGCGGCAGTTAGATAGTGAGAGGTTAGTGAGCTAAAGGGGGTTAAGGTTAGGCAAGTGTTTGTTAATTGAAAGATATGGAGGATTACCGCGTTTTGGAAGCGGTGCGGCTCCTCAGCGAGGCAGGGCGCCTCGATCTCCTGATGCCGGAGGTGGCTGGAGGATCGCGCCCCCCACGGCGCGCTTCGGCTGGGGTTGCAGCTGCCATCGCGGCGTGTACATCCCCGAAGAGGGTGCGCGGCAGTGAGGTGAGTGCACGGGCCCCTCGTACACCAGAAGAGCGGCCCCATCACGTGAAAAGAAATTGAAGCCTTGTGTTCGCGCGGAGGCTTCGAAGAGAAATGCCTTGCCCTTAGTTGTAGAGCCAGAGCCTCGCGCATGTGTGGAGGCTCCGGTGAAGGTTCCGGGGGGCGGGGCTCGCCGGAGGAGCGCGTCACGTGTCCTCCGGCGGAGGGCCTGCACGAAGTCTTGCCTGCGAGGGGGATGAGCTCGAATGAGCTCGAGGCCCCCAGAGCAGAACAATTAAGTAGAGGGAGGAAGGCGGGGAGGGAAGGAGAGGGTGGGAGGCCCTTAGAAGACACTGACTCGAAGGGCAGCCAAGCCCCCCGGTATTGGAAAGGGGGGGGCAGCAGGAGCCATTATATACAAGGAATAGGTGCGGGAGGGCATGGGGGCCAAGGGGGGATGAGGCTTTTTTCAGGGGAATTTGGGGGTGAGCTGGACCCCTGTTGGGGCAGCGGGGGCAGGATAGCACTTCTGGGGAGGAGGGGGTATCCCCATACAGAGGGGATGGGGAGGCCGGGTGGGAGGGGGAGCCAGGGTCTCGAGAGCGGGAGGGAGTGGGGGAGGGGGTACCTGGGGAGTTGGAACCAGCAGGGGGTAGTCAGGATTGGGAAGGGCTCGATATTTTCACTTCCTGGAATGAGGAAGTGAGGGGTAGGGACCTGCGGGGACAAATAGATGCCTATATGGCGCAGGGTGGGTCAGCTGGGCTAGACAGCCGGGGGTGGACACGGGAAACAGGGGGCTACGAGGGCAAGAAGGGGGGCTGGGTAGGGCAGGGTAGCTGGCACGAGGAGTTGGGGGCAGGGCTGCGTGGTTCACAGGCAGTTTACATAGCAGGTCTGAGTGGAGCGAAGGGGGGGTTAGCGAGTACGAGAGGGAGAACTTATTTAAGGTGGGAAGCGGTTGGGCAGAGAGCACGTTGGGGGTCAGTAAGAAGAGGCGGAGGGAGGTAGAAGGGAGGTCGTTTAGGCCCAGCACACCAGACCATTCCTTTTTGTTTCAGGTAGGGGAGCAGCGCCAGGGGTCAGACTTGGCAGAGCTGGGAGCGGCTCAGAGGCGCCGAGGAGAAGGGAGGGTGGAGCCTCGCGCGGTGCACCCAGTACCGGTGGGGGATCCCGGCGCGGCTGGTAGAAGTAGGCCTCGAGCGGTCTCGCTGGCCCCAACACCCGATGGACCTCCACGGTCTACAGGGCAACAATGACACAGGGATATGCCGTCGAAGAGTGCCAAGGGATACCGGCGGGTGCAGTCGGTTCCTCGGGAAGGAAGGAATTGGGGGCCCGCTGGGGGCCACCAACAGGAGGGTAGCGAGTGGCGGGAAGAATTAGACTATGATGAAGAAAGTTTAGAAGAGGGCGAATTAAGATGTAGAGGATGGGGACACGGGGGGCAGAGTAATGTGTCTCATAGTATGTTACAGGTTAAACGTCGGGCGACGGAGCCTGCGGAAAGGATATCCAAGGCGGCTCGGAACACGACCCACATGGCAAGGCGGACTACAGCATCACGGGCACTCTCCTTAGAGCCAGGTAAAGCACAAGGGATTGGGGGTAGGCCTAAAATGATCTCGGTAGGGGTTGGGGGGGGATAGAGAAGGGGAGGCGGGTACACTGAGGAAAGGCAAATATGTATTGGATAGAGGTGTGGGTACCGAGGATTCCGTTAAGACAGATACACCGAAAACGGAGGATAGTTCCAATCCGGGTAAGTCAGACAAAGGGGAGGAAACCATACCAGAGAGCAAGGATAAAGTCGTAAGTAAGGAGTTAAAAATTAAAAAATTGCCGTACATGGGGATGACCAAGCCACTGGGGGCGCACTTGATGGTGACAACGAAAGAGCGCATTTGGAAGGGCGAATATGTTGAAATGCTCAAGCTGTTGCACAGGGAAGTGCATGCTAAAGAGGGTTCAAAGGAAGAGGAATATGAATTGGCCAAGAGGCAACGTGTTTCACTCACGATTGAAAACTGGACAGCGGCATTCTTAATTTATGCAAGTGTTTATTGCGAGAAGTACCCAGAACGCTGTGTGGCCCTTTTCAAATACATGGATGTGATCCGGAGGGTCCAGATCACAGGGGGGGGGATACGCATGGGCACAGTACGATGAGGAGTTCAGGGCAAGTATGGCTTGGGATCCCGAAGCAAAGTGGGGTGAGTTAGACACAGACCTGTGGCAACACACGATGGGGGCTTCTAGGGCGGGAAAAACCATTTTCACAGCCAGTGGTCTCCCGCTGGTTTACCGGTCCTTTTAGGGAAAGCCCACCCGGGGAGGGGTGGGAGGAACAGGTAGAGGACAGACAAGTAACCCTGGGCGGAGTTCGTGGAGTTGCACTACGCGGAACACCGCGAAGTGCATAAAGAACTCCGTCGCACTACGCAGAGCTCCGCGAACGGCGGAGTATGATAGAAAAATGCCGTTTGGGGTGATGGCACAGTGCCGGATGCTTGGCCGCACTGTGCAATCATTGCGAACGGCACCATACACAGCGCAAGCTTTCCTTTTCTGCCGCTTGAGTAGATTTTTACTTGAGCAGCAGCTTTCTCAACGCGAACGGGCAGTTTCTCAACGCGAGCGGTCGCGAGCATACGCGGCCATTCGCAATGAGAAACCTGACCCCCGCGTTTAGAACTCTCGCCGGGATGTTGATTTTCCACGCTCGCGCTCGCCAACTTGATGTTGACAATCACGAACGAGGAAAAATCTCGCCGGGATGTTGATTTTCCACGCTTGCGCTCCCCAACTTGATGTTGACGATCGCGAACGAGGAAAAATCTCGCCGGGAGGTTGATTTTCCTCGCTCGCAGTCGCCAACTTGACGTTGACGAACGCGAGCGAGGAAAAAAACTCCGCTCCGCACCGCGAAGCAGAGTTTTTCGGAACTCCGCGATCTCCGCGTAACGCGGAGTGCAGAAAACTCCGCAAACTCTGCGAACGGAGCTGAGTTCACCGCCCAGGACTACAGACAAGCTTGGCAGAGTCCTGCTGGGACTTTAACAAGGGATTCTGCACTCTGGAATTCTGCAAATTTAAGCACGAGTGCTCAAAATGCGGGGGTAGATGGTGTGACGCATAATCAGAAGCACTATAATCCGACTTGACCATTACAAATAAGAAGGAATATATCTCCAGGTCATCCTGAGATTAACATCATGTTTTCACGCTGTGCTTATATTTAGTTGTTGTCTTTGTAAATATCTTTATGTGCTTATTGTTTTACGTTGTGATATATGTATAAATACACTTCACTTCCCTTCCAGGTCATATTCACTTTGTGTGTATATGACCTGCTTTGCATTGATACATGTTTTTTGTTATATAAAATTTGAATTTATTTCAAAACAATACAATCAGTTTGTACTCTTTCCTTCCAATATGTGTTTAGGCAGCTTTATTTATAACATTGAATGAAATCCCACGGTAGAAGGGGATAAAAAAGTTAAATATTTTGAGAAGTGTGTTGTGGCAGAACCACTGTTCGTTTAATGACAAAATGCGGGGGTAGGCACGCGTTGGTCAATTGTTGGGGGGGGCCCAGGACACCAACAGGGAGGCCAGCAGTGGCAGCAAGGGGGGGGTAACACAGGGGGACAGCAGTCAGCATTTCACAGGAGAGCAAGGGGCAAAGGGGGCTAGGCCAAAGGGCTCTTACACCGGTTAAAGTGGACAAGGTAGAAGCAGCCTTACAGGGTTATGACAACCAGAAGGCTGCAGATGGGCTGAGGGAGGGTTTCAAATGGGGGTTTAGATTAGGGTATGGGGGACCACGTTGCAGAAGGTGGGCGGAGAATTTGCAATCAGCGAAAGAACATCCCAACATAGTTCAGGAGAAATTAGACAAGGAAGTGCGCGAAGGAAGGATGGGGGGCCCCTTCATGGATTGGCCTTTGGAAAATGTGATCGTCTCCCCGATTGGGGTGGTTCCAAAGAAGGAACCGGGACAATTTCGGCTTATTCAGCATTTGTCATGGCCAGAAGGGAGCTCAGTGAATGATTTTATTGACGAGAAAGAGGCTACTGTTTCATATTCGTCAGTTGACGTGGCCATCTCACTAGTTGTGACGGCGGGCGCAACAGCGTAAATGGCAAAATGGGACATAAAATCGGCTTTCCGTTTGCTTCCAGTCCATCCAGATGATTGGGATCTTCTGAGTATCCATTTCAATGGAAGATGGTACGTGGACAAAGCATTACCGATGGGCTGTTCTGTGTCTTGCGCATTATTTGAGTGCTTTAGCACATTTCTACAGTGGCTGTTTACAAAGCGCACGGGTCACCAATTGGTGATGCACTATCTGGACGATTTATTTTTTGTGGGCATCTCAGGCTCCACCGAGTGCCAGGCGGCTCTGGAAAACTTCACAGGGCTGATGAGGGAAGTAGGGGTGCCTTTGGCACCTGAGAAGACAATGGGGCCTAGCACGGCTCTTTCATTTTTGGGTATAGAAATCGATTCCAGGACAATGCAAGCGCGCTTGCCAGAAGAGAAAAGATTACGGATGTTGGAGCTGCTTAGAGAAATGCTAGCTCAAGACAAAGTCAAAGAGATCCAAGTGCTGCTAGGGCACCTTAATTTCGCCTGCAGAGTGGTGAGAGTAGGGAGGACTTTTTGTAGAAGGTTAGGTAGGGCACTTATGGGACAGAGACCACCACACCACCATGTGAGACTTTCAGCGGGTGTGAAGGAGGACCTGAGAATGTGGAAAGTATTTTTGCAGGACTTTAATGGCATCCCATTGGCAAGGGAGGCGGATCTAATATGGGACAAATCTTTTCATACGCGGCAGGCAGTAAGGGTTTTGGCCTTTTCTGGCAAGGGAAATGGTGTGCAGAGCTCTGGCCAGCAGAATGGGTGGGAGGGGGTAGGAGTATCCCGTTTTTGGAATTCTTTCTGCTGGTGGTAGCGGTGACATTGTGGGGGGAACAGCTGGCTCACAAGAGAGTGACTTTTAGAATTGACAACATGGCAGTGGTGGAGATCGTCAACCGACAATCAGCCAGGGGCGAGCAGGTTTTGAAGCTGTTGAGAGTGTTTGTATTGGGCTGTTTGCGACACGACATATCATTTAGAGCTTTGCACGTACCAGGAGTGGACAATGACATAGCGGATGCTTTGTCTCGTTCACAGTGGGGGAGATTCCGTGGGCTAGCCAAGGACGCCAACAGGACCCCGACGCCCATGCCCCAGCAGTTGTGGTACGTAGGCAACACAGGATGCTACAACTGGTGGTAGGATCACTGGCCACATCAACGAGGGTGGCGTACAGTTTAGCATGGGAAGAGTTTTTGCTCTCTGGAGCCCAACGGTGTTCCACTTTAGAGCAGAGAAGAGAAGACGTTGTGCAATTCATATTAGATATGATAAACAGATGTTTATCTCGAGTTACGATCACGGGGAAGTTGGCAGGTATAGCGTTTGTGGGTAAGCTTTTATGGGGTTATGCACCTTCCATGAGGGAATTAGGCACGCAGATGCTGGAAGGGTGGGCTAGGGAACGGGGTCAGTCACAGCGGGTTAGGAAACCAGTGTCTTGGCACAAGTGTGCATTGATCAATTTGAGTCATGTCTATTTTCCACATTGACGGTATGGATGTTCTTCGGGGCTTTTTGGGTATCGGAATTGCTGGGGGACAAGAGGGGTGGGGGGATTCGCTGGGAGGATGTGGTGCCGAGGAGGGGCAGGATTTGCATCTGGCTGCGAAAGTCAAAAACAGATCAGAGGAGTTTAGGAAAATGGGTGTCGTTGCAGGCTTTTTCTCCTCGGAGCACTTGTCCTTGCATGTGGGATACGAAATGGAGGGAGGTCTCCAAGTCGACTGTGGGGCTGGTTTTTGTTCATGAAAAAGGGAACAGGGTGACTGCATTTCAGCTGTTGTCAGTGTTACAGAAAGCATTGAGAGTCTTAGGAATTGATGGGGCCGGTTTTGGGACACATTCTTTCAGGATTGGAGCAGCAACGGAGGCGAATAACAGGGGGTGGGGGCGGGGGGACATTATGCAGCTCCGGAGGTGGTCATCTGATTGTTACAAGTGATATTTGCACTCTGCAAAGGGTGCGGCTAACCTGGTTGGTGCGATTTCTTAAGTTCACACAGTTTTTCTCGTTACAGGTTCAGTAGCTGGTTCCCTCTCCAGGAAGATGACCATTTGGATTGTGGGGCATTCCTTCGTAAAGTGGGCCCAGATCCAAGCTCGCAAGAGTTATTTTGGAGAAAATTTGGGTTTTAATAAAAGGCATTTCAATGTGTTTTGGAGGGGAAAGGGGGGCATGCTTTGGAAGGAGCTTATTCACTGCTTGAATGGTTTGTTGAGAGCAGGGAGGTGTCCATATATTTTGGTCCTTCATTTAGGCGAAAACGATTTGGGTAAAGAAAAAGGGATAGTCTTAATGAGGAGCATGTAAAAAGATTTGGCACTTATTAAGGAACAGTGGTCTGGGTGTTTGGTTATTTGGACGGAGTTCGTTCCCCGCAGGGTGTGGCGAGGTGCAGTTAACCCGGGAGCTGTAGACAGAGCCAGGAGGAAGTTAAACACGGAAATGGTGCATTTTTGTAGGGAGCTGGACTTTGGTAGGATTGCACACAGGTAAATACGTTTTGAGACAGCTGAGTTTTTTAGAGGGGATGGTGTGCACCTTTCGGGTCTGGGCATGGACCTGTATCTCTTAGAGATTAGGGAAGTTTTAGCCAGGACTTTGAATGTTCAGAAACACTGAGGCAGTTGTTCCTAGGAGGCAGGGGGGACAGAAAAAAGAAGGGGGAAGCGGCGTAGCCTGCTCTTTTCCCTCTTTTTCCTGGGTGGTGGGGTCTTTAAAAGTTGGCCAGGGTTGGCAGAAGTTTTTGGTTAAGTGTCGGAAGTTTGTGAGCAGGGGCAGGGAAAGGGTAGGCAGGTAGGCTAAGTTTTAGAGTATACGTTGGTTAGTTACAGTTGCAGAAAGGCAGGAAGGAGATTTGGGTTTCATTGAAGGGCATGAATTTTATATGCAATACTGTGTAAGGTTGTTGTTATGTTAACGGCGGGGTGGGGGAACTGCTGAAGGGGATCATATGGGGCAGGGGGGGACCAGGGGGTTAGTTATTTGATGTATAGTGAGGTTTTAGTTTTGTAAGGCGGTTGCCAGTGTTTTTAATGTAATATGCACCTGTTTCAATAAAGCAGCCTTTTACACACACAAATTTGGTCTCGGTTTGGCTTGCCCCCCTCCCTCCCAAGGAGGGTTGGGGGGGCAGCCGAAGCCTGTGAGGTCTGCCCCCCGGGCAGATTGGGAGGGGGTGGGGCCGGCCGCTTAGCGGCCATGTTGTGTGAGTTGGGCTTCTTCGTAAGATAGCCCAAAGGTAGCCCAATACATAAATGGGGGCTCACACCACTCCCAGTCACCATTTTAGGTTTGGTGACCTGGTGGCTGGGAGTAGCGTAGCATAGTGCAGTTTTTGCCCACCCTCCCATCCCTCTTTATGGGGATTTGGCTGGGAGCTTTTTGTTTGGGGATTTATATTATTAAACTTTCGGCTAGGTTTGTTGATCTCAGGTGCATAGGGGAAGACTTTTGTTCAATCTGTCGCTTGGAACAGGTGCTGGCGGGGTCTGTAAAAGTTGGCCAGGGTTGGCAGAAGTTTTTGGTTAAGTGTCGGAAGTTTGTGAGCAGGGGCAGGGAAAGGGTAGGCAGGTAGGCTAAGTGTTAGAGTATACGTTGGTTAGTTACAGTTACAGAAAGGCAGGTAGGAGATTTGGGTTTCATTGGAGGGCATGAATTTTATATGCAATACTGTGTAAGGTTGTTGTTATGTTAACGGCGGGGTGGGGGAACTGCTGAGGGGATCGCAGGGGAGCGGGGGGACCAGGGGGTCAGTTATTTGATGTATAGTGAGGTTTTAGTTTTGTAAGGCGTTTGCCAGTGTTTTTAATGTAATATGCACCTGTTTCAATAAAGCGGCCTTTTACACACACAAATTTGGTCTCGGTTTGGCTTGCCCCCCTCCCTCCCAATTTATACTCTGCTGCTGTATAACTTGTGACATATGTATTTGACACCCAAAAATGTGCATCTCCTTCACACACAAGAAAAAATAGATGTCACTGTTTGAGTAAGTCTATCCCGTTCCTATTAGGTTTGCAGTCTCTGGAGCTTTTTCTGACTCCCTTTCTAATGACACTCACATCAAACACTAACATCTGAAGGATGGGTGTCTGTACCATCACAATGTAAAGACGAGTACATCTGTCAGCTTAGCTAGTCGTGGCAGTCTAGCAATGAAAGCAAATCAGAACTGTAAAGCTGAGCAATCCAGGTTGCAGCCACATCCTGAACACAAGAGGCAGATGTTCATGGTTTTAATATTGGCTTTTGTTTAGGTTGTGGTAAGGTGTGATCTGCACAGCTCTCAAGGCCACCACAAACCGCTTCAGATCATGGGTCATCTCACAATCACAGCCAGCGTCTGACAGTCTGAGTCAGAGTAACCAGTATTGTCAGTCTCAGGGTAGGACTGTCCATTTATCCCATCTGGCATTTCCCCGGTGGGCTGGAGTTTCTGGAGGCTGGTTTTTAAAGTCCCACTTTATTTCAGCTGGAACATTGGTGTTATAAGCAAAAAGAGAGAGAGGGGAGGAAAGAGCTATAGAAGAGAGTGGAAGGAAACAGGGTGGCTGGAGAGAGAGATGAAAGACAGAGAAAAGCTGGGTGGCAGCAGAAAATAGAGGGGGTGCAGAAGAAGGGTGCAGGACTGGTTTTGCCATTTTGCCAGGGCTGGATTTGGCTCCCGGTCCGGCCCTGGTCATTCTTTCTGAAGTAGGCGTGCATTCAACAATTAGTTATGTTGGAATACAGGAGAGGCAGAAATCAGTGAGTTATGATAAGAACGCTGTACCTTGCAATGCCGCATGAGCAAATATCATTCCCTACAAAGAAAGGTAACTCCAGCGCAAGCGTAAAAGTAAAATGCTTTTGTAAGGCAAGAACAGGGCTATCCTGTATAGAGCTCCGCTGAATTAAACTTCAGATGTTAACATCCAACTAGTGAGTGATGCCTTAGGTCTTCTTAACGTGGGCCACATGTGGCATCAGTGAGAAGACACATCTGTTACAGTATAATGAAATCAAAGCGTCAATTAAGCATTTTTACTTTTGACCCCTTAACTTCTGAGGCTTTTCCACCCCAATGCTGGGCCCTTTTCTTGCTATTTAAGTTACTTTGCTCTTACGTGGCAATAATTTTTTCCCAAAGCCTGGTATCCACGCCAAATTTGCATCCTTTTTTCAACATCATGGGGATTCTAGAAGTACCCAGGATTTGTGGATTCCCCCGAGGGGACCGAGAAAATAGGCAAAATTGTATCTTTTTGGAAAAATGGGGAAAAGGTGCTTTGCAAGAAAGTGTCTGTTTTTTTTTTTTCTCCTAAAATGGCATCAACAAAAGGTTTGCTGTACTACAATCACAATCTTCCCAGCTTTCAGCAACAAGCAGAGATGTATCAAATAAACAATTTCTTTAACCACAGTTTTGTAGCATTATTCTAAGAGGTAGCCCATTTTTCCTAATTTTTGTGCATTCAAACTACTTCCAGTTCGTGTTGGAAACAGGTGTAAAACCCCTTGATGATGAGGGAAAGCCATACATTTCTGAAAAGTAGACAGAATTCTGAATCCAGCAAGGGGTCATGTATGTAGTTCTCTCAGGTTTTCCCAAAGAAATTAACTGTTGAAATAAAAGCAATTGAAAATGAATAAAAAAAGAACCTGCCATTTGTGACAGCATTCTTATTTGTAACTTCTTGTCACCATGGCAGAATTACGAATGCAAAATACTGTTACATCCGTTAGATCCTTCTGGTTGTGGAGATATATAGGGTTATATAGGGTTTGTAGGATCTATAAGAACCCAAGGTATCCAGACTCAACCTTACAATGATTTTTCATTATGTACTGAGTATAGAGCAATTCATATAGTACAATATGAAGAGTGAAAAGGGGTATGAAAGAAACCTATGTATTGCTGAAACGTACACCAGATACTAAGTTTGGGAACAGTGTTTATTTATGCATCTCTGAATTTGTGGGTACCCATACTTGTGATTCAGATTCAAAATGTATTTTTTCTTGCACTTGCTTACATTTGAGAGGCTCAAATGAAGAAAAGCCAATTGGCAATATCAAATGTTCTTCTATTTCTAATGGTGTCCAACTTGTGTGGTTGGATCTAGCACCTGAGACACTAAATACCCCAAAATGGAACCTGTGGACACCATGTTTCACCAAGAAGAAACCATGTTCTCTCTTTTACAATTTTGGTAACTAGGAAGTTAAGGCCCTTACTTAGCCGCCACCCAGGAAAAAACTCCATACTCATACATTTCTGAAAATTACACACCTGGTGGTGACCCGGGTGGTTTGATTTATGTGGTTCTAACAAGGATTCTTACTCAGAAGTGCGTGCAAACCTAAATGGTTGGGTAAAACATGTTTTCTTCATATTTCTGTAAGGAAAAGCTTTGGAACCTGTGGAAAACCACAAAGTTCCTACAACCCAGATTACCCCCATTTCCACTGATAAAAATGTTACCGCCTATCTGTGAGTGGGACTTGCACCAGTCACAGAAAAGGGCACAAAATGCAACATGGACAGATCAAATTTTTCCACCAAAAAAGCAACCCTTTATTGCAATGTTGGTGGCTGCGGACGTTAGGCCGTGGTCTGTTGGTACCCAGGGAAATCATGACTTGCATGGCTCGCACAAGATTTTCTTACCCAGAACCTCAAACCTTAGCTAAAAACACACATTTTCTACACATTTTTGTGAAGGAAAGTTCTGGAATCTGTGAGCAGCCACTTATTTCCAACAACCAAACATTTCCTCACTTCTCCCGATAACAAAATGGTACCCCACTTGTGTGGGTGGGCCTAACGCTTGTGAAAGAAAATGGTCCAAAAAATCAAATTTTTCCACTAAAAACCAATTCTTTTTGGCCATTTGGCTAGCTGTGGATTTTGGATCCTAGCTCAGCTGTCAGCCATGGAAACCTAATAACCCTCACATTTCTGAACACTGGGGGGCCGATTCACAGAACTAATCTGAGATAAAATCCTAAACTTACTACTTTTGGTATTCACAGAAGGCATTTAGTAGAAGTAAACTCACTTCTGTGAATACCAAAAGTAGTAAGTTTAGGACTTTATCTCAGTTTAGTAGTAGTAAAGTTAGGAGTCCTAACTTTACTACTACTAAATGCCTTCTGTGAATACCAAAAGTAGTAAGTTTAGGATTTTATCTCAGATTAGTTCTGTGAATCGGCCCCTAGACATTTGGGGGAGTCCAGAGTGGCATGCCTTCTGTGGATCCCATGGCATTTTTCTACCCACAATGCCCTGCAAATCTCAAAGTTTGGCTAAAAACACATTTTCCTCACATTTCTGTGAGAGAAAGTTCTAGACTCTGTGGGGCGGCACAAATTTCCTTCTAACTAGCAAGCCCTGAAGTCTTCTGATAAAAGTGGTACCTCACTTGTGTGGGTCAGCCTAGTGCCTGCGAAAGAAAAGGGCAGAAAATGCAACATGGACACATCAAATTTTTCTATAGAAATCAACCCTGCCAGTAGTTGTGAATGTTGGGGCTTGTATTACCCGCCAAATATTGAAACCTACCAAATGCACACATTTCTGAAAACTGGACAACTAGGGGAGTCAAGGGTGATGTGACTTGTGTGGATCCCACAAGAGTTTCTTACTTATATACTCTTGCAAACCTCAAATCCATGCTAAAACACCAATTTTCTTCACATTTCTATGAAACAACGTTCCAGAATTTCCTACCACCCAGTGCTCCTACACATCTCCTGATAACAACGATACCCCACTTTTGTGGGTGGGCCAAAAGGCAGTACACAAAAGGCCCTCAAGTGCTAACTGGACAGATGAGATACAAGAGGAGCTGAGGTATTTGGGGCTGGACTTGGCCTCCACCCATGGAAACCTACCAACCACAGACATTTTTGAAAACTATACACCCAGGGTATTCAAGAGTGGTGTGTCTTGCATGGATCTCATGACCTTTTCATACCCACAATGCCCTCCAACCCCATACTTGCCTAAAATAACACTTTTCCCTTTCATTTCTGTGATGGAAACTCCCAGAATCAGCAGGAATCCACAAAATTCCTAACACCCAGCGTTACCCCACTTGCCCCGATAAAAATGCTGCTCCACTTATGTCGAACGACCTAGCGCCCACAACAGTACTGGATCAAAACAAGGTCAATGGGGATGCATTCATCAAGAGAAGTGGGGTAATGCAGGGTGGTACACATAATGCCTATCGGAGAAACTGACTGCGAGCAGTTCATTGGTACGTTAAGCTTTGCTCTGGGATGTTTGGAGCTTCTTATAAACAAGCTGCTGTGGGAATCCTTTGCAGCAACAACAAACTGTAGCACATGCCACTGGGCCAACTTTGTACAGCTCACTCAACAGCTCTACTCCATATAGAAGTTGGCTACTGAAGGCTGCAACCTTTATGAAGGAGTGTTTGAACAAGCTCCCATACAATCCTTGCTGTTACTCCTGCTGTGGAAGGGCAACCTACAGTTTTTATAGTTTTTCCCTGTATACACTCTGGCTGTATAAATTATACAGCATGTACATTTTTATGCCATAGCAAGCACTTTTGCTTGGTATGTACTGCCTGAACAGCCGCTACCCTTTGCACAGAATCCAGGACTCATAAATCACTACATTCTTTTCAGGAGTATAAATCTCTAGAATCCTGGAATTCAAATGTTCCATGACAGGCCAAAATTGAACAACCTGTCATGATCTGAATGGTCCCAGAGCAATGCAGCAGCATTATTCTTGAAATGCAGCTGGGTGTTCCAAAACTGTGTGAGTAGACTGGCAGGACTGTTGCTTTCTTCTGCCCCTAATTCTTTCCCCTGATGTGCTCATTCTGTTATTGCTTACTCCGTCCCTCCTGCTTTCCCTTGGTGTGCCATCCATTCATTGATTCTTCCACCTCTCAGTCTTTCCCCTGATGTGTTCACTTTGTTGTTGCTTACTATGCTCCTCCCGCTTTCCCTTGGGGTGTTCTCTCATTCATTATTCCCTCCCTCCCCTCACTCCCATCACTCTTTGCCCTGCTGTTTTCACTCTGTTGTTGCTTCCTCCCACCTCTCCCTCTTTCCATTGGTCTGTCCTTTCTTCATTGCTTCCTAACAGCCCTCACACTTTCTCCAAATGTGTACACTCCTTCTCCTTACGCTTTCCCTTGGTGTGTACTATCTTTTATTGCTTCCTTCTACCCTTCACTCTTCCCCCTAATACTACTCTGTACAGTACAGCAACTACCACCTTTTAGGTCTGGCGTTAGCCAAGAGCGTTTGAGTTTACTGAGATTGTGTGTATTATCTACTTATTTAATAGGTCTTTTCAGCCACCTCTCTTTATCCATTGATCTATTGTTGTGCAATTCACATTTAGCTTCTGCCTCCTAAAGCATACAGCATGCGGTAATGGGTCAGTTTACTTAAGCCACTGGTTAACTTCAGTTTGAGTGACTGCATTTTGCTCTCTCACAATGAGCACATCCACAAAGTAGTTCCCTTCAGTGCCAGAGTTTTTGATTTTACTTTATATTTATTTTAATGTTTCTAAAACAAACATTGGCTTCATTAGGTCTGGGTTAGCCAAGACCCATTGTTTTTACTAAAATGATGTGTATCACATAGTTACTTGTAGGGGTTTTCAGCCAGACTTCACCATTAGTCTGTGGTTGTATCACATTTTTATTCCACACACTCCAGTTTGCAATAAGGGGCAATGTGGTAACCCACTTCAGCCATTTGCTGACTTCACTATGAGTTACGGCATGCTGCCCTATCACAAGGAGCACATCCACCCACAACGTGGTTCTCTTCAGTGCCAGGGAGAACTATGGTAATGTGTTCTTTTTCAAGCAATACAACATATTTGCCTTTAGCCAATGTGTGTTTTTATAGATTGAAGAGGGCCCGGCTGCACCTGAAAGATACGTTTTTTCAAAAACAAGGACAAAACAAAAAAAGAATTAGCAAAAGGCTGGTGGCCAACACCAGAACTATTGGTTTTGCCAATGCTTCTTTCAACTCTGTATTTCCACAGTGTGTATTGAGGATTGGCCTTCAGGTGATTATGCAGTATTGTTTGGAAAGGAATCGCCTGCTTCAACAGGCGCCGCCAGAAATACAACTGCAGACTTTGTGCCTTACTGTCTGCTTGTTATCAAGGCTTCAGTTATGTCAGATAAACCTTAACACATGGTCTGTTGGCTTAAATTTGCCATCCATAATGGCCACTATTTTCTGTAAACGCCTCTCAACAGCAGTTTGCACCTGTTTGTTGAATGAAATAAATTTCCTGATGGTAAAATCAAAACATATTTCCTTACATTCAGCTTCTTTAGACAACCTGCCCTACATCACACGTTTATTCTCTTAATTACTGCTTTTACTCTTAGGGCCTCATTATGATGTCAGTCGGAGTTGCCTCCGACCGACATCTCTGCGGTTGCGGAACCGACTGACCTCCGGTCAGCAGTCCTGAAACCGCAATTACGATGCGCAAACTTTCATTTCTCTATGGAAGCTTGTGCGGCGGTCGGAAACCGGCTACAGCACAAACTCCCATAGAGAAATGGGAGTTTCTGTAAATCCCTGCACCGCTTACAGGGGGCACATAGGTGCCTCCCCATGCCCCAATCATAGGCCCAGGGGAGAAGGGGGCTCTTCTAGGGGTCCCCCAAAGTCACTTTCCGGCAGGCTTTCCATGTCAGAAAGCCCGACATGGAAAGCCTGTCGGAAACCAACATCATAATCCCGACGGCGGAAACGCTGTCCGTTAGGGATTATGTGCAACTTCTGACTGTCCGACAGGCTCCTTGAGATTGTTGGAAGCCAGTCGGATTAACCGGCTGGTTTGAACTCCGACCGCCATCTTTGTAATGAGGCAGTTGGAATTTTAACCTTGGATGTCGGTCGGAAAACCTCCGACCTGTGGTTGGAGGCTTTCCGACCGACATCCAAATCAGGCCCTAAGTGTTAATGTTGGTATGGCAAAATAAATCTACTGTTTATTTCTTGGTAAGAATGTTGTCAGTGTTGCTTTATCTTTATGTTTTCCTTTTTAGGACTGGCTAGAGGCAGCTTTGGCAGCCTAGCTGACCTCATGTCACCATACACACCACAAAACCTTCAACACATAATACTGAAAAGGACATTTATATGCATAGAAATACAGAAAAGAGTGGGGTAAATACCTCCTAGTATTAATTTTTAAAAGGAAAAAGGCATAACATGTGGAATTGGATTTTAATACACTGAATTCCATGTTTTGACCTTTCCCTCAATAACGTTTTGGCAGAATTGTCCGGAATTTATCAGGGGAAAATTGTGAGGGTGTGATAATTATCTCACAACTTCTAATTCTGATCCCAGTGTTGTGTAGTTCCTAGGAATCCCCAGGACCTGCGCGTTTTGGATGACCTAAACTGAGGCCTTGGTGTCCCAACCGCTTCCGGACACCCCCACAGGATATGTCAGCCATTAGACCAGCTAGCTCTACAGTGCCACTACTACCCCCCTGTATCTTACAGTGGTGTAGGTAGTTTTTGGCAACCACTGAACATGACAACCCTGATTCCTCAGGGATCGTGGAAAACAGTACAGTCCGTTTCGCTCAGACACTCGTGCTTGCTTACTCTCAGAAAATACACCGGATGGCGATTAGGACGTTTCAATTAGTATTTATTGGTCAAGTGACAGCCTTGTGTAAAACATATGTGCTGCGACAATCAGGAGACAGAAGCATAAGAAAGAGATTGCTAGTACCAAAATAATAAATAGTAGATACATTTTTAGCATAGTGCTAATGAGATGAACATAAGAAGTTCAGATAAAAACAGTAGCACTTGCATATTCCTAAAATGTGCGCCCTAAGTAATTTGTCTAAATTTACCTAGCCTAGATCTGTATATGTAGCATGTATATGTATATATGTGTATAGCCAAGATAACCCCTAGAGAAGAATGAGCACCCTCACCTGATGGTTGAGAACGAAGGACCCTGTCTCTGCTTCGAGGATGACACCCCGCAAGGGATGTCAGACCGCTGCGTGTTGAACATTCAGCATGCAGGACCCTGTGTCAGCTTGGAAGGAATTCTCCTCTAATTTGTAGGGGGGAGTAAGGGTCTTTTATACTAAAGTGGTCCAGGGTTTCTTCTAGAATCAATATGTTTTGAAAACATCCATAAATGTTTTGGAAACAATCATGAATGTTTTTCCAAACAAATGTGATCATGCACAGCTGGCTGTTGGCCAAGGATGAAAAAAGTGGTGACCCTTATACAGAAAATTATACCGTGCCTGAGGAAATGTTTATGTATGTCAGGTACAGGGATTATGATACAATACCGAGAGCCTGGTGTCGAAGAGACAGGAGCAAGCTTGTAGGTAAAAGGTCACCTGTTTAGAATCGTTATTGTCGTGTGGATGGGACAATGTATGTAAAATAGGGTATACATGACAGGACTATCCTAATAGACATGACACCCACTCCTCATAAAAAGGTCAACAGGGTCACCTAGGTAATGATAAAGCTAACGCTATTAAAAGGCATAAAAAGCATTTACAATAAAACATACCAAAAGCACTTTAAAAGCCTTGAAAACAAAATGTCCATAAAAGTAGTCATTTTTTCCTAAAAGAATTCAAAAGGTCCTCTAAGCTTGTATATATGGTTATTATTACGCTGAGAACCTTGAAAGCCAGTACGCTCAGTTTGAGCAAAGGAAAAAAATTAAACAAAGTCAGTTTTCAAACTTTAATTTGGTAAATGTTTAAAAAGTTGCTGTTAGACCTGGCATTTCTAGGCATGGTTACCCCTGACTTTTTGCCTCTACCTCCTCTATTTTTGGTGCTGTGATGGATTTTGTTTTGCCAACTTAGATGCTTTGGACACTTTGCCACTGCTAATCAGTGTCAAAGTGCAAGTGCTCCCTGTATAAAGTGTAATGGTAATTGGTTGTCCATGATTGGTATGTTTGCCTTACTAGTAAAGTCCCTAGTAAAGTGCACTATGTGTGCCAGGGCTGGTAATGCAAATGCTACTAGTGGGCCTGCAGCACGAATTGTGCCACCTACACAAGTAGCCTTAAAGAGGGAACTCAGGCCTGCCACTGCAGTGCCTGCGCGCAGTTTGTTAAACTGCCATGTTGTTCTGACAAGTGCACCCACTTGCCAGACCTTACCCTTCCCTTTCTATGCACATCAGACACCCCTATGGTAGGTCCAAGGTACCCCCTGGGCAGGGTGCAGTGCATGTGAAAGGTAGGACATGTACTAAGGTGTGTACCATGTCCTGACAGTGAAATAATCTCTATTTCATTTTTCACTGTGGAAAGGCCATCTTGCCCATAGGATAAAATGGGGAGGCTGTGTAATATGTTTTCCAGCCTATCTTCCCAAAGGCTTAAGATGGAGAGGTGAAGTTTAGTGTGCCTGAACTCACAATGTAATAACACATCTTTTTATGAAGGTGGTTTTTGCATTGTGTGTTTAGAAGCCACTCTTTTAGAAGTGGCTGGGTTTTTGTGCTCTAACATTTCTGTGTGTCTCTGCCTGGTTGTGGATTGACTGTCTGGATTTGAAAGTGATAAGATCTGGGGAATGTCTTGACCCAGGGGAGGAGGTGAGACAGCAACAGGCTGACCTGCATCTGGAGTGTAGGGGGGAGGAGTAGCCCCTAGAGGTGAAGAGGCCTGGGCTGCAGCCATAAACCAATGGCTCCGTCCCCTGCTGAGTGATTGAGGATCCAGACCCCCACTATCAAAGGAATAAGGTGTCACTGGCAGGGAGGCACCCAGAACTGGTTTGAACAGGGGTAAGTGCCCCCCTGAACACAAAGACTTCAAAGACATTTAGGGGTATAACTATGAGAGCTCAAGCCCCTGAACTTTGGAGAAATGGATTGATCAAGATTGAACAAGACTGAAGCTACTTCGTGGTCAAGAGGAACCTTTGCCATGGAAGAAACAGCTGAAGAGACTGAAGGAAAGGACTGACCCTTGCTGTGTGTTCTGGGGCTGGCCTGCAGTTTGCTGCTTTAACCAAGGAGAGGCTAAAGGGACTTTGCTGTGTGCTGTGTCCCCCTGCTTGAAAAGACTTTGCTGTGTGCTGTGTCCGGAAGTAACTTATCCCCAAGGGCCCGAGGTGAGCTGGCTCCCTGTTGCGGAAACTCAGGAACACAAAAGTTTCCAGGAGAGTCTCAGCGATGCTGTGTGCGTGTGCTTTTTGCAGCCTGAGACCCTCGTAAGAATTGCCCTGTGATCGTGGGCATCTGGAGTCCAAGCGAGTCTCAGCAACGCTGTGTGCGTGTGCTTTGTGCAGCCTGAGACCTTCGTGAGGATTGCCCTGTTATCGTGCACATCCGGAGTCCAAGTGAGTCTCAGCGACGCTGTGTGCGTGTGCTTTGTGCAGCCTGAGACCTTCGTGAGGATTGCCCTGTTATTGTGCACACCCGGAGTCCAAGTGAGTCTCAGCGACGCTGTGTGCGTGTGCTTTGTGCAGCCTGAGACCTTCGTGAGGAGTGCCCTGTGATCGTGCACCCGAAGCTCAAGTGAGTCTCAGCGACGCTGTGTGCGTGTGCCCTGTTGCAGCCTGAGATCTTCGTAGCATCAGCAGCCCAGACCGGCAGCCCCAGAGGAGCCGAGCCGCCGGCCCGAGCCCGCCGTTGCCAGAGCGGGACCTCGAACCAACCTCGTCGAGGAAGGGCCCGAGTCCCACTGCCCGGAATTCACAAAGATTGCATCGGAGGCCCAAGTCGCGGGAAGAGGAGAGGAGAGCGAGGTCTCACCCCCCAGGTAACGTGTGTCGACGCCTGGGGCGGGGTGCGGGCTCAGAGGGAGACGCTCTCGGCCTCTCCCATTCCTGCAGTGCGAGCCTCTGTTTCGGCTCGTATCGCGGCCCGTACTTGCCAACGGAGTGGCAGTACCGGGGCCGGAGTGCAGAGCTGCACTTTTTGTTTACACCATACCCGTGTGGGGGCAACTGTTGACAGAGGCAGACTGCGAGTCAGTACGAGTGGCGGAGAGACCGCCTGAGGCACCGTGATCGGTGCTGGAGTGTATTACGCATTGCATTGTTTCTGCATAACGAACTACCTGATTAGTGTATTACGCATTGCATTGTTTCTGCATAACGAACTACCTGATTAGTGTATTACGCATTGCATTATTTCTGCATAACGAACTACCTGATTATCGTATTACGCATTGCATTGTTTCTGCATAACGAACTACCTGATTAGTGTATTACGCATTGCATTATTTCTGCATAACGAAATACCTGATTGTTGCATTACGCATTGCATTATTTTTACATTGCAAAGTGCCTGATGCTAGCATTACGAACTGCATTATTTCTACATTGCAAAGTGCCTGATTCGAGTATACGAACTGCATTATTTCTACATTGCAAAGTGCCTGATTCTAGCATTACGAACTGCATAGCATTGCATTAGGACTGCAGTGGAACGTTTAGAAGTGCTCATTAATATCGCCAGAACTTACAAGGGCTGGCTGGCCTAACAACCGGCCCGGAAGAATATTACAAATACGCATATGTTGGATTTATATCGTGTGATCTTATCGTATATCTTTTTATATAAAGTTATACTCGTCTTTATGAAACTCGTGTGGAGTCCATTTGTGGTGTCATCATTGGGTTGCTGTGAGCGTGGTTGCAAATACTTTACACATTTGCCTTGAAGATAAGCCTGGCTGCTCGTGCCAAGCTACCAAGGGGGTGAGCAGGGGCTATCTGAGAAGGTGTCCTTCCTTTCCCTGACGTGAGAGCGAGGGTCCCTATTTGGCCTAAGGTACCTTCCTCAGCCAACCAGGGATCCCGGGTCTAACAGTTGCCAAACAGTTTCCAGCACAGGAGAGGCCAAATTGTTTAGTAATCCTGTGCTGAAGACTCAACATCGCTGAACATCGTATCCGCAGGTGGCAATCCCGCCAGAACTTCCATTATCATGTTGAGTGAGCAAAGATGGTCATCTCCGGTTCCCACAGCAGCCGCCCGGGAAGAATTAGAAGCCTGCACGCCTGAACCTGATGCCTGTACGTCTGGAGCAGAGCCGATTTACCTAACAACAGGAGCGGAAGCATCCCTTGGAGGCTCTAGAAATTGTGTCATCAACATGGGAATATGCTGTGGACAACTGTACATGTGGGCCTGAAAGGGTTCCAGGAGCACTACTATGTCCGGCGGCGCAACCGATGGAAGTGTCAGACACAGGTCCAACACGCAGCCAAATCCGCAGAAGAGGCAACGGAACACAGGCACTGGCGTAACGAAAATTGAGGGGGCCCCCCTGCAAGGTACAGTGAGGGGCCCCCTCTGGACTAATTCGGGAGCTCTCTGCCCAGAGTTCTGTGCTGAGGGGGCCCCCTGGAGCTTGGGGACCCCCCGCACCGCGGGGGCTCCGGGGGCCTGTGTTACGCCACTGAACACAGGGAGGACACAGTCTAGCCAGACCGGTCTGAAAGACAGGAACCAATGCTCACTCAGCTCTCGAAGCCGAGACGTAGTCAGGTAGAACACCATACGCTCACGACAACGTCATTCCAGCAGTGTTCTCTCCATTTCTTGAGGGATTGAGATGTCCATTGCGAAGCAATAGGATTAAAATCAGGATGCCCACTACCGATAGTAGGACCAAAGGAAGCCCTTCAAAAACGCTTCCAAGTACGGAGTGTATGAAAGCTGGAATTACTCCGAAGATGGTCTGAAAGGTGGTTAACAGACCTGATCCAAGACGCTTAAATAAGTGTACGATCCCACTCATATCAGACATGTTAAAGATACGATAAACCATTTCTCCAAAATGGATTGGGAAGTTTGTGCGGACCAGGGCCTGTATCTCTGCTGAAGACCTTGCAACCTGGAGATCAAAAGTCTCTTGGGCTGAAGTTAAGGCCACATTTTGTTGAAACAACATGGCTTTCAGTCTGCTCACCGAATCAAACCGTATACTGGAAACATTCAATGAAGGTAACTGTGTGAGCCAGGGGAAACAATACTTGCTTACAACAAACAACCCTGAGGTTTACTGTGACCAGATATGCGATGCCTGGCGCCATCCCACAACACCCTTGATCATTTAGCATTAACCACTTGACTGCTTCGAACGTTCCGCGCCTGTGCGGAACGTTCTATTATGCGGGCGGGGCCGCGTCGGCCAACGGACGTGCGCAGCACTACCGAGGTAGTGCTCGCGACGGCCGTTGGCCGACAGAAGCATCGAAGGGGTTAAATAACTCCCATTCGAAAGTAACTCGAAAACTGGATGAATCACTGCAGCTGGGGAGCCTTTCAAGTAGCAAGATAAGTTCGCTTTTGACACATTACACGCTCGATGAAGAAACACTTCTTTACACACTAAAGACCCACTTAAAGCCTTCCCGCAGTCTGTACCACTTAAGAAAACTTTATTGTCCTTATTTCTGCACCTATATCTATATGGTAACTTCCAGGTTTCCTGTATGTACCCTTCACCCCACGCTTCATACCTGCCTGCTTGGATGTATCTAAGGCAGTATTGGAACTGGAAAGTCATGATTGGCAGTATGATATAGCTATGAATTAACCATTCCATAGACGGTGACTCTGCTACTGTAAAAGGTAATGTCAAGTAGAGACTGATGCAGGAGTAGTAGAAACGTAGGATTTATTCAGGAAAAGGAAGCACCACCGGTCACAGGTCTTCAGGCACCGGGAAGCACCGAGCAACTGTCCACTTTGCCTACTCTGACTCAACGGCCCGATCCCATGCTCTAGCATAGAACATTAGGCTCGTGCCATGAGACAGAGTATTCAAAGAATAACAAAGGATACACAAAGTACAGGCACGTGCATGCAAGCACGAGAATAGCATAGAACACACAAGGTACCAGAACGTGCATGCAATTACAATGAAATACATGCCAACTGGATGTAACACACCTTCCCCCTTAAAGATATAAAAAACTATTTAACAAATTTATTTTTAACAAAAGAAACGAAATCAGACATCCAAATGGGTTTTTTCTGGGACGTTTACCCAAATCCTCAGAACCAACAGTGTTATCTTGAATGCTGGTACCATCTGGAATAGAAACATGACTGCTAACAATTTCATCATCAATATTATCAAGATACGTTGAATCAGTAAGATTAAATTTCTCATTAGTGCAGTCATCAGTACCTGAATACACATTTTTATCAGCTTTGAGAATGGCAATTCTACTCAAATTCCAAACTTTGTTGTCAGATAGTCTCACAGAATTTTTTAACACCTCCTTAATTTCAAAAGGACCCATTAATTGGCTCTCACCTTTTTAACTTTCCAAGGTTTTTTGACTTTGACAAACATGCCAACCTTGACAAAAGGATCATGCTTTCAACCTTTTTATTATCAAAATACTCCTTATTAATGGCATGGGTTTGTGCAATCTTTTCTTTAACAGTTTCTAAATCCAAGTTAGATGAAGTGGAGGAAGATAACCATGAGGGATTAGATTTGGTCCTGGGGAGTCTACCTCTCATGATTTCAAACGGAGAACATCCAGTCATTGCATTCATGGTAGTTCTGTACATCCATACAGTTTTTAGAACCTGTAACTCCCACTTGTCACTGACTACTCCTGCAGCCTGTATGGCATTCTTGAGAACTTTGTTAAATCTCTCAATAACACCGTTACCACTGGGATTATACAAAGAAGTGGTAGAATGAATTACACCAACTCTCTTGAAGTATTCTTTGGCCTTGTTGGATAAAAATTGGACGCCATTATCGGTGATAAGACGTACGGGTAAACCTTCTTCAGTAAAAGTTTCATCCAAAAAGGTCAAAACAGAATCAGTGTCAATTTTCTCAACAATTTTGATCACAGGCCATCTGGAGAAAATATCTATGGCCGCTAGAATAAATTTGGAATTGTAACCGACAGGCCCCATGATATCCATAGCAATAGTGCTCCATGGATTGTCAGGAATTATGTGATCACTCATATTGGGTTTGAGAGTAACAAGAGATTTATCAGAATTGGCACAAGTGACACAGTTTCTCACAATACGTTCAATGAACATGTCCATACCCGGCCACCAATAGAAATTTTTCACTGTCTGTTTTGTTCTTACAATTCCACTATGACCCTCATGGCCATGCAGTACTATAGAACGTCTTAATTTGCTAGGGGAACAGCACGGTCCCCTCTTTTGAGTATATTGTTAATGCATGATAATTCATCCCTAATTTCCCAGAAACTTCTGAGCTCTGAACTAATGTTCTTTTTGTTAGGCCATCCACTTAAAATGTAACTTTCTACTTTTTTAAAAGGGAATCGTCATCAAATTCCTTGCACCATAAAGTTTGGTCAATAGGCATAGGACCCTCATCATGTACCAAAGCAATCTGTAAATCATCCCATTCATTGTAAAGATCTTCTCTGATGGATAAAGGCATTCTAGATAAAAAAATCAGCCGTTACATTTTCTTTACCGGGAACATACACAATGGTGTAAATAAAATCCTGTAGGCGCATAGACATGCGTGCAATACGTGCAGAAGCTCGTAGCATACCCTCAGTAGTGAGTAAACGCACTAATGATCACTCCTAATTAAACATTCTTTACCCCAAACAAACGGTCTAAAGTGTTCTAAAGACCACACACAGGCTAAAGTTTCGCTTTCTATGGTAGAATATTTTTCTTCTGCTGGAGTGAGTGCTCTGGAGGCATGTGCAATGATAAATTCTTTCCCTGATTCAGACTTCTGTGCCAGCACGGCACCCAAACCCTTGGAACTTGCATCCGAGGTAATGATGCACATAAGATTAGGGTCAAAACGAGAAAGAGCAGTGGCAGTGCAAATAGCTTCCTTCACGTCCCGAAATTCAATCTCACAATCATTTGACCATACAAATCTGTTTTTGTTTTTAATCAATTGTCTAATGTTAAAAGTGCGACAAGAAAAGTTTGGAATGTACTTTGCGTAAAATTCAGTCAATCCTAAAAAGGATCTAACATCATCCTTGGACAAAGGATGTGGTGCCGCTTGAATAGCTTCAATTAAATCTGATTTAGGTTTTATGCCTTCCTCACACAACTCATGACCAAGGTAAGTTACAGAATGCACACCAAACTTGCATTTAGCATGCTTGATGGTCAAACCGTGGTTGCTAAGGGCACCTAGAACATTCTCTAGTGCTGAAACATGTTCTTGCTCATTGTTCCCAAATACCAATATGTCATCCTGAAAACAGACCACATTTCTGCAATTGATCAAAATGTCTTGCAATACACGTTGGAAAATGGCAGCCGCGGACGCTAGTCCGAAAGGCATTCTATTGTACCTGAAACATCCAAACGGGGTGATGAACGCAGTGAAATCTTTGCTCCTATCATGTAATTCAATTTGATGGTAAGCCGCAGATAGGTCTACAGTCGAAAAATACTTTGACCCACCAATAGTTGCTAATATTTCAGAAATGCGAGGTAAAGGAAATTGGTCTATGATTATGTTGTTATTGAGATGGCGCAAATCAATGCATAGTCTAACCTTACCGTTGGAGCGTCTGACTACAACTATGGGAGAAACCCATTCAGAGGATTCTATCCTTTCAATAATGCCTTCTTTGACAAGTGAATCAAGTTCATTCTTAACTTCTTCACTCCCTGCTATGGGAATGTTGCGTGCCTTGTGAACCTTAGGGCATGCACCCTCCTTTAAGCGTATTTCGTGTTTAAAACCTACCAACTTACCTATTTCAGTTTTAAACACATTAGGAAATTTCTTGAGCATTAGGTCGCTAATACCGTTTTGTTCATCAACTACCATCACAGGATCAGGACTATTTGGGTTTAAAATAATGTCCAGTTGACCTTGTTCAAACCAACTAAGTACAGATGGACCTTTTTTAGAAATATATAATTTTGCAGTTCATTGACGATTTTTAAATCTAAACACAAGAGTTCTAAAACCAAGAATATCTATTCTTTCACCTGAATAACCCTCAGGATTAATATCAGTCTTTTCTAATTTCTCTCCTAATCTACTGACAAATTGAGATTTCCAAACAGACTCATTTACAATAGAGTATGGAGAACCAGAATCAGCATACATATGAATTTTCACACCGCCAATAGTCATTTCACACACAGGTTTTTTTTTTAACAACAGTATTGTCAATGTTTAAAATGGTGAGGTCAGAATCTTTAATGTTAAGTACGAACGAACTGCTACTAGAACCTTTACCGTCTTCTTCATCCTCACTGTCCTCACTATGGTCAATACACTTGACTTTATTATTTCTGCTCCTCCTGCAAGCAGTGGTAAAATGGCCAATGACACCACAATTTGAACACTTTTGTTTAATTGCAGGGCAGAATTTATAATTGGCTAAATGTGATTTGCTGTTACACCTGAAACACCTCCAATTCTCCTTGTTATCATCAATCTTTCCTTTGGAAGTATGAAATTGTTTTTTCTTTGCAAAATCTTCTTTTTGTTTGAGTATTTAGAATTAATTTTAGAAACAATCTCTTTGTTGCTATTAATGTCACCTCCTTTAACTTGTTTAGCACTTCTGCACGACATTTCTGACTTCCTCACTATGGCTAAAATACTTTCAAGATCTGCGTCACCATTCACCCATAGTCTCTCCTGGATAGTAGAATTACTAACATGCATGACCACCTGGTCTCTAATCAATTCTTCTTGTAGTGTACCAAATTTGCAATCAAGAGATAAAGTTTTAAGGGCAGAAACATAATTGTCAACGGTTTCATCAGTAAGTTGTTTTCTTTGAAAAAACTTATATCTGGAAATACCTATGCACACTTTAGGTGAACAGAAACGGTCGAAATCTGAAATGGCTTTCTCAAAAACATTACTATCACCTTCACCTTCTGTTCTTGGTAATTGGTGGTAAGCTTTAAGACCCTCAGGTCCTAGAGAATGTAAAAATATACCTTTTTTTTCTGCAGCTTTCATTTTGCCACTAGCATCTAAAGTTTCAATGTAGTTTAAAAAATACGCTTTCCACTCAATCCACGGCATACAAGGTGTACTGCCAGCAGCCCAAAAACACTGTGGTGGAAATAAAGTATAACCTTGAGCACACATCTTGAGTATATGAATAAAATTGAGTATATGAATAAAATAAAGATAAATAAAATAAGAACAATGAGAGAAGAAAAACAATCTAAGCTAAGGATAAACAGTAAGATTGAAAGAGGGAGACTTGAGAAAAAAATAGTCTATACTTCACCCAATGCTGAAAAGACGGTTGAGGAAAACAAACAATCCATAGAGGTAATCAGAACATCTTGTCTTGTGAGGCTCTTGGATGAAATAATAAAAGTGAAGTTTCCACTTCCTCAATGGGAAGATAAGCGTGAAAACAATACTATAGATGTGCCACTAAATAAGAATATTCATCACGCACAAACACAACCTGATGAGATAGATCGAGATGTGAATAAGTTGTTGAAAATCAGTGCGCATGCGTAATGCGGAGGAAATCTAACATGAAGCGTCGTTGGTTACTGAGCACAGTAACGTCGAGCGTGTGAAGCAGAGCTGCGTAGAAGATCGTGCGCATCAGATGAAGTCCCGTAGATGAAGAATCGGCTCCTGGAATGGCGCTGACGTCCACACAGGTAAGGCGTTCGTCAGTGAAATGACAGTAAGTAGAACGCATGAGGATTTGAAAAATTACAAGTTGGAACAAATCCTTAGGCGATGTGCTCTAGGAAAATAAGACATCCACAGGGTTGTAGCTGCAAACGAGAAGGCAAATAACTCCTGGGAAAGTCCTCAATAGCCGTCCAAGCACAGCGAGCAAATCCAAGGCCAGAAAAAAAAAACTTAAATAAGAGAAAGGCTTGAAAACGATCCTCTGCGAAATAGCCAATAGTAGTCAACGATCCTCTGCGAAATAGCCACAGTAGATATTTATAGTGCAAGGTTCGTTGGAATTCTTCTTTCCTTTTTTAAAAAAAAATTGAGCGGAACGATGAAAAAAATAAAAGAAGCAGGTGGTGCTTCCTGTAATTCTTCCGTCTACTCGTCGCCAAATTGTCAAGTAGAGACTGATGCAGGAGTAGTAGAAACGTAGGATTTATTCAGGAAAAGGAAGCACCACCGGTTACAGGTCTTCAGGCACCGGGAAGCACCGAGCAACTGTCCACTTTGCCTACTCTGACTCAACGGCCCGATCCCATGCTCTAGCATAGAACATTAGGCTCGTGCCATGAGACAGAGTATTCAAAGAATAACAAAGGATACACAAAGTACAGGCACGTGCATGCAAGCACGAGAATAGCATAGAACACACAAGGTACCAGAACGTGCATGCAAGTACAATGAAATACATGCCAACTGGATGTAACAGGTAACTTCTCTAATTTTTCAATGAGCAGCATGGTGTACTTTGCATCTCTGCGTGCCATGGTCAACTGTCTGTCGGTTAGATTATAAGCCGAAAAACAAACTTGAGCCGTTAATGTACCGCCATGGCACGTGGCCAGAAAGCAGTGATTGTAGCGTCCAGCTTAAAAGCATAATGGAGCGCAATTGAGATTGCCCATGTTATAGAATAGACAAATCTTGGTCCATTATGTCAATTGCCGAGGACACAATGTTGCCCAGTAAATAAATAGGGGAAGAAAGTGTGGTCATACCATTGTCTACCACAGCCAAGGCCTTTTCTAGGTTAATCCAATAAATCTCACGTAATCTCTCAGCAGCATCCTGTTGAGAGACTTTCCATAGTTCATTGTAGATGGCATATAAGAAGCGTTCGTTATGCGGTTTCTTGGGACCTAGCAAGAAATCCCTAAGATCCATGTTGTCTGACAGAAGGGACAAGTGTTGTTTCACTTGTTGTAGTGTTGAGGTTTTCAGCCATTCTAGGCAGAACTTCCCAACACTATAAGAAGTCACTACCCCTGGGTCGTCTGTGTGTACATAGCGTGGGTCAGGCCTATGGATACTAAACCCGCCGGTGGTACCCTTGAATATTATTTGACACCTATTTGTGTGGATAGGCCAAACCAACCATCCCTTCCAATTGGGAGCTGATGAATTGTATGTACCATTCTATATCATTGCCCCCAGCATCTCCTCACTTAACAGTGTGTTATTTAATAAACCTTCAATAGGTGTGGGTAAGGGGATGTGTGGTGTTTTCAGATATTTAATTTTTGCAAACCTGTAGCAGGTAGTCTGTTGCACTGTTCTGTTCAGGAATATTATCTGTAACGGAATGAGGCAAGCTCTAAATAAGGCATCAGATCCCTGAACTTGCCATTCCTTTGTCCCCCAGATGGATTTTGGGTCTAATGTGTCCCTCCAATAGTTGAAACCTTGTATAGACAGTTGGGAGATAAAAGGTGCTGAATATATGAGCTTGGTGTTTGTCAGCATCATTTTTTTTGCAGTTGCATTCATTTGCTTCAGCTTATAATAGTATGACATTGGGTCTGATGTATTGAACCCTGAAAAGTATGCAAATTTCTATGCGAATGTGGCAGGACTACCTTTCGGTGGTGTCGGGCAATGTTCCCATTGATGGTAAGTCTTTACAGTGCGTGGAACACTAGCTCTGTGCAAAAAGTGATGACCATAGTGCTGGTAACAATACATACTGGCGAAGTCAGGTGTATCTTCGTACAATTCCCTGTAAGAAAATGCAGCAGATTCTTTTAAATCTGAGAGCATAGTATTTACAGTCTCAATGTCCCAATCATCAGAGAGTGTACTCGGGGTAATGAAATCATTCAATGACATTTTAAGTGCGTGTGGAATTTTCAAATGTTCAATAGGACCAAATACATCATATGAAACCCTATCCCAAACTATACCATCCGATACCTGAACTGCTGTAATGTTCACTAGGGACAAGTCTCTTTGTTCACGGTGTGATGACGTATGTGGTTTCAGGACCAAGTTCACTTGTTGTACTGCAGAGCGTTGTGGGAGGTAATGTCCATTCAGTAGTAGGAAAAAGACAGTTACTATACCAATCTAAATTAACAGGAACAGAATCCCTAATGCAAGCCAAAGATGCAGAAAGGGGACACAAAGTAAGTCTTTTTCAGCCACAGATAGAATTGTCAAAATTGTTCTTTCTTGGAAATGGGTGGTGTTTGCTCAGGTTCACTTGGATCTGAAGTAAAGTCATTGAAGTTGATGAAGTAGCAAGAAGCAGTTCGATCTATCTTTGGGAGCTCAGCAATGTTTGTAGAACTGGTAGTTGCTTCTTGTGAAGACACATTGATGTAAACTTCATTATTGGGCCAAATTGCAATTTGCGTTTCAGTTTCATTTGGATGTTGTTCAGTTTCAACAGGTGTAATTCGTACTCCGTTATTGGCTACTCCGGCATCTTGCGCAGAGGAGTCTTGAAATGTTATTAGTCTTTCCATCTGAACTTCCTGTATAGTAGCGAGAGGAGATCTGGGGCTACCCAGGATGCCACACGGCCTACTGTTGAGAATCAGCCACATAGTGTGGTTTGATCAGATCAATGGAGACAAATCTTTTTTCTTTTCAGCCGGCAAGAGGCGGAAGGAGTACTGTTCTTGTTCCTTGAACTGCCAGGACAGGTACAGGTGTTCTGTAGGATGGCCCAAACTCCTTCTTGTCCACAATCTTTTCTCTGACCAGGTCCCCAACCTATGGGACCCAGACAGGTCTTGCCGGAACCGGTTTCACTTCCCAAGTGGCGATGCTTTTTACTTGGACGTTGCTTTGTAATGCCCGGAATTCATTGAGTTCCTGTAAAACAGCCAAACGATCATTCAATTCAAATGGTTTTACATCCGCCACTGTGCTGGCACAATCGAGGTCAGGTACCTACATTCTTGTCCCAAACAAGATCTCATAGGGGGTACGTCCTCCCAAGGATTTTCTTGGCATATTGTTTAGTGCCCTCTGGACCCCATATTGGTGATTGACCCAACTACCGCACGCACCTAATACCCTTGCTGTTAAGGATTGCTTTAGGTCCCGGTTTTTCCTCTCCAACACCAAATTTCCCTCTGGATGGTAGGGGGAGGAGTACCGCAAGGCCACGCCCATACTTTCCATGGCTTCCTTGTAAGCCAGAGAGCTAAATGCAGGGCCACGGTCAGAATGTAACGTGCCAATTGCGTATGTCCCCATGAAGACTCACAAATCCTTTATAACAGTTCGAGCATCAGTCGAGCGCTGAGGCCAAACCCATAGAAATCTAGAGCGTGAATCCATTGCCACCAAGATGTTCTTTTAAGCCCCGTCTGAATTCAAGGGGCCGCAGTGATCCAAATAGACACATGCAAGAGGTCTGTCTGAATTGAGTAATGGCGTTTGTGGGGGCCGTGCTACGGTGGAACCTTTCATCTGCTGACAGATGTTGCACTTTAAGACATAAGCCTTTGTTTGTTTAGACAAACTTGGCCACCAGAATCGCCGCTTCAGTAACGAAACTGAAGCAGTGACTCCTGCGTGTGCAGAGCCCAGATCCTCGTGTGCAGCTAAAATTAAACCAAATCTGCGATCCATGTTTGGTATAACTCTATCCCCAACTCCTGGAATTTGAGCACACGGTGTGTTTTGCGCATCTAATTTATAGGAATATTTGAGTGCAAAGCCCTCCAGAATGGCAGAGGCGTTCTTTGAGACGGTGACAGCTATTAGTATGTCTCCATCTATCCTCGTGCCAGAACGAGTGATTGCAGCAACAGCAGTAGTTCGCACTGTTGCCTTGGCGGCTTCATCAGCCAGTGAATTCCCTTCAACTTGTATACCCACACGCTGATGACTCAAGGTGTGAATAACTTGAGCCCATGGCAGGCATGCTTTCAGCTTTGCCACTTGTTCCCATAACAATTTATATTTAATTGTGCAATCCTTGGAATCTCTAAACCCATTCTGGCCCCAGTAATGAAGATATTCATTAGAGGACTGCACACAGTAAAACGAATTGCACAATATCAGTGTGGGGAATTCCCGATCTGTATATTGTAGTGGTAGTATCAGGACTTTCAGCTATGTCAACTGCGCCATACACAATCTCCTAGAGATTGAGTAGTCGTATTGCTGGGATGGAACTTACCGTCTCGCATACATCCCTTCACTATTGCACATGCTGCGCTATTCTGTTGTTTACTTCCTATGGCAGGCTGAGCAGAACCATCAGTATAAATGATGTATTCATATTTCTCTAGAGGCAAGATTTCATTTGGGACAGGGTATTCTTGTTCGTACTGCAGGAACGCTTGTGTTTTTAATGTAGAATCATATTTGTAATCTACATCCGTTGCAGTGAGAGAATTAGCCCATTGTATCCATCGCGGATGCAGTGCTTTCACATTTGGAATGCTCGCTTTGGAACAGCTTCTAAAGTTGGTTCCCGGGGTAACCAGTGATATTCTTTTCCCCTGTGCTAGTACTCTTTCTCTCACTACAGCAGTCTGTACTGCAGTCAATATTTTTTCAGTTGCCACAAATCGCATTTCAGCATTTGTGTATAAATGTGATTTGTATGCAATTGGAACTGTCTCACCTTCATTGAAAGTGATGTAAGTATATCCTGATAAACCCGGGACCACCCGGATCACCAAGTTTGTGGTATTCACACGTGTGTGCAAATGTTTAGATGATATCAAGTCAGCCTGTACTGAACGGAGAGTATCTGTGTGTTGTTGTGTCCACTGATGTGGTATGAAATCAGGTCTGATTAAGTCGAAGAAAGGTTTTACTCTTTCTGCGTAATCTAGAATGTATGTTCTGCCAAAATTTAGAAATCCTAATATGGATTGCAAACCTTTGAGAGTCTTTGGAGGTTGGAGCAGTGCACACTTTTCTAAAAAGTTGGCTGCCTAACTCTTGCCTTCACTTGAGAGCTCATATCCCAAAAACAGGACATTGAGATGGGCAATTTTAGATTTCTTGAAATTAAATTTGTAGCCCAAATTGGCAAATACCACAATTATGTTGTTCACCCTGCACAAGTGTTCAAGTAATTCATTGTCCATCAGATAGATATCATCTACATAGGACACTGCCTCCTCATTGCATGTTGGTAATATTTCTGACACTCTTGCCGAAAATAGCCCCGGGCTGTTCTTATACCCTTGAGGCAAACTACGGAAGTGGCGCTGCGTGCTGAGGGCAGAAAATGCTGTCAAATATCTGCTGTCTGGAGCTATATTTTGGCAGAAGAATCCATTCGAGATATCTAATGTCGTTTTGTATTTCTTCCGCACAATGTTATTCATTAATTCGCCACTATGTGCATTCTGAACTACAAATGGTCGTGTGCATGTGTTCAAATGTCGGTAATCTAAAACTAGATATGTGTTGTCAGGTTTCATTACTGGAAACAAAGGATTATTCATCGGGGAGGTGCAAGTCTCAATTACACCTTGGTATTCGAGTTGGTCTAGAATTTCTTTGACCTATCCTTTTGCATAATTTTTTATAGGGTATTGTCTCTGTGGATTTGGAGTAGATCTTAATGGGATTTCGTGGTGGGTATACTCCACGTCCCACCCTACATGGTTGCGGTATAATTCGGGAGCTAGCGCTGGCGCTCACTCCTGCGCATATGAATGTTTTAAAGATTCTGAAACGAGGCCGGAGAAAGCAGGCAAAATTAGACTTTCCCCTTTTGGGCAATCCATCACAAACTCTGGCGGCCAATCTTTTTCTGCTAGCAGTGTGTCATATCCATATGTTAAGTTCTCCCAAAAGAGACCTTTAACCTTTATTGAGATGTCCCCCTCTATTTGGAGTGTAATTTTGTGTAGTCTATGTGGGACACTAACTCTTGTATCAGGTGTTTCCACCGTGATGTGTTAATTCAATACTGCTGTCACCAGAAAATCCTTCAGGTTCCGGTGAGCTATTGTTACTTCTGCTGCGCTGTCTAGCATTGTCAGAGCCCATTCCCCATTCAGAAGCTGAGTCCTCAGTAACCTGGACATGTCTAATTTTTAAGCCAGCTACTTTCTTCTTTTTGAATTGAGGTTTTGCTTTAGGTTGCTCTTACTGCTTGATAATGTAATCTGAAGTACGATGTGCTTCCCTTTTTGTTTTTGGTCCATCTTCTTGCTTTTGTTCTGATCGCCTGTCCCTCTGCGAGTTTTTTGATGAACCCTGAAAGGAGCGAAAGGAACCCGTATCAGTGTCCTGATACCTGTCAGGTTTCCTAATGTTATCACGATTCCTAAGGTTATACCTCTTTTCAGAGGACTCCCGTTGGGTAGACCCACCCCTTGATCGTTAATTCTTTTCTAAATTGCTATTTTTAGAATTTTTATTTTTTCATTTCTTTTTAGAAGAAGTGGGTGCTTGCTTCGAGTTGTCCTTGTCGGGACTACCTGCCATTTGTGGCTTCCCTGCTTTGGTTCCCAAATTCTGTCTACCTAATGCAGCATAGGTTTCTTCGATAATTTTGGGTAATTCTCGCTCCTTATTTTTCGGTGCTATTTCCCTTAGGCGGCTGTGTATCGCCACTGCTGCTGCCTCCTCCTTTATGTTGCTCAGCATGATTGCAGAGACTTGGGCAAAATTACCCATCAGTTTCATCCCCAAGTCCAGGGCAGGTCCTGCCCCCTACTCATTCTGTATTTGTTTCAATAATTATGGAGTGACTGCTATGGAAGGGGTACCGTGTATTCTGATGTATACGGCAGCAAAGATTGTTCCCCAAGTGGTACAATCCTCGATCGAGGGAACCATCCCTATTGGCCAGCAAATGGTTACCATTCTATGTTTTTCCTGCGGACCCGTATGGGGAAATACTGCTTCCAGCTGTGCAATTTTTTGTGCAATCCAGAACGGAATTTGCTCCCGTTTGGAAGGAATTGTCCCTATTACTGATTTCAGTGTCTGTGAGTTAATTGTAGGTGTGGTCTGATGTGGACCAGCTGGAGCATTTCTCGCAGGTTGGACTGTTAATGTTCGCACGACGAACTGGACAATGTGTCTGTATAGCCTGAGTATGTCTTTGTATATTGCACGGATTTCATCCACTGGTATTGTATCTATCTCGGGATGTGGAGCATATGTTGCTAAGACCGGCCAAGTCACTCCTTCTATGCTGAGTGGACCGAGTCTCACGACAGATGTTGTGTGTGGGAGGGCGCCTTTAAACCAGTTTCTGTGTTGCTGGTAAGTTAAAGGGACTTCAAAGTCTTCATATGGAATGTATTCATTTGGTGGTTCAACTACAATGTATATGTGAACCAATTTAGTTTGTGGATCTGCAGGCGGGAACTGAACCCAAGAATAGAATTTCTCTGATCCAAACAGCTCGTGTGCCTCAATCATGAAGGTAACACATCCACCTATTGCGGTTACGCCGTGTTCTAACAATTTCATCGTTACTGCATGTCTACAGTTCTCTGTAATGTTAAGAGAGTTTGCAAATTCTTCTTACCCATTCCCTGAACCACTGCTCATGGACCCAGTCATTCTCAAAAGGAGAAGAACAAATCTTGTTTAGAAATTTTAGAGTTTTTGCACAATGCGGGAACCTTCTACCCTTACAAGCTTGTTAAACCTTCAGCCAATACACAGAGTATATCTGCTCAGCTGAGGCGGTTTTCCCTTCCCACTTCAGACGTCTCTGAAAAGGTGTGAGTAGGGCTTTCTGAAAAAGCACGACTGAACACCTCAGATTTTCACTGTTAATATAACAACCAAACTAACGTTGGCGGCGCCATGTCGTGTAGTTCCTAGGAATCCCCGGGACCTGCGCATTATGGATGACTTAAACTGAGGGCTTGGTGTCCCAACCTCTTCCGGACACCCCCACAGGAGATGTCAGCCGTTAGACCAGCTAGCTCTACAGTGCCACTACCACCCCCCTGTATCTTACAGTGGTGTAGGTAGTTTTTGGCAACCACTGAACATGACAACCCTGATTTCTCAGGGACTGTGGAAAACAGTACAGTCCATTTCACTCAGACACTCATGCTTGCTTACTCTCAGAAAATACACAGGATGGCGATTAGAATGTTTCAATAAGTATTTATTAGTCCAGCGACAGCCATGTGTAAAACATATGTGCTGCGACAATCAGGAGACAGAAGCAGATGAAAGAGATTGCTAGTTACAATATAGTAAATAGTAGATACATTTCTACCATAGTGCTAATAAGATAAACATAAGCAGTTCAGATAAAAACAGTAGCACTTGCATATTCCTAAAATGTGCACCCTAAGTAATGTGCCTAAATGTACCTAGCCTAGATCTGTATATGTTGCATGTATATGTATATATGCGTGTAGCCAAGAAACCCCTAGGGAAGAACCAGCCCCCTCACCTGATTGTTGAGAACGAAGGACCCCGTCTCTGCTTCGAGGATGACACCCCGCAAGGGATGTCAGACCTCTGTGTGTCAAAGATTCGGCATGCAGGACCCCGTGTCAGCTTGGAAGGAATTCTCCTCTAATTTGTAGGGGGAGTGAGGGTCTTTCATACTAAAGTGGTCACTCCAGGGTTTCTTCAAGAATCAATATGTTTTGAAAACAACCATAAATGTTTTGAAACAATCTTGAATGTTTTTCCAAACAAATGCGATCATGCACAGCTGGCTGTTGGTCAAGGATGAAAAAAGTAGTGACCCTTATACAGAATAATTATACCGTGCCTGAGGACATGTTTATGTATGTCAGGTACAGGGATTATGATACAATGCCAAGAGCCTGGTCTTGAAGAGACAGGAGCAAGCTACTAGGTAAAAGGTCACCTGTTTAGAATCATTATTGTCGTGTGGATGGAACAATGTATGTAAAATAGGATATACATGACAGGACTATCCTAATAGACATGACACCAATATTCAAAATATCACCATCTCTTTCTTTTCTGTTACATTTCCCATTCGCTGCTCAATTTATATTGTGAGCACCTGGCAACTTCTCTCCAAGTGGGCAAGAAGAGCTCCATGCTTGCAAAGTCTGCCTCGTCAGCACTATGTAAAACAAGCATTGGCAAAGCAAATAGGTCTTATTATGGTGAAACACAAGGGAGGAAGCCAGGAGGTGAGGACAGAAAGATATAGACATAAAGTGGCCCCTCATTTAGTTCAGTGCAAGCACTGGAGTGAATGTGGAAGGATACTTCCAAACAACCAATGGCATTAGTTAAGAGGTGAATACTCCATTGGGCTGAGCCAAGTTGTGACTGACAAATCTCAAGCCAATCGCTGAAGGAGGCTGGTCGAAGAAAGCCAGTAGGTGAAATGGCAGACCCAAAGCCCACTCTTTGTGTATTGTTAGTAATTTTTATGCAGTTTTTATATAGTTTGAACTTTGCCTAAGGGCATTAAACCCAAACTTAATACCTAAGATGAAAAGATTGCATTGATGGTTAGGGGTTGAGTACCTCAAACTCTGCCGATGAGAAAAGCTTTAGATTGCATGCTGTTAGTACCTGATATGTTCCCTATGCATGTGCAAGCACTGGTGAAACTTCATTTCAATGTATCAGGCTGGCTTTTTAGGTGTGGCATTAGCCAAAACCTTTTGATTTTACACAATTTCATGCTTCGAGTGCTGCATAAATTATGCAAAAAAGGAAGCAGGAAACCTTGGGTAGTTCTCAAGGATTAGGTGGAGAGCAGCTCCTACTGGTGCACCCTACAACACCATCAACATTTTGAATCTGCTCACCTTAAATGTCTGTTTTTCTAGCAGAGTTTTTAAGCATAAGGTTAGCGCAATGCCATCTACACCAAACTAGAAAGTGGCAAAGCCTGCTGCAATTTTGTACAGCAAAGTCTTTAAGCATAGGATTAGCACAGTACCATCCATGCCGAGCTGAAAATTGACAAAAGCCTTTTACCATTCCAGGCACAGCATTACAGCTATGGACTGGTAAAATACCACCCAAGCCAACCTGGAATGAATAAAAGCAACCCCTGACACGTGTTTTGCTCTTATTAGAGCTCCTCAGAGAGGTGGGAGAACTCAGAAACTCAATCACCTGTCCTGAAAATAAGTATTAAAAACATGTAGGGTGGTAGGGTAGGGATTCTCTGCCCCCTAGGCCTGGTGGGGGGTGGGGGGGTCCCAGAGGGACCACACACAGGGCCAAAAATGTATCTTTCATTGAAACTTTACCTTTTTAGAAACAGAAACCCTGGTGCGGGCCCCAGGGAGTGGGGGGTGACATTTTTTGAATGACAAGGGGCGTGCGGCTTCCCCTTCCTCAAATCTTTTTGCATGCCCTGTGGACCCCATCCCCTGGGGCCAAATGATTTATAAAGGGGAGGGGACCAACAGCCCCCCCTCCCCAAAGTTTTTATAGGGTCCAGGGACGTCATCCCTTGAGGCCGATTAATCTTTAAAGGGGAGGGGGCCCCATTACCTGGCTCATTTCCAGGCTCCTGGGACTCCATCCCCGGGACTCTCGCCATGCAGTGCTAATTACCACTCATATTATATTACTCATTGATAACATCACTGCAACATCTGAAATGAAATCACTGATAACAACAGTGTATTGCGAGAGTGTGAGTTACTGTTACTTTAGGGCATGAATTATAGTCACTTAACTATAACATGAATTTCAGTGTGTTTTTTTTAGGTCAAAATTGTATATTTTGTGAAATTTTCACCTAATTATAACATCACTTAATCTTTCTTTTTTCAGTGAATTTCTAAGGTTATTTAGAATACCTAAGTTTGGGTGAGCCCACTTCCGCCATTGGCTTACTTCACTGTGAGTCACATGAGATTCTGTTCCTTCACAAGGAGCACATCCGCATAAAAATTAGCTCCCTTCAGGACCAGTAACTCCTATGACAATGTGTGTTTTTTTTAGATATATTGATGAGGGCCTGGCAGCTTCCTCCCACAATAAACTTTTGAAAAACAAAATGTTGAAACAAGCGTTAACAAAGCCAGAATGCTGTCAGTCAATGCCAGACCTTTTCGGGTGTGCAAAAACTTGTTTCATTGTGTAATACATACAATCAGTTTTTATGGTATTTATTGTTTTTGTTTCAATTTTGTCTATTTTATGCCTGCAAATTAAATTGTATAAAAGTAAAATGGTTTACATTCCTGATTGCCATCCATGGGAGGGATCTAGTTTCTCAATGGGACTTACCTCAGGTTCTTGGACTCATTTTAGAGTCCCACTCACGGCAAAGAGTGCCTAGAGAGCCTGAGGGTCATTTTTGAGACTGATTTCAAAGTGCTATTTTCTGAATAACCCCTTTTAAGGTTACAGAGGAAATTAAAGTAACCAAAACAAACTAGGGTATCTAAAGCTATCTGTCTAGAAAAGTCTCTGAGATGCATACAGTTTGTATATTATATAACCTTCTAAAAATTTGCTAAATGGCCATGCATGTTTCTTTACATCACTGCCTTTGACCTCAGAAACAAATCAAATGTTAAGCACAGCACATCATTAGGGAACTAGCAAACAATATTTGGGACCATACAGCCCTCAGACACTCCAATCTTGTGGAAATATCACAGTGCCCAAGAGGGACAAGAGATGTGAAACAGACGAACTTCTTAAATAAAATCATCACCCACAGGTGAAAGTAAAAGAGGTCAACACAATATAACTGTTAATACGATATGCTGAAGTCTATTATGTAAACACGAGGGCAGGTATGGCATGCAATACCAAACGCTTAACTGAGTTTTTTTTTTATTTATGGTCTGGCTTGCAATCAAATTTCCTTAAAGAAGTCTGTGGTTTTTTTAAAGTCAAAGGCCTAATTATCAAAAACGAGCATGCCTAGGCCCAGATCTTTCATAGATGTAGATTTACTCATTTTTGCAATTCACAAAGGGTTGGGAGGTTACTACTTTAAATCTGCCACGGGAACAGGTTTTCAGACATTTTCCTGGAGTCTTTTTTTTTCATGAAATCCAATCTTGCACAAGGAAATATTTACTTGTATAGTTGGTCATGCAAAAAAATCTGTCAAACAACTACCAATGCAAATATATTTCCCTATGTGTATATTTCTTCTATAAACCACAAATTCTAGGGTGTACTGCTCCTAGCATGAAAAGGAATTTACTCCTGTTCTTGGGGGAACTAAATTGCTGATATTTGTCCAGCACGGGAAAAAGTTGGAAAGAAGTTTGTGAATATCCACAAATGTACAAGTTTGTGAATGTGCACAAACTCACATGGCATTTTAGCCCTGCAATGCCCACTCCCTGCATCTGGGAGTAAAGTTTACTCACACAAAAATCCTTTGGTGAGTAACAGTCCCGCACAAAACAAACTTTTGTGAATTTCAACAGCGGATTTACTCGTTAAAAAATTTAATTTTCAAAATCTAGACCAAAATTTACATCTGTAAAATAACTCTGTCAATCCAGCTCTGCAAGTCTGATTTCTGTTCCAGTTCTTTAACCTGAGGGCCATGGTTTAAACTCTTGATATCGTGAAAAGGTTACTTGTACGTGCCAACCAATAAACTACTCTTTTCTGAATGTGAGATGATAAAAAGTTTAACTGCAGACATGATCATTTTATATTAGTGGAGCAGAGGGGGATGCTCCAAACTGAACAACCTGAACAGCAACTGGTTTCTTAAGCTGAGATCTGTCAAAGGCCTTTGCTTCTCCTGTTAGTTAATCTTTATCAAATAGTGTTCTCAATAGAGAACATATAGCTCTCTCTGTATTTATTCTGCAACCACTGGTTAACAAAGACAGCTTCCTTTGAACAGAGGTGTGCAGCACCTAATGTGGTGCAAATACAGACATCAGTCACGAATAACAATCCCACAAGGAAAAATCCTGATTGTGGCTCCTTGAGCTCGAGGACCCATTTGACATAGAAACAAGTCCTAAGGCAGATATGTAGATCAGATTTCTTCAAACAGCTCCCTGTACAGACAGTACTAGCGTTAATCAATCAAGCATGATATGTAACCAATCATTCTATAGCTTAAGAATGGTATCTGACTAGACTGAGACAGTTCTAGGCGAAGGTCGGCCATTTTGTCCTGTTTTCTGAACTGATTGTCCCTCAAAAGGACAGCTCTGATAGCTCAAAGGCTGTATCATGTAAATAGAGTGGTATTTTATTCTGTCAGCCATAAAATCTGATGGTGGTATTTTAATTTGTTGAACTGCATTATTTATTGAAATACCACCTGCATTAGTGAGCAAAATATTATATGTTCCAATACCATGTCCAGATAAAGCTGAATTATGAATGAACAGTCGCAGCTTTACAGTGTGTACTACCTTTGAGAAGCTCAACGCAAATTACTACTGACATATTAAAAGACCGCTCTTAACACAGACGTGTCCAAATACCACTGAAACAAAGCTAGTTAGCTGTTAAGACCCTGGGTGAATGGCTGCTGGTTTTATCATTTTTACACTTCCTGCATGTGTTCCTATTTTGCATGATAGTCATTTCTTCATTGCTTCTAAAGTGTATGTCTTGGAAAGGGTCTGACCCTATAGCCTCTGTGGATGGCATGTCAGTGGCTTTCTCCTGTTCACAGCATTGACACCACTCTTGACACACGTAGTTTGTAGTGCATAAAGAATACCCAATACTCCAATTATTAACAGGGCCGGACTGGCTACCGGGCATTTCTAAGTAAACAATGGAAAATCAAATGGTTTTAAAGTATGCTTTAAAACCATTTGTTTTGCATTGTTTATTTAGAAGCACATGCAGGTCCCCAACTACGAAATGAGCCCCCACCGCAGTGAAATCAGCCCCCAGCTTGGCAGCACACCAAAACGCCCGGTAGCCAGTCCGGCCCTGATTATTAAATGCAACCACAAAGCCATGACACCACTCTGGACACAGGTAGTTTGCTGTGGAAAAGAATACCACATACTCGTTAATATCACATAACTTCATTGAGAAACCTTTACAGTTACCAGCAATAGCCTGCATAGACATATATACAATTTGCAGCACACATGATTGCTACTAGTTATTTTGCACTTACAGATAAACCAGCCTAACTCAGGGATAATGCCTCTTTCTTGCAATAGGTTAGTATCAGACGTTTGGGTGACCACCTGTCTCCACGTCCTCACCAATACAATTTGAAGTCCTGGGCACTCATTTGAAAACCTAATGCACTCTGAGTGTTGTAGTACAGGTCTGATTCTATTGAACTGATTAGATTAACACACCTGATTGCAATGATGTATAATAGATTAAAACCAAAAAGTCTTTGCGGACACTCTATCCCAGGTTTAGGATGACAGCGTCCAATGGAACATTCTGCTTGGCTAAGTTTGAGAAAGCACCCACAGGGCCTTGACGGAAAGGAAGAATACATGTCAGTGGCCTGCAGAGTCCCTTTGCATTCAATGTGGATTCCCTGCAGCTGAACTTGCCCATTCCATTACAGAAGCTCGGCGCCTTCCTCTGATCTTTGACCTGAATTGCCTTTCCTTAAACACAGTCCTTCCGCTGAACTGCAGCTCATTAAGTAGATTGAAGGAATGAAATATCAACGCCTCTGCAGCGTGATTACAGCCCTACCAAGTTTCTCAGGTCCATGATGTGCTGCTCCGGTCCAGGTTTTTTCTATGAATTCTGGGACATGTAGTAGTAACATCCAGAAATGACGATAATGAGGCAACATGAAGTTTCATAATAGCAGTCACAGCTTCCTGAGTCAGTTGCCCTCCAGACAAGCAATAGCTGTCTAACCCTTGAAAGCTAACATTTTACATACCACTGTGACCTAACACATTCTATTACATCACTACATATCTCCCCCCCTTTTTTTTTTAATAAGAAAAAGCAATAACTAAATAACTAAAAAAATTGCACTGTTCAATAAGTCGTTTTGTCTTCTTGAGTGTTCTTGTTGTTTTTCTTAGTGACCCATAATTATTTTGCATGTCATCATGTTCAACTGGTTCACTTTCTACTAAGGAAATGTTCTTCTGTGGTCTTTGATCCGGATATTTTTCTTGTTCTTGGATTGGAGTTTTGGATTTCTAAATATGTCTTGTTACTCATTACCTCTCTGTTCTCATTCTGAGCAGTTATTGCTGATCCTTTTAGTCTCATTATTTTCAACAGAGATGGATGAAATCTACTTGCAGATTTCCTTGATTGATTTTGTTTCACTAGTACCAAATATCCAAATTGATAACTTTTCTCTTGAACACTTTTCATTTAATCTGCATTTTGTTTCAGCCTTCTTTTCATTATTACATCTCTTTCTGCAATTGTATCGTTCTTTTGAACGTTTCAGGGGCAACTGTGGCAAACGTGCTTGTCCAGTTTGCCCAAATAACATCTCTGAAGGACACTTCCCCGTTGATCCATGAGGCGTATTTCGATAATCACATAAAACCTGACATAAAGCTTGATTTATGGAGATTTGTGATAACTTGGCTCTTTCAATTGATTTTTTATTGGTAGCCATTAGCCTTTCCATTTGCTTGCAGCCAAAGTGGAGGAATTATTTTATGTACTATTCCCAAGTATTCAAGACATTTATGAAACTCATTACCATTGAAAGGTGGCCCATTATCTATTTTCAATATCTTGCGTATGTCCCATGTGGAGAAAATGTCATCTAAAATGGGCAGTACCACAGACGCAGAGGTAGATGGCACCATTTTTACAATGGAAAATCGAGAATGTCCATCAACTATGACAAATAAGGATTGTCCAGAATCCAATGATCAGTAAAAATCACCTGCTAGTTCAGAAGATACAGCATCTGGAAGCTTGGACATATGCACTTTCTCAGTATTTTCTTCTCTTGTGGTACATTGACATAAGTGACAGGCTTGTACAGACTCTTCAACCTGACTATCAAGTTTTGGAAACCACACTTTTACATGTTAAAAATTTTTGGTTAATAGTATTCCTCTGTGACTTTCATGAGCCACCTTAATTACACGATTTTGCAAAGCACGTGGAATAACCATTATAGTGCCTGTCAAAAGTATACCAGACTAGGTTAAGGTGAACTCAGCTTGCACATTTTCAAATGCAAATATATCTATTTGTTTATTCCAGTTTAAAAATTTGTCGCATTATGTATATTCACAGCTATTATTTCCTTTATCTTTTCAAGAATGTTATCTTTTTTATTGATTCATGTATTAGTTCTCGCTCTGAAATTATCTCTGGAGTCACTGATTTAATTATGTAACATACATACTCTTCAACTTCATTTTCTTGTTTCACTTCCATTTCAGTTGGGTGTCTGGACAAGTAATCCGCTGGATTATTTTCAATTCCTGATTTATGAATAACCCTAAAATTTTAATTTATCAACCTCACATGCCATCTTTCGATGCGAGGAGGCATTTTTGCCTAAGGATTTCCAAAAGTGGTTGTCAATGCTTGATGGTCTGTGATTATCACAAAAGGCTTTCCATACAAAAAATCATGATCACGTTCACAAGCCCAAACCACAGCCAAGCTCTCTTTCTCCGGCTGTGACTATTATTGTCCATATCAGTTAAAGCTTTGCTGGCATACAACACTACATATGTAGGAGTTTCTCTTCTAGGTTTATGTTACACAAGAATAGCACCTAAACCAACTGGATAAGCATCTACTATTAGCTCTGTGGTGAGTTTTGGGTCAAAATATTTCAAGTTAGCTGTGGGTGCTATGGCATCTTTAATTTTCTTAAACTCATGCTTACAACTTTCATACCAAATATATGCTCTTTCTTTCTTTGTTAATTCTCTGAAGGGTGAACTAATAGAGGCACAATTCTTAAAATAACGAGAGCAATAGCTAGCAATTCCTGAGAAAGAATGCAACACTGATGTACCTTCCAGGCTAGCTGTTAAATTCAAAGAGGACACCTTTATGGTATCTGTCTTCATTTCTTTACTTGAAAATATATGTGATTTGATTGATTTGATTTTGGATTTTAAATAGCGCACGATTTCCCTTGAGCGTCTAGGCGCTTTGCGGAGGAGATTGCCGTAGATGGTGTATTAGTTTGCAAAGACCCATGTCTTTAGTAGTTTTATGAAACCAAGTAGTGTTGGGCAGCTTTTGACATTTAACGGAAGTGAGTTCCACAACCTCACAGTACCCAGGACAAAGCTTCTTCCTCCCCAGCTCGCTTTCTTGAATTTTGGTGTTTGGAGGAGTTTGCTCTGTGCTGAGCGTAGGTGCCTTGATGGATGGTACCAGGTGAGGTGTTGCTTCAAGAATGCTGGTCCATTTCCGTGGACAGCTTTGTATGCTAGACATAGGGCTTTAAAGTCTATTCTTTTCTTCATAGGAAGCCAGTGGAGTTTTTTCAAACCTTTCGGAGATGGATTGGAATTTGGGAACGTCTAGCAGCAATCTGGCGGCAGTGTTTTGTGCTCGCTGAAGTTTAACCATATGTTGTTTCTGAAGGCCTAAGTATAGTGCATTTCCATAGTCCAGTCTAGCCAAGGCTAGGACCGTCACTAGCGTTTTTACTGCTTCTGGGGGAATGAAGGAGCGCACTTTACGGATTGATTTTAGAGTGAGAAACACCAATGAGACGACTTTATTTACCTGTTGTTGGAAGGTCAGTCTGTCATCAAAAATGACACCCAGGTTCCTCACTTTATGGACTGGGGTAGGGACAGCGCCCATACTAGAAGGCCACCAGTTTTGTGACCAAAAGGATGTGTCAGAGCCTAATAAAAGTACCTCAGTTTTTGTTCCATTGAGCTTTAGACAGTTTGTCCCCATCCATTGGTTTATGTGGGACATGCACTGGTTAAAACGCTCAGCTGTTTCCTCAGGCTTGCTAGAGATGGACACCACTATTTGGGTGTCATCAGCGTAAGATATAAGTGTAAAGCCGAATTGCCTAATGACCTTGGCTAAAGGGGTCACATAAAGGTTAAACAGGGTGGGGCTTAAGGAGGAGCCCTGTGGTACCCCGCAAGGCAAAGTAAACTGTTCTGAGCAGGAGTCCCCTATCTGAACATATTGGTATCTGTTGTTCAGAAAGGATTTGAGCAATGTTTGGGCAGAGTTCTTGATTCCCACCTCTTGGAGCCTCCTGATTAGAATGTCATGGTTCACGGTGTCGAAGGCCGCCGACAGATCCAACAGGATCAAGGCGGCATTGGCACCCATGTCCAGTATTGCCCGGATCTCCTCTGCTGCCATGATCAGGGCGGTTTCAGTGCCATGTCCTTGTCAAAAACCATACTGTGAGGAATCCAGCAGGTCTGTCGACGAGATGAAGGTTGTTAGTTGGAAATTTAGAATTGTTTCCAGGACCTTGGCCGGGAAGGGGATCCTTGCTATTGGTCTGTAATTGCTGTTGTCATTGGGATCTAGATTGGGTTTTTTCAATAGTGGAAGAATGGATATTGTCTTCCATGCGTCTGGAAAGACACCTGAGCTAATTATTTCTTTAAAAAGAATGCTGAGTTGTTCGCTAATTATGTCTGGTGCCATATGGAATATGTTGGGAGGACAGGGGTCTGATGGTGCTCCGGATTTTATTGATTTAATTGCCTCCTCGACCTGTTCTATGTTTGGTGGTTTGAACGAATCCAAGACATTGGTGGGGTATGGGGAGATTGTGGCGGGAGTGGCTGCCATGCCGTCTTCCCAGTCTGAAAGGGATTTGAAGATGATTTGTACTTTGTCCTTAAAATACCCCGCTAGTTAGTTGCAGAAAGCCACGCTAATGTCCTTTTTTGTGGTTCAGGAAGCTTGACTAGCTTCTTCAATGTTGAGAATAGTGCTTTGCTGGAATTGCCTGCCTGTTGGATTTTATTTGAAAAGTAACTGCTTTTCTTTTCCAGTAACATCTTTTTATAGATGCTCAAAGATTGAGAATATAGAGTTTTATCGGTTGTTGAGTAGTTGCTTCTCCAGCGTCTCTCTGCCTTTCTGCAAAGTTGTTTCTGTTTGCGCAGGGTAACACAGAACCAGGGCTCAGATTTCTTTTTGCGCTTGCTCGTGATGCTTTTTTCTGGTGCCAGTAGGTTCACTGCGGATATAATCCAGTTTGTGAAGTTATCTGTTGCTTGATTTGCCTCATATTTTAGGTCAGGTTTAGAGGATGCCAGAGTGTATTGCATCTGCTGGGAGCCAATATTCCTCCAGTTGCGACCTCTAATTATCTTATGGGGTATGTGCGCTGGAGATGTGAGGTGTGGTGGTTATTGTGAACAGGATGGCTCTATGGTCTGACCATGGAATTGGCAGGATTTCTTGTATTTTAAGGTGGAGATTGGATGTGAAAAGTCCATCCAGAGTGTGACCAGCATCATGTGTGGGGTGCAATACTTTCTGTTCCAGTGAAGCATTAGACATCATCTCTATTAGTGATGCTGAATTATGGTCTTCTAAATCTTCAAGGTGGTAATTAAAATCGCCTAATATACAGTAGTCCTCTGAGTTGGTGCTTGATTCTATTACTTGGCTGATAATTTCCTCGAATTTGCTTTTGCTTTTCGAGCTGGGAGGCCTATACAGTAATGAGCCATTGAAGGTGTAGTTAGCACTCAGAGTGATTCTGAGGGAAAGTAGTTCGCAATCAGGGCAACTTCCTGCCAGGGATCCTTTGAGTTCCAGGGAGTTGTTGATTATGATCGCTAGTCCGCCTCCCCGTCTATCTTGTCTATCATTTTTGATAATTGAGAATCCTTGGGGTATAGCTAGGGCCAGATCACAATCAGAGGTGCTATTTGCCCAGGTTTCGGTCACGAAGGCCATATCTACTTTGTGTGAGGTCAATACTTATGCAAATTCTATGTTGTGTTTTTATTAAGGAACAGGTATTAATGAGCAGGCCTGTAACTGTCTTGGGGGCTGGTGACTGTCCATATGGGATATGTTTTACTGTGGAACATGCTTTAGTTTTAGTAAAGAGAAACTTTGCGTTGCAGTGGGGGCATGACTTGAGCTCATTGGATAGGTTGAGCTGAAGGCAGGGGGATTTAAGATATGTTTTATTGAGGTTCATAAGAGTGACATTAGAGTACGTCAGTCTTGTACCTGCTTTTGGAGTGTGGCGGACAGGGGTCATGGCCCTGGGCCCGGTCCAGGCGCGGACGGGCGCAGACAAGCTTGCCTTAGGCACGCCTTTGGCGCGCCAGCGGCGCGCCCGCTGCGCGTTCGCTGCTGCATCCTGTATTTATGCAAAGTGGCAGGGAATTTGGCGCGCACACAAGTGACTGCCTCCTCTGACCCGGAAGTCAGTCAGGAATTTCCGGTTCAATCTGCCCTCCACTACAAACGGCACCAGCCGCGGTGGAACGGGGCACAGAACACAGAAAAAGCAGGTAAATTCAATTCGCGCTAGCGTCGCAATAAAAACAATTAAGATAGCTATTTCCAGAGCAGTTTTTAAAAAGCTTTCCTACATGAGTCTTGGTCGTTGCTAAAGTGCAAGGTGCATTTAGTTCAAGTCAATGGCAGCATGCGTGTGTCCATATAACGTTAGCTCTGGTTTGTTAAACTCACATTTATCTGCATTTAATGTGAGTCCAGCTTCCATATGTTCTTGACATACCTCTTTTAAAGCCTAATCATGACCGTCTTGTGTTTTTCCAAATACCGATATATCATCACTATAGTTTATTGAAATTTTTACGGCTCTAATTGCATTCTTTACAACCTCTTGAAAGATCTCTGCTGCTGAACAAATTCCAAAAATGAGTCTTTTGTAATGAAATATTCCCAGGTGTGTAGAGAATTTTGTTGTGTATCTTGATTGTTCATCAATCACTAGGTGATGTTTCGGTTGTGTGTTTCTCACATAGCCCAATGCCGTTTTTCCTATGTTAGCCTAATTCTGTACATTATAGGCCGCTTTTGTTTAGCACACATTACTAAATAGCATGCTTGCTTTTGTGCCACATTTTATTTTTACACAGAACCAGCACATGTTTTTGCATTATATTCTTTTTTTCAGGGATTTAGTCTGAGCAGCCTAGGCAAGGTCAAACAACATTGCCCCTTGTTATTCTCTTTGGTCAGACACTTGCACCTAGATAATAAAAGAATGCAGCTTCTGTTTTGAATACACATATCTTGTCATATAACTGAGGACAGGGGTTCTGAAAACACACTCACAGAGCGAAGGTCTTGAGACAAGAGTGCTGCGTCAGCTAAGATGTAGAACATCCACCTATGTATGCTAAGGTACGGGGTCTGCCGCTAAACGCATAATTCTATAATTTATTACTTCAGTAGCTTCAGTTGTACGGGAGTCTTTAGGCAGATCTGTTAGATAACATGACAGGGCTCTTTACTGTATATGGTTTATTAACCATGCTGATGACATTATTGAAATGTATTTGTTTTCTAATTGTGGCGCAATTATTGCATTTTAGAGCACAATAGTTTAAATAAACACTGTAAACTTCGTGTCTCTTTTTTATCTTATTGTGGACAAGTACGAGTGAGAGCGCAAAAGGGTGTGTCCTGTTATCGTGATTCCTGAGAGGGTCCAGAGTGTTATGTTCTAGGGTGCCAAATCACTTGTCTCTCTGGAAAGGTTAGGAGGGCAAGTGAGGTACTATAGCTAGTCGACCTAGGACTCATAAATACTGATGTGTTATGGTGACTCAGTCCCCTGCATACTGATGTTCTATGTTCCCAAGCATAGTTCTATTCCTGAGCAGAATCCCTGTAATACGGTGCCGCCAAAATTTGGTCAGGTACTTATTTGCGGGAACCCTGAGTAGTGGTTGTGCTTGCCCACAATACCCTTGCACCTTTTACTGAAGACGTCCGTGGTGTTGGGGAATTATCCTCCACAGTATTTAGGGATCACCTAGTTCTGTTGGTTTTTCAAGCTTGAATATTGAAAGGTTTAAACCCAGTTTGTGTTACACTTTGAATCTATCTCTGTTTTCTCATGGTGCAACCTATAAATACTGCGACCAACTGCCGACCGGCAGTCCATGCACATTTAGCACAGCATGGAGTCACTAATGCGGGAACTCCTGTAATCTTTGTAGTCGTAGCGGACGCTGCATACCGCTTTGAAGTTTTTTATTTTTGGGTCACATTTACAGCTGTGGATGCCAACACTAACACTCTCCATAAATACACTATCACACAGGCACCTGCTGCATACAGACCATACTCACTTGTTGAAATGTCTCTTACTGTCTGGGAACACCAGACTTGGTTTAATGGCACCCATCCCTGTGTGCTTGGGCCAGTTTGAATGGGCCCCCCTCAGTAATGAGGGGGCTACTTGGCCAGTATTAGCTGGATATACCCCATACCCTGACTTAGGCAATTTAAATCTTGTGCAAACACAAGGTTTGTACAATGTTCTTAGTGTCTTATACAGGCACATAGCTCAATTTATTTCATACATTATTAGCTGGCCCAGCTAGAATAAGCCTGCATGCACAAGCTCTGTTGCCTGAAGCACCTGTTATCAGTCCTGTAATTGTTCATTCAGGTATGGGCAAAAGACCCACTAATCAAGGGGAAATTCTGGTTTGGATTGCCAAAAAATTGATCAACTTGAATCTGTGTTTCCCCTTACAAGACCATAAGACAAGCACAGAATTTTAACTATGTGCTTACCCACTGGTATGATTCCCACTCTTGGAGACTGTAACACCTGGGGGACAATTTTGATATTCGTTTTACCAAACATGCTTAAACAGATACAGAATGAACATGGGGCAGGTCCTGCCCTAGATTTGGGGATGAAACGAATGGCTAGTTTTCCTGTAGTCTCCGTTATGATTGTACAGACTTACTGTGGTGGCAGAAGTCAACCACGAACGTGAGTTGCATCAAATTATTGCTAATGTATATACATCTTTTGGACTCAATAATTTGGGAACCAGACCATCAGTACCACCACTTGGCAAGCCTAGCACTAACAAGGATGCCAGACCAGCCCGTGAGTTTGTTAAAAAACCCATGGGATAAATCTAAACAACAACAAAAAGGTAGACCTTGCGGAGGTTCTCTACCTCCGGAGTCCTCTGAGAGGTGGTACAATTTCCATTATCGCACTAAAATCAAGACTCTAGACAGGTATCAGGTTACTGATACATGTTATCCTCGTTCCTTTCAGGAATCGTCTGATCAGCATTACAACAGAGGAGAACTATCTGAACGCAGACAAGAAGAGTACGTGAAACCGAAAAAGGAGCCAAAACGCTCATCTGACATGAAGATAAAGAAAGAGGATAAAACTCTTCAATATAGAGCCCCATTTCAGAAGAAGAGAGTTGCGGCTTTGACTGCTAAATATGCCAAAGTCAGTGAGAACCCTCCTCCTGAACAGGAGCTGGGTGGTGACTCTCCTCAAAAGCGTGGCAGAAGTCACCATAGTATGCCGGAATCTCCAGGAGTTTCTGGTAGGGAAAGCAGCTGATACCTTTGTTACAGTTGAAACTGCAGATACACGATCTTTAAATAGAAGGTGATGTTAATTGCACCATTAAAGCAATATTCTGGGAAATTTGACTTTGTCCTATGACATCCTATTGGTGGAGGTCGATTGGCCCCCACCCTTTGTACTCGCATCCTGCCAAGGAGAGGATGTGATTCTTCCTTCCTTTTCTGACCTTGTCCCTGATGAAGTCAAAGAAGCTTATGCAGCCAAATGGGCACTTGCATTAGCCCCTGGACTTTACCGTAATCATGCTGGCTGGCATAAGGCTTCTCCTTATCATATTATATCCATAAGATCCAGCCCGCAAGTGCAGCCACAATATCCTATTAAACAGGATTCTAAAGCGCCCGTTAAAGAAATTCTATCCCAATTGGAGTGCCAGGGAGTAATTGAACCCAGTGTATTGCAGATGAATAATCCTCTTTTTCCTGTTTTAAAGCCAGATCATTCCTATTGCATTGTTTTAGACTATAAACATTTAAATAGTCATACACGCACATTTTAAGTGCAAAATATGCACAGTACGGAACTCATTAACAATGCTGTCCATAAAAAATACAAAACCACATTGGACATTTCTACTGGTTTTTTTCAGTCACAATTTGGCTCCTGAAAGCCAAGATTGAACCGCTCTCAGCACCCTCAGTTTTCAAATGCAGCATGGACATTTGCTGATGGGCTATAAGAATAGCCCAGGTATATTTGCTGCACATATTGTGTCGATTCTTCATGATATTGACCCTGACGCGCTGTCCTATATAGACGATATCTACTTAATGGACAATTAATTAAATGCCCGCTTGGCCAGAGTAGATCGGATCATTTTGGTGTTTGCTGAACTTGGCTACAAGTTCAACTTTAAAAATCTAAGATAGCTTTTCTGATGGTCCTTTTCCTAGGATATGCACTTACGCATGAGGGAAAGAGTCTTGCCCCTCATTTTTGGAGAAATGTACACAATTGCAACCTCCAAACATGCTAAAAAATTGCAATCCCTTCTAGTATTTCAAAATGTTAGCAGAACATACATACCTGTATGTGCACAACGCATTAACCCACTTTATGAATTAATACGCCCTGATTTTTCCACTGCATGCTGGACATCAGATCAAACAGATACACTCAGATCGTTGCAATACGACTTACTTGAAACATGTCACTTGCATACACATTTCAATACCACGAACCTGGTAATCCGTACTTTACCAGGTGCAATTGGATTTACATACATCACCTTTAACGAAGGTGAAACAGTGCCTATATCATGAAAATCGCATTTATATTCCGGAGTGGAAATGTGTTTTGCTTCAACTAAAAAAATACTGACTGCTATGCAGATGGCTATCCTTAAAGAACGGCCACTTATCCAGGGGAACACATTATTGTTGTTACTCTTGTGTCAGCTTTAAAGGCTGCCACAAAAGCTAGCGTTCTGAAGGCTAAAGCCCTCCATCCTAGATGGATACAACGGGCTACATCCTTAACAGCTGTGGCTGAGGACTTTGTCTTTGACCCTTCTTTGCAAACACAAAAATTCCTACAGTATGAGCATGTTTACCCTTTACCCTCTACTGTTCTGCCTCTCGATCAGTATAAATACATTATTTACACTGATGATTCAGCTCAACCTGCTATAGGTTCTCAGCAGCAATACTCAGCGGCAGGCACCATTGCTATTGGTGTTATCTTGGACAGCATTTTCCAACCTCAAACTTCTTGCACACAGTCTTTAGGAGACTGCACTGTGCAGTTGGCTGAACTGAAGGTTTTGCTTCTTGCACTTGGATGTATGGATTCTGAATTCCCCACTCTTATTGTGTGTGTACAGTCCTTTAATGATAATCTACATTATTGGCAACAAAATGGATTCAGAGATTCAAAGGGTAGAACAGTCAAGCAAAAAAATACTTTGGGTTAAAGTGGCAGACCTCAAAGATAGGTTGCCACAAACCCATGTAATGCATTCACTAAGTCTTCAGCATGTGGGAGCACATGCTTTAGGAAATTCTGTGGCTGATGAAGTAGCCAAATCTGCAGTCGCCAAAGCTACAGGAGCAGAAATAACACTCTCTAAAACTCGTATAACATAACATAACACATAACATGTGTATTTGTAAAGCGCACGTTCACCACTACGGGTATCTTGGCGCTGAATAACAGATGTTTGTTGTTACCCAACTCAATGGTACTCATAATGATATCTTGACTGTCATGCATGCAATTAAAAACGGCGCCCCTTTACTGAAGGACGTTCCTTCTAAATACTCTACTCATTGAAATTACCAAAATGTTCCTTTTGTAACAATTCCTGGGATTGGCGATTGGCCCAACCAAGACCACAGACTTGCTTTGGTTGTACCGGCACATGAAGGTGTTGCTTCAGCACATGCTGGTGTGGCAGCCACAATTTCGCTGCTGCAGCAACTTTATTGGTTGCAAAGCTTATACCAGCAGGACAAAAAATATGTTCTCTGTTGTGACATTTGTTAACAGATTAAATGCTCCACCGTGGCTCGTCCACCACAATAACACCTATTGATCTCCAACAGGCCTTTTGAATGTATCTATTTGGATCACTGTGGTCCACTGATTTCTGAAACTGCGTTCAAATTTATCACAGTTAATTCTTGCTCAAGATTCCTTTGGGTTTGGCCACAGCACTCGGCTGACGCTTAAGCTGGTATTAAAGACTTGCATGTCTTCATTGGGACATATGCATGCTATGCATTCCAGTGAGACCAGGGTCCTGCTTTTTTGTCCAAAGCGTACTGGGATTCAATGATGTCCCTAGGTGCAGTGGTGGCTGGTGACATTTGAAAGTGGTGGGGCGTACAATTATTGCCGTACTGCACTATGGCGAGCGAGCGAGCGTAGCGAGCGAGCCCGAACAACTTAAGAGGGGTTCGGTGGGGTTCTCCCCAAGAAAATTTTGAAAAAAGAGTGGACAAATGGTGCATTTTCAAGCAAACTTGAGGAAGCAGGAAGCTTAATAAAGCAATACGATTGAATTATTTATCATTTAAGAAATTGCCAATTTTTATGAGTTATAGAGGACAATCTTTGCGTATGCTGATGTGGGGGGGCATATTGTGCCTGTGCGTGACTGCCCCATGTGTGGTTTGCGTGAAAGAGTCACTCGGAGGATTGGTTGCTAAGTGGCTAAACGGCTACCATGTTAGCTACTTTTTGGAATGCTAGGCGGCTTATCTTGTAACACAGATGGCCGAGCCCGATTTCAGGCTGCCGTGGTTTTAGAGCACGCTGGCTTTACCAGCAGAGTGCCCGCGCTTTTACTAAATGGCCTGTCAGCACTAAAACGAGTTTCTTCCCATAACCGCTTTTCAAGGTCTGCTTAAAGTCTGCAACGCAAACGTTAATATATGCAAGAAAAATGCATAGGATCTGGAGACGTTTTACAAATAATAATATCTGGAAAAAGAACAAAGATACTGGAAATGTATTACGGCATTATTCACGGAAAATAAAATGCCTTACTTTTCACATTAGTCGGGCAGACATAGCTTTTACTGGTCGGGAAGACATAGTCTTTACCATAAAATGTGAAAAAATCCATACAGAACAGACAAAATGATTAACCCGTTACCTGCATCGCTATGGAATGGTAAACCTGACAGAAAGTGCTGTGGAAATTGAAGGCTGTTTGATCATTGTTTAAACCATTAAAAGTAGTATATTTGTCAAAGCTGAATCCACTAATTATGAACAAAACACTGACATGGTAACAACCTGTTTTTATGTAGGGGACAGACTAATGACTACGAATCACAGTTGGCACTATAATCCAGGGCAATGAAAATCAGTAACCAGACCTCTGAAGGATGACAGGCTAAAATGGTTTTTACTTGGGCTCCAGCTCACGACCTGCAGATCACAGCACAGAGCTCTTAACAAGCTATGTCATGGTTTCTACATTGTCAGTGAGACCTCTCGTTGTCAACACTTTATATTTACTGTATGAATATTGCCAAGGATGATGGGCCTCCGTAACGCGTCACAGCGAGGGAGCAACAAATGCTAGTGCTCACTCACACGCGTCTCCTCTCACAGGGCCTCTCACTCACACTCGTCTTCCCTCACTGAGTCCTCACTTTTACCTCAAGGTTTGTATTTTCCCACAAGGTTTGCCGCCTCCCTCAAGGCCTCTTTGGAGGCTCCTGTCCGTGAGGTTGGTCAGGACTCAGGAGCTCCCCCTCACAGAGAAGCCTCCGGCTGCCCTTCTCCTGTCTCTTACATCTCACCCTCTCTCTGGTATGTCCTTCCTTTCCTCTTCCGGTGTTCATTCTCTGACTGAACTCGCAATCCCTCCTTCACTGATGCTCCGCGGCTGCGGGTCTGTCTCAGCGCCGAGAGGCCACCACTGACCCCGATCAGCCACCACTGACGCGGATCAGTCACCACGACGCGGATCAGTCACCACTGACGCCAGTGACGTAACAAAACGTGAGGGGGCCCATCTGCCAAGTACACGTAAGGGGTCCCCTTTACCGGCCCACTGCCGTCACTTTTGCTGAGGGGGTCCCTGGAGCTTGCATCCCCCCGAACCGCTGGGGCTGCAGGGGGCTTATGTTACACCCCCGACCCGGATCCAGTGAGGTTCAGTGCCTCGAAGGGCAGGCAAATAGCGCTTCATGTCGGTCTGCCTGAGGGACGCAACACTTCACACTGGAAACAAAGACACTGTTACCGCATGGGACCTGACAGCACACGGGACCTTTTATCCGCACGAACATTCACCACATGGAACCACGCATCACACCAGACATGTTTAATACACGTTTCTTTCAAACACACATGATCTACCAAACATCACAGCTTACCCGAGGGCCATTTGTCGCACTCATTTAGAACTTTCACCACACAAATGTTTGCCTCCATTTGCCACATAACTTTTTCCCACACTATATGAACATACACCACACTGCACCTTAGCCGTCCCAGAATGAAACGTCCCCACACTGAATTTCTCACCTTTGACAATACAGGAGTGACCACATGAAAATGTATAATTTCGACCCCTCAGTGACATTTTCATGGGCGCTGGATCTGTTCCCAGATGAAACTGTACCAACATGAGCTTTTACCACAGGGAAATGTACCATCAGTCACGGCTCGCAATACTCGCGGGGGGGGGGTCGCGTGGGGGGAGGGGATTAAAACTAAAAGAAAACTTACCTGACCGGGTCCGCGCCGCCTCTGCTCCTGGGCCGGGGTCCCGCTCCCGCGTTCTGAACAGTTCAACAGGAACAGGCATGCTGCAGCTCCCTCCCCTCCTGTAAGCCAATCACAACGCTGCAATGGCAGCGTTGTGATTGGTGCGGAGTCCCGGACGGCGCCCAGCCGGGCACCAATAGGGAGACCATTTTCTCTATGTAGGCTGCATGCAGCCTACATAGAGAAAATGTAGAGTGCGCATGACTGCTTTGGTCAGCCCCAGGGCTGACCAAGCAGTCAGGGCACTTAGAGTGGTGCAAGCCACTCCTCCCCGACTCACCCACCCGCCCGCCCCTAACCAGGCATACGCTCCCACCCGCCCCCAACCAGGCATACCCCTGCCATCTGCTTTCTCGCAGCGCGAGAAGCAGAAAATAAAATGGTATTTATAATACCATTTTATTTTCTGCTTCTCGCACTGCGAGAAAGCAGTGAGGCGGCGCTCCAACGCCCTAATGGAGCGGCCGCCACTGCCTAGGTGTACAGGTGCATTATTCTTCTCCATAAAGGCCCAAGGGCAATTCTGTTGTGGAAAGAATGAACCATGACTGAAAGCAGTCCTTAACAGCTAGAGTATTAGGTAATGGGCGTAGTTAGGTCAACCACCTCTACAGGGTTCAACAAGCTCTCAATAACCTCCCTAAAAGATCTCTGGGTGGACGGACCCTGTACAAAGTACTTTTTGGCATCTAGGTTTTTGTTCCAGACGTTGACGGTCCAGACATTGTGGCAGCTGCCAGTACCTTTGACGTAGGTAACCATTGTACTGTCTTAGAGGACCTACAAAAGTCCTGTGACGCTCAATCAAGCAAACACTTGTACACGTCCCTCTCTCCAACTATAGACGTAAAGCCTGAAGTTTCTGGCTGAATTCCAAAAATTGGAGCTCTCGTTCAAAGAGAAGGTGGCGATTAAAATAGAGTTCGCCCATCCTTCTGTCCTCCAGTTCCAGTCCTTGGCATTCAAGTTACGAAATCTGTGATCTTTCCACCGCTTCCTGGTTCTAAAGTCAAAAGCTTTGTCTCCATCCAGCATGTCAAACTACACCATGTGGCGGATTCTCAATAGTAAGCCACGGGGTGTCCGTGCTAATCTACATGACATTCCTCTGCAGCCCGTGAGCACCACCGATGCTATTACTCCCTGGCTGGGGGAGAGAGGCTCAGTCCTCAACCAACAACATGACCGAAGTGAGTGCAGTCTCTACTACTGCGTCTTCTACAGCTGAAGTCATTTATACTGATCCACCGTTGGTGGATCCACCTCTGTTGGACTTTTTCAGTCCTGCTATTGAACCTGGGCCTCCAGTTCTTCAACTAGGTACCTCTGGGTATTACATGGATCAAGATTCTTTAGACAGTTCTTCTGTTTTGCATCCTCCTCCGGCACAAATGTGTGTTTTCATTTCATGGCTCAAATACACTTATCTAGTCTTGCATGGATATATGTTTGGATCATACTCTCCTTGGTTTTCTTGTTCATGTGGATTGGATTTATGACTATTTCTTTCATGTTGATCAATGGCCACTACCTCCCAGAACATTCTGCTACAGAACTGGTTGACAGGGTGTTGGGCCCCCATTCTTCTTCCTATAAACTGAAAAGAGACTTGTCCCTTGTCAACATTTCAGCCGTTCCAGTGACTGATGAAATTGTTTGAGATAAGGTTCTTTTTCATATATTCGGCCCTATGGAGATCCTGCAGATACCATATGTGTTCAAAGTTTCTATGGATGATGTAATAGTACCTGGGTTACATTCAGATGATTGGGATGTTGAAACCATAACTCTATGCTTTCAGAGCTGGAATATTATACTGTTTTTGAACCAGAGGATTAATTCCTCAGTTCTGCTAATTATGCTGATATGTTCTGTTATCACCATTATGGACATCATTTTCTATACAGAGCCTGTAGTCAACATACTCTTTTTAATTATACATAATGGGAACATTGTACGACTCCCCCACAAGGGAGTTCTAAAACGCATAAAGACAGATTCACGTATTTCACAGGATAGGACACTTTAGCCCCCAAGTCATATTATTGCAAAATAGTCCCTAACCCATCAAAAAACATTATGCTAACACAGACCAAGCTAATATATACAGCTTTGTTTGTTAACCATTTAACCCTTAAAGGCTATGATTACTGGAAAGACACAATTGATTTGAATTTGATTTGGGGAGATAAACCTTGGCAGGTTCAGGGAACAGAAACCTTATTTCGGGCCTGCTTAATTCCAACACAAATGATTTTCTTGAATGATACCGTCCAGCAGACTACATGTCTGGGATTGGCAAAAATTAAAGAAATGAGTGCCCCAAATGTTCCCTCTATTGCCCGCTTTGATAATGAATAGCATGGTGCACAATGGTACTTTTAATTCCACACTTTCAGGTCCTAACGGGTAGTTATTGTGGACAGTAGACACTAATGGTTGTCATGCACGTTTTATAAATTTCACACCTGGGTTCAAATCAGGCAGACCATTCTGGTATTGTTACCACCTATTCAGTGAGAAAATTGTGCCAACAATGGTTGGAACATTCCACACTGTCTGCAGTGAAACAACATCTTTCTCTCCTGTTCAAAGACATGGATTTGTCTGATTTTCATTTGGTCCCAAATCTCCACGTTCCAAAAGATTTATTTATGCTACTTACAATGAAATTTGGAAATTGTCCCAAATGGAAGCTGCTGCATGTTTAAGACAAATTAACTAAGATTATTTGGATAAAGTGCTTGCTGTTCTGGATAATTGTATTAATACGCTGTCTTCTCATATTTATAATTTACATAACATTGTGTTGTCTGTTATTGCTATTATGCAAAGTGATATGTCAGCATTATATCATGGGCAACGTCAACGTAGAACTATTATGCAGTTAAGATGGATGCTTCAAAATCCTAAGAATGGGCGTGTACAATGGCGCTATTTGAATTGCAGTAATTTATTCTTGCCCTTTAATTTAAAAAGCAAGTAATTGATGGCAATGAAAGACGCAATGCTGCATTTAGAGAAGTTAGAACAACTTCCATTCACCATAGCCAAGACATCCTCAGCTATGTGGTTGATACACAGCGTTATCTCTTTACCTATTTTGACATTTCAGTTCACAGCTTGCATAAACATTTTCCTGTTGGTAGACATGAACCCCTCGGAGGCAGCTTCATTCATAAGTTATGGTCACTTCCCTTTTCCTATCATTGTGAACGTGCCAATAACGAAGTTTTCCTTACTGGAGAGGAATGCTACTCTTCTGTCGGACTTTCACTCGTTTGCAAACATGTTAAGATCCAAAGTGCATGTAATGCTTCAGTGACGAATTTGACCTGTTATTTAAAAGGAAGACCGGTTCCTGCAATTCTTCCACTTATCAAGGTCCTTTCAAATGGGAGATATTTAATGCTTAGTGATCAAGACTGTTGCGGAATGCGAGCTGTCCCCTACATCTTGTCCGTTTCCCAGCTCGTCACTTGTTGCAGCAACGTCCAGTTCACCCCTATGCATGGGTTTGTAGATAGCTTGTTGTGGCCTTCCATTCCAACTTTGAAGTCAGATTTAAACAAGCTAAACAGACTTATAGCATTATTGTTTCAAAAAGCGGTAGCTCTCACATCTGCTCGTGAAACCTTTGATTTGCAGGTGGCTAGAACTTTTAGTGAAATACAGACATTGTCAAACACAAACCTCCCTCTGCATTTTGGTGAATTAGTGCATCAAATTTTTCATGCATCTAACATGGCCAGTCTCGCCCATTTTTTTTAAGGTTGTTGGTTCCGGACTAGTCAGCTTACTCCGAACTGTCCTTGGAATAATACCTGCTTTCATTCATTCCATCTTTTCCAGTGTGTTTGGAAGATTTCTGCTGCTGTAATTCCTCATTAGCGGCATTCTCATTCTATTTCTGCTTCTCTGCAATGGATGATCTATTTGCAAGCCCCCTGAAATGGCAACCGCTCCAACACCATTGTGAGCGCATGCTTCAATTCCTGTGGAATATTTCTACTACAAGAACTGGATCTCGATTGGTCATTAACATTCCAACCTGCCTGGTTTACCTGCTTGCAACCCGTGTTCTACTGCCTCTGGTGCCCGTTTGAATGGGCACTGGATATTTGCCTGGCTTTGCAGACACCCGCTGCCATGGACATTGAACTGCTAATGAGTCCCTTAGTGACCCATTTTCAGAACTGTCCCTTGGGTTTGCGGCTTCTCCACAATGCGAGGTTTGAGTCACTCATTTTTGAGGAAATGTGTGCATCGGCATATGGATCACAGAATACAGGCTCTACTAACACGGATGCAGATTACCCAGTAGCTATCTCAGCATCAGCTGGGACTGAGGATCAAGTCTGTTCTTTGGAACTTGTAACTTGGGCGGTCAATCAATCATCTTCTGCGGAGTCAGACTCCTTTTTGGAGTCCTTGGCCTTTGAATTTGCGAGTGACATCATGGAAACCTCCTAAGCCCTAATATTAGACTATTTTTCAAAATAGACCATTATTTTTTTAGATCATTTCTTTCCCAATATAATTTTATCAATTGTGTTTTGAGTTTGTTTATCTTCCGATTACATTCATATTTTTTAGTGCTTTCTCGTGCTATTGTCCTGACCAAAGGGAGAGTGTTGTGTGTTTCTCACATGGCCCATTGTCGTTTTCCCTATGTTAGCCAAATTATGCACATTGTAGGGCGCTTTTGTTTTGCACACATTACTAAATAGTATGCTTGCTTTTGTGTCATGTTGTATTTTCACACAGAACCAGCACATGTTTTCGGATTTTATTCTTTTTCTGGGATTTAGTCTGAACAGCCTAGGCAAGGTCAAACAACATTGCCCCTGGTTATTCTCCCTGGTCAGACACTAGCACCTAGACATAATAAAAGAATACAGCTGCTGTTTTGAATATACAAATCTTGTCATATAACTGAGGAAAGGGGTTCTGATGACACACTCACAGAGCGAAGGTCCTGAGACAAGAGTGCTGTGTTAGCTCAGATGTAGAACATTCACTTTTGTATGTTAAGGTACGTGCCCCACCACTAAACCCAGAGATCTATAATTTATAACCACTTAGCTTCAGTAGTACAGGAGTGTTTAGGCAGATCTGTCAGATAACATGACAGGGTTCTTAATTGTATATGGTTTATTAGCCATGCTGATGACATTATCAACATGTTTTTGTTTTCTAATTGTGGCACAATTATTGCATTAGAGCACAATAGTTTAAATAAACACTGTAAACTTCCTTCTTGTCTGTTTTTTATCTTATTGTGGACAAGTACGAGTGAGAGACAAAAAGGGTGTGTACTGTTACCGTGATCCCTGAGAAGGTCGAGAGTGTTATATTCTGGGGTACCAAATCACTTGCCTCTCTGGAAAGGCTAGGAGGGCAAGTGAGGCACTATAGCTAGTTGGACTCAGGCTCATAAATATTGATGTGGTATGGAGACTCAGTCCCCTATACTAATGTTCTTTGGTCCCAAGTATAGTTTTGTTCCTGAGCAGAATCACAGCAGTTTTTCCTTTTCAGATATCAAGCTTTGAAAATACTGTGGCTCCATTCAAATTGCTTATCGTGTCATTCAAACGTGGTCCTGCAAGCCTTTCCCTTTCGATTGCTGTATTTGGCACTCTCATATCTACACAAATCCTGATTTTGTTTGTTTTCTTTTTAGGAACCACTACCATTGGAGACACCCAGGGCATTGGGCCACTGGTATCTTGCTGAAGTAATACATTTCTCTCTTCTTCTACTTTGACTTGCAAGTGAATCTGCACTCTCCTATGTATTTGCGCTACAGGTTTCACTGTTTCATTTTTGTGCAAAGCAATGGTTTTATCCTTCAGCTTTCCCAAACTTTCAAATAAAGTAGGAAACTCTATTAAAATAGGATGTTCCATTGTAATATTGAATGTAATAGCTAATAGTCTCATCATTTCAGCAGTTATATTATTCAATAAACAAGGACCAGGAACTTCTCCCTTTGAAACATGTATATCCTCTTTTCTAGGTATATTTCCATAAGTTAAGTCTTCTTCAAACTTTCCTAGACAAGTTACAGGACATGTGGCTCCCCACTGAAAAACATTAATAATGGAAGGTACAAGCAAAGGTTTTTCTTGCATCTTGTCATATTGGGTGACACACATAATATTACACCTCACTCCACTGTCAAGAACATAATGTTCCTTTTGAGAACCCACTAATATCTCAACCGATTCTGTTTTCTTTACATGTTTTTTTTAAACCAATTTATTTGATTTTCAAGCAATGCAGACAGTTTATACATTAATGACAGTAGCAAGTTACAAACTACATCACTGCACGGGTGTCCAAAGGGTCTAGCTGCCCTTAATACAAGCATCAATCACTACAGGAGGCATTGGTTCAAACATGTCAAAACAAATATCAACAGCTTGTATGCCGAATACACGTACAACTGGCAGGTCATAACAGTCACAGATAAGCTAAATCTCTACGCAAATAGTACAATAGCATGGCGACATTGGTTGGTTAATTAACTTCCCATAGTGTTGTATTCCTCTTAGGGTGTCCATAAACGGGCTTTCCAGTATCATGTCCTTATATAGGCACAATTCGCCCTGCCCTTATATAGGCATAAAATCCCAGCCCTTATTTAGGCATTAACCGTGCACTCCAAATACAGGCATGGTCTCTGACATCCGTCCACCCTAATGTCACAACGAGTTCATAAAGAACAGACCCTTAGGCTGCGGGAGTTTCCCTAGTCCAGGACTATTGATTTCTTCAAGGACTCATATATTATGCATGAACCATTATTCCTTAGGGGTTCATTCATGACGTCTTTCGCTGTCCGACTCACGTCAATACTAACATTCTTAGGTGCTTCTCAGGTATAAATATACCTTCCCTAGCCCCTGTAAATCAGAGGAGACCTCGACTTCAGAGGAGCCCGTTTCCCGGCCTGACGCACTGAGAAGACGCTGTCATCCCTGCACGCAGAGAGTCCAGCTTCCAGTGATCTAACTTCCCTTGCGGGGTGTTGGAGTTCGAGTCTGGCAAAGAGATTCCTACCTCTCTCATTCTTCAGGTATGGAGCAGACTAGAACCTAGAGGGACTCTTGGCATACTAGGCATACTGGGGTTAGTGTACTCTTAGTATACCATAGTAAGGAATACTTCACCTACTTCATACCTCGTCCTACACCTAGGTTAGGTTAGGTACATTGGGGTAGAACTAGATTAGAAATGCATCGTATGAGTACTCGCATTTTTAGTCTGTGTTATTTATGTAACAGCATATGTACTAAAAGATAATGCTCTCGCAGTATTATTTATTTCTACTGCTCACACTGTACATTATTTATCTCGCATACTGTCTTGTGATCGTAACAGCACATTTTACTTACACCAGAAACATGACTGTTCAATAAATCTTTTATTGAAACGCCCGTCTATTTCTTTCTGTGTAACTTGGAGAAAACTAAGCATGCACGACTGAGCTGAGTGAAATAGTTATCTATTGTTTCTACGACTCTGGGACACATTCTGATTCAAAAGGGAAACACAGTGGTCATGTTTTGCGGCTGCCAGAAACTACTCCCTTCTTGTTGTCAAGGAGTTTCTAGTGGCCTCTGAGCTAGCTGGCACAAGTAATTAAGTTTAATATACTCGATAGGGACATACTAACCTTAGTCCTATGTCAAACCTATAGGATATATTATTCCAATGCGCAGAGCCTATTAGGGAAATAGGAGCTACACTACATGGCGCCCAACGGTTTGGTAAGGCGGTAATTCAACGTTAGATACTGAGTAACTCAGCCGTGCTTTTTCTCTCAAGACCCCTACCCATATACTTCAAAAGACATCTGGAGTGGGCAGGGTTAAGTATCCACCACGGCTACATAGGGCAGTACCCTATATAGTAGCTGTTTGGTTTGCTCAACGTTGAAGGATACAGTGTTCCAAAATATTGTGCACCTTATCTTTGTTTCCTTGAAACTTGTTCTACATTTTTCAAACAACAAAATGCCTGGCTCCGACACTGAGACCGGAAACGGTGGAGCTGCGGCTGATCCAGCCCAAGCAGCAGCCTTTAACATTACAGGTTTAAATGAAACCGAGGAGGGTGTTATAAACATCGCTCCAAACTTAAGAAGAGCCATCACTCTAAAACTTATAAAACGTGGCCTACCACCAAGAGGCGGTAGAGCAGTTTTCGTGATAGAGGCACATGAATCCTTTCAGACAGAGGTATTCTATTCAAGGGTAATATTTCCTGAATCCAATTCAGTAACACACATGTTTCACTTCTACAAAGAAGATGAACCACCAGAGGAATACATTCCTTTCGAGGATATTGAAATTCCATTAACATACCAGAAGCATCAGCTCTGGTTTAAAGGCGCCTTAAAACATCACAAAAACATTACCAGGCTCGGTCCACTAGGTAGACCAGGAGCAACATGGCCGATTCTAGCCGGCTACACACCTCATCCTGAACTGGATATATTTGTCAGATGAGGACTTACTTGTTCAAATACAAGAATTAATAAAAATCTACAGACAATTGGTCCAATATGTCATGCGGACTTTTACAGTCGAACCACCATTGACACTTCCAAATCCAACTCCCCAACAGGGGAATACACTAAAAATTACACCACAGACTCTATACGCAGTCACGGGTAAAATGCCCACAAAACGTGAGCAAATTCCATTCTGGATAGCTCAAAAAATTACTCAAATCGAAGCAGTATTTCCAAATACTAGCCCGTATGAGAAACACAGAACACTGACAATCAGTTTACCAATGGGGATCACACCACAACTGGAAGACTGCACCACTTGGGGCTCAGTCTTTGCTGCCATCTATACTAAAACACATGGCATTCCGTCAATTGCGGTAATACCTGATGTCCTGAAACAAATTCAAAATGAATACGGGGCAGAGCCTGCTCTAAATTTAGGTATGAAATTACTGAAAAATTTCGACCAGGTCTCAACAATAATATTATCTAATATTAAAGGGGAGGCAGCAGCAGTGGCGATCCGCCAAAAATTAAGGGAATTTGATGTTACAGAACATCAAACAGAGCTACCCAGAATTATAGAACAATCTTATGCAGAATTAGGCAGAGATAGTTTGGGTGGAAGACCAGTGAAGCTGAAGCTATCTGAAAGTCCTGAGAAGGACTCAATTAAACAAACTCCTACATCTTCTAAAAAGAAGTGGGAGTCTCCTAAACAAAAATCAAACGCAGAAACGTTCTCAATCCCGAGGTAGGTTTCCTCAAAAGGAGCCCTCTGAAAGGAGGTATAACCTCAAGAATAGGGATAATTTGAGAAAACCTGACAGGTATCAAGATACTGATACACGTTCCTCTCGTCCCTTTCAGATCTCATCACAGACTTCGGAAAGAAGAGGACGATCGGAACATAGAGAAGAACGCGTGAAATCGAAAGACGACAAACACGCTCCAAAAACCAAAGTAAAACCTCAATTCTCCAAAAAGAAAGTAGCAGGTCTAAAGATCAGACATGCCGAGAATACTGAGAACACAACTCAAGAACGGAGAATGGGCTCAGACAATGCTGGACAGTGCAGCAGAAGTCACAATAGTTCACCAGAACCTGAAGGAACTTCTGGAGATAATGGACTTGAATGAGTACATCACAGTTGAGACTGTAGACACCAGGGTTAGTACTCCACAAAAGTTATATGACATAACACTCCGGATGGAGGGAGACAAACCAAGACAGGTGAAAGCACTTTTTTGGGAAAGACTATCAAAGGGCTATGACATACTTCTAGCAGAAAAGGACTGGCCACCACAATTTGTCAGGGAGTGCCCACATGGCGAGGACATAATTATGCCTGCCTTCTCCAACCATATACCAATGCATCTGAGATATACATATGCCAGGAAAAGGGCAGTGGCCCAGGCCCCAGCATTATATAAAAATCATGTAGGATGGGATGAGGACTCACCTCACCATAAAATACATCTGAAACATGAACCAACTGCACAAAGGCAGTACCCAACCTCCAAAAACGCTAAAAAACTTACAATCCATCCTGGGTTTCCTAAATTTTGGAAGAACATACATTCTAAATTACGCAGAAAGGGTTAAACCTCTCTACGCATTAATCAAACCTGATTTTTCGATCAGAAACTGGACACAGGAACACACAGAAATCTTGCGTTCACTCCAGGCTAACATGTTAGCAACAAATCACTTACAAACACGCGTAAGTCAACGCAATTTGGTGATCCGAATAATTTCGGGTCAATGTGGATTCACCTACTTAACCTTCAATGAGGGTGAGAAAATACCAATCGCATACAAATCCCATTTGTACACACAAGCGGAAATGCGCTTCAGTTCAACTGAAAAAATTCTAACAGCAGTTCAAACCGCTGTAGCAAAAGAAAGAGCCTTAGCCGAAGGGAAACGCATTATTGTCAAAGCAAAGGCAGCAGTGCAGCGTTACCAAAAAAGTTTCCACTCAAGTACTCTTATGTAATTGATGCGAACAACGTTCCTTTTGCTCGAATCCCTGGAGTGGGGGATAGGGTAATTCCAAACAAGGAACGCAGATTAGGACTAATCCTAGCAGCACATGAAGGGATAGCTTCTGCCCATGCAGGTGTTTCTGCAACAATATCTATACTCAAGCAAAGATATTGGTGGCCTGGCTTTCGGAAACAAACTAAAAACTATGTTTTAGAATGTGATATTTGCCAACAGATGAAAGTCTCAACAGTGAAACGTCCTGCGCAGACACCCCTGTTAATTTCAGTCAAACCATTAGCTTGTGTTTACCTGGACCACTGCGGTCCCTTGCAAAGGGACGGTAACTATAAATACATCATGATTGCAGTGGATTCATGCTCTAGGTTCCTATGGTTATGGCCTCAGCGCTCGGCTGACGCTCGAACTGTTATAAAAGATTTGCGAGTCTTTATCGGCACATACGCAATAGGCACGCTACATTCTGACCAGGGTCCTGCGTTTAGCTCTAGGGCTTACAAAGAAGCCATGGCCAGTCTGGGCGTTGCATTGCGGTACTCCTCTCCATTCCATCCTGAGGGAAATTCTGTTGTGGAAAGGAAAAACCGGGACATAAAGCAGTCTATACCTGCTAGGGTATTAGGTTCGGGTGATGGGTGGGTCAAACACCTTAGTGGGGTTCAACGCTCATTGAATAATCTGCCAAGAAGTTCTCTAGGGGGGGTCACTCCATATGAGGTCCTATTTGGGACAAGAATGTGGGTACCAGACCTTGAACACGTAGGCACAGTGGTGGAAAATAAACCCTTTGATATCAAAGATCGTTTGGCTGTTTTACAGGAACTAAACAAGTTAAGAACGAAACAAAGCAACATATTCCTACAGCCCACCACCACTGGGGATCAACCGGCTGTCCCAGCAAGGCCTGTCTGGATTCCGAAAGTTGGGGATCTAGTCAGAGAAAAGACTGCGGACAAGAAGGAATTTGGATCTTCTTACTGACAACCAGTCCCTGTCCTAGCCGTTCAAGGAACAAGAACAGTACTTCTGCCGCCCCATGCTGGAAGAAAGGAGAAAAGATTTGTGTCCATCGACCTCATCAAACCACAATATGTGGCCAATACTAAATAGTAGGCCTCGTGGACTCCGACCTACTAGCAGACGCACTCCTCTCGCTACTATCCAAGAGGCTCAGACTGAAAGACTGATAATTGAGAATTCAGCTGTAACTGATGGAGGACTATGCAACAACGCTATGGAACTCATCCCTCTTGAACACCAAGTAACAGTTCGTCCAAATACACCTGTCTACACCAACGTGGCAGGTGATGAACTGGTTCCAGTGATTTCTACAAATCCTGATGCAATTCCAACAATTGACAGAACTGCTTCTGGCTATTTCATTAACTTTGATACGTTCTCAGAAGATCCGAGTGAACCTGAAACGACGCCAGCATCATTGAAATTCAAGCAGCAAGTACAAGACTTTCTTCACTTTCTGAAAAAGACTTATTTGGTTTCTCCATGGATTGAACTCTGGATTACATCTGGACTTTTTGTTTTCCTGCGCTGGCTAGCTTTGGTAACAACTGTGAGCGTGCTTATAAGTGGCAGATACATCCATGTGAACACTGAAGGAAAAGACGTGAACGTACTTTTGAAACCTCATAGATCTTCCCATCGTGAAGCAAGAGACTTGTCATCAGTGAACATCACAGCTGTTCCTATACAGGATGGTATAGTGTGGGACAAAACAGATTTTGAAATCTTCGGTCCGACGGAACAATTGAACATTCCGCATTTGTTTAAAATTTCACTAAGTGATCTAATTACGTCCAGTACCTATTCGGATGATTGGGACTTTGAGACTGTCAATGATATAATGTTTGACCTAGAAAAATCTGCTGCATTTTCTAAACATGAATATTTAGAGGGTTCGTCAGACTATGAACAAATGTATTGTTTTAACCACTATGGTCATCATTATTTGCATAAATCTGCATATCCAAGAAATGTGTTTATGTTTAACCAATGGGAACATTGTCCTACACCACCTAAAGGTAGTTCAAAAACATTTGCTAGTAAGTTTCCATATTTTTCAGGATACAATACATCTGAACCAGAAATGTTTTACTATAAAAATGTAAACAAGACAGGACTGAAAATTATGTTAACAAATACAAAACAGATTTACTTTACGTTATTTAATGCCTAACTGTCTAGACAGGGTTTCGACTTTTGGAAAGACACAATAGACACCAAAACAGTCTGGGGTACTAAAGATTGGCAAGTGCAGGGGATAGAAGCTTTTTTAGAGCCTGCATCATCCCTGAACAAATAATGTTTTTGAATGAAACCATCCAACAAACATCTTGTCTTGGATTACCCAAGATCAAAGAGATGAACACACCTTCTGTACCGACACCTGCCAGAGATAACGATACACGGGCAGTGGTGACAGTTGACAATATACTACAACTCAACAGATCTAATCCTGATTGGAAAAAATGGTTGATCTGGCCCACAGACACGAATAACTGTCAGGAAAGATTCCTGAATAAAACTCAGGGCTTTACTATTCATAGGCCAGACCCAAGATACGTCCAAAGACAACATCCGGGGGTAGTAACAACATACAGTGTAGGAAAATTATGCCTCGATTGGCTGCATAAGTCTACACTACAGGATGTGAAACAACACTTAACCTTACTTAAAAAGGACGCAGACCTTAGGGAATTCTTGCTTGGACCATGAAAACCGCGTCAAAAACGTTTCATATATGCCGGCATTTATGCTGCTTATAATGAAGCATGGAAAGTATCACAGATGGAGGCTGCAGAACGAATACGTGAACTTGATCGTATTAATTTAGAGAAAACACTCTCTGTGGTCGACAATGGGTTAACAACTTTGTCCTCCAGAATATATTCATTGGATGGCATTGTATCCTCTGCTATCGACATACTAGAACAAGATTTGGCGATGTTACAGCAAGGCCAGTCTCAATTACGTTCTATTATGTTATTAAGCTGGACGCTGCAATCTTTGCGAGCGGGCTATGTGCCTTGGCGTTTCATCAACACAACGGCTCTGTTTGCAGAATACAATCTAACTGATAAACAGATCGAACTGGCACAAAGAGGAGCAAGGTATACAGTGCTGAGCATTGAAAAACTGGAAAAGTTACCATTCACAGTGGCAGAAAAACCAGCTACAGAATCGCTTATTCATGGCAAAATAACATTACCTGTGAGTACTTTTCAGTTTCAGTATTGCCTCAGACAAATGCAAGCAGGCAAATATGAAAGGTTGGGTAAGGAATACATTAAGATATCTTGGGATTTACCGTATACATATAGATGTTGGAGTGGGGATCGTGAAGTGTTTTTGAGTGGTACAAACTGTAAACTTGCACTAAGCGGTTCGCTTATATGTCAGGACATTTCTTTACACGGGCTTGTAATGGTTCTGTGGCAAATTTGTCTTGCCATCTGTAGGGTACACCAGCTGCTGTGATTAATCCAACGTTTGGACAACTTTCTAATGGGAGTTACCTCATGTTGAATGATCAGAGTTGCTGCGGCATGTTGCCAGGCATCCCATATCTAGTAACGGTCAACTCCAGGGTCACTTGCTGTATGCAAGTATTGTTTCCCCCAATAGACACAGTCAGGGAGTCGCCTCTATGGCCTTCGCTGAATGTCTCTTTTATAAGATTTGATACTTTGAGCAGAATAAAAGCCATGCTTTTACAGCAAACAGTGCCTTTGACCTCGGCCAAAGAAACCTATGATCTACAAGTAGCAAGGACTTCGGCTGAGATACAGACTTTAATACGTACAAACTGCCCTATACATTTCGTTGAAATGATATCACGTATCTTCAACATGTCTGATACAAGTGGAATTATACATGTATTTAAGAGCATCTGTACCGGTATGTTAGCACCTTTCCAGGCAATACTCAGAATCATCCCGAACTTTGCACATTCGGTGTTTGGTGGCATACCATTAATTCTAGCACTTGTTGCCAGAATTCTATTTCTCTTCCTGCTATTGCGCTATGGCCAGCCTATTCGCAGACATCACTCCGAGCGAAATGGAGAAAGCTCTCCTTGAACGAAAGTGCCGTGAGCGAATAGTACAGCTATTGGGCATGACTCATCTACGGGACCTTAATACAACTTGGTTCCTGTCATTCAGACCAATCTGGCAAGATTGCATCTTACCTGTTCTACGATGCCTGCTATGCGGTGAAGAATGCGTGTTGGACACCTGTCTAACATTTCCATCAGCTACGCCAACGGATGTCGATACTCTGCTGGACCCGATAACGGCCCATGCTCTGTGTTGTCTCCAGAGGCTACCAATCCTGATGTCAGCATTCAGTGAGATCTCACAGACGCTTCCGGCTGCTGCTGAGGTACGAGAAAGATCTACAGGCACACAGGTAACAACGGACACGAACTTTGCTGCGGCACCCTATGCTGGAAGCGAAGCTTCACATCTCTCTGCAATTAATCTGCTACACGAGGTGTTCCAACTGACACCAACTACAGTGGACGATGTTTTGTCTATAGAAGTGGATGATCTCATGTTTACACCAGACACGTAAACTGACTCTGATTCAGCATACAGTGTTCCAGAGATGCAGTAACAATTTGGCCTTCATTTTTTAAAACAACTTGGAACTCAACCAAAATTGAACTTTTTCCCATTTTTCGAACGAAAATGGCACTTCAATCTGCTTAAAGTAGAACTAGCCTTATAATACAGACTTCAAGGTACTTTCACGGACACTTAGTCATCTTGTGTGTCTAAAACAGTTTGTTTATTTTCATGACATGAAATGACTTTGATTTTTGAACAACTTATCGATCATTTTCTGTCACATGTAAATATTACTGCTTCTTTCATTCATATTGCATTTTATTTTACATATATGCCTGAAATGAAAAGCAATGCTTCAAATGTACAGTACCTTTTGCATTTTTTATTATGTTTTTTAAATGCTTTTAAGAAATATTTTTTTAAATATGCGGTACTCCATTTAATGTTTAGCATTTTAAATGTTTAGCATTTTAGTATTATCGTACACACGAAAGTGGAGTGGGTGTTGTATTCCTCTTAGGGTGTCCATAAACGGGTTTTCCAGTATCATGTCCTTATATAGGCACAATTCGCCCTGCCCTTATATAGGCATAAAATCCCAGCCCTTATTTAGGCATTAACCGTGCACTCCAAATACAGGCATGGTCTCTGACATCCGTCCACCCTAACGTCACAACGAGTTCTTGAAGAACAGACCCTTAGGCTGCGGGAGTTTCCCTAGTCCAGGACTATTGATTTCTTCAAGGACTCATATATTATGCATGAACCATTATTCCTTAGGGGTTCATTCATGACGTCTTTCGCTGTCCGACTCACGTCAATACTAACATTCTTAGGTGCTTCTCAGGTATAAATATACCTTCCCTAGCCCCTGTAAATCAGAGGAGACCTCGACTTCAGAGGAGCCCGTTTCCCGGCCTGGCGCACTGAGAAGACGCTGTCATCCCTGCACGCAGAGTCCAGCTTCCAGTGATCTAACTTCCCTTGCGGGGTGTTGGAGTTCAAGTCTGGCAAAGAGATTCCTACCTCTCTCATTCTTCAGGTATGGAGCAGACTAGAACCTAGAGGGACTCTTGGCATACTAGGCATACTGGGGTTAGCGTACTCTTAGTATACCATAGTAAGGAATACTTCACCTACTTCATACCTCCTCCTACACCTAGGTTAGGTACATTGGGGTAGAACTAGATTAGAAACGCATCGTATGAGTACTCGCATTTTTAGTCTGTGTTATTTATGTAACAGCATATGTACTAAAAGATAATGCTCTCGCAGTATTATTTATTTCTACTGCTCACACTGTACATTATTTATCTCGCATACTGTCTTGTGATCGTAACAGCACATTTTACTTACATCAGAAACGAGACTGTTCAATAAATCTTTTATTGAAACGCCCGTCTATTTCTTTCTGTATAACTTGGAGAAAACTAAGCATGCACGACTGAGCTGAGTGAAATAGTTATCTATTGTTTCTACGACTCTGGGAAACGTTCTGATTCTAAAAGGGAAACACAGTGGTCATGTTTTGCGGCTGCCAGAAACTACTCCCTTCTTGTTGTCAAGGAGTTTCTAGTGGCCTCTGAGCTAGCTGGCACAAGTAATTAAGTTTAATATACTCGATAGGGACATACTGACCTTAGTCCTATGTCAAACCTATAGGATATATTATTCCAATGCGCAGAGCCTATTAGGGAAATAGGAGCTACACTACAATAGGGCCCCAGAGCAGGCAAAATTACTGTGTTGGAGTGTGGATTACACAGGCAAGCATACCAGTTACATACATTATGCTCAAACCAAGGGGCAAAGAGGAAGGATGGGGGGGCAGGCAGAGGGATATATGGCAAAGGTCCCCCTCACAGTGTGGATGTTAATGTGTCAAGGGACACAACCTTGTAGTAACTACGGACCACCAGACCTCCTCTGAGAGTAACTGTAGTTCATGTAGAAGTGTATCTCACTCCAGTGTAATGGGGACCTTGTGCAGGGCCCTGGCTTCCTCCCTACGAAGTGCAGTTGATTCAGCCTTGCCCCATTTAAGCATAGCTGCGTGCCAGTATACTAACCCAAGGAGGTGGGCATCCTTCCACTTCATCGCAATTGCCCTCTTAGTGATTAGTAATGCCAAGTCTATAAAACGGCTAGTGGCGCTCCTCGCCTTTTTATGCTTATGTAGCCCCACTAAATCTATTTGCAACCGGAATAGATTCTTCCTCCTCGTGACATTAGCTATCACATCTGTGACCGCCCTCCACAGAGATACAGCCTCTGGACAATTCCTGAAAATATGGGCCAGATCGGTATTTTGAGAGCCGCAATGAGGACAAGCTGGCGCAGAACCATATATTCTATGTAAACGCACAGGCATGAGGTATGCTCTGTGGAGGATGTTGTGTTGAATGTATTTAAATTTTGCATTGCGGGAGAGTTTTCGCGGGTAGAGGAGGATCTTAACCCATTCCTTCTGCGACAGATTTTGCCCAGTCCTGTCAGATATGGTTGTAGTATGTCTTGTGAGGTATGCGCTAGTGCTCTCATAAACCATGTGATGAGCCGATGTCCACTACCCATTATGTGTAGGGCATGCACTAGGTGATGAGTGTCAGGCTCACTGTCTGTAATCTGCCGATTACGCTGCAATTTTGCCAGCAATGCGCGAAATGCAAGAAAGTGGCCCGCGGGCAGATTGTGCTCCACGCAGAGCTGGTCAAATGGGATAAGGGTAGTGTCCAGGAGCAGGCTGCCCAAGGTGTCCCCTCCCTCTGACTCCCAGAGCTCCATCACCTCTCTCCCAAGTGGTTCCCGGAATGGGCGTATGGAGCTGATATGGATCTCTGGTGTAGTGGGCCTTAGCGTCGGGGAGAGCCACAAGCTTCTAAGTTAACTGGCATGTGCTATAGTCAACAGCCTATTAGATCATACAGGTAGTTTCCCAGTTGGCAGCCACAGTTCATGAATCGCTCAGCCGGCATGGTCCAATGCGGGGAGGCCCAGCTCAACTAAATTGCAGCCCACCAGCCATCTAGCCGGCCACTGTAGCTGGGCCACCAGATAGTAGTGCTCAAAATTAGAGGCACCTCATTCTCTTTTTTCCACCGGCAACTGGAGCTTTTGTAGGGCGACCCGCCTTCATCCTCGATTCCAAATGAAGGACCCTAGCATGCTATGGAGTGTATGGAATGTGGAGCTTGGGATATGTAATGGTAGATTATTTAAAAAATACAGTAGCCACGGAAGCATCACTATCTTAGTTAGCGAAACCCAGCCCTGTACCGTGAGTGGAAGTCCAAATATCAGTTGTAGTCTCAGGGAGGTGATGACTTGTGTAAGATTACCATCTATCAGGTCCTGTGTGGCATGGTACATGCGGATGCCAAGACAGTGAAAGGTATGTGGCTCCCAGCCCACGACATGGGTCCCCACCAGCAGGTGATGCGGCGGGCAGTCCGGGCTTAGAGGGAGTAGATAGGTCTTAGTCCAGTTCACACCTAGCCCTGAAGCATCATAAAATTCTTTTAGGGTCACCCCAATACTAAGTCCCTGCCGGATGTCCTGAATGTAAATGAGAACATCGTCGGCTTAGAGGGAAACGGCATGCAATTCGTCTCCCAGGCGGACGCCCCACTGCTCCCCATCATTTCACAATCATTGAGCAAGCGATCCCACCACCAGCGGGAAGAGGAGCGGGGACAGTGGGCATCCTTGACTGATCGCTATTGGGGCGAGATGAGTTGGCCTGTACGAACACAGACTATAGGGTTTGTGTAGAAGAGGCAACTGAGGCACATTAGGGGGCATATTCACAAAGAAGTGACGGAGCGCGGCGTTAGCCTTATTGGCTTAACGCTGCACTCCACCACTTCAGAAATGCAGGGCTGCACCGTATTTACAAGAATACGGTGCAGCCCTGCATTTCACCCTGCGCTGGCGCTAATTGCAGCTGCCTAGCGCCAAAGCAGGCACTCTTGCACCATTGTGCAAGGGTGCCTGTGTTGCAGCAAAATATTGTTTATGTGCAGGAAGGTGCCCCTTCCTGCACATAAACAATCACCAATGGCATTTTGTAACTTCTATGTGTTCTGCAGAATGCAGCACACATAGAAGTTGCAAAGCGTCATTTTTTTAAAGATTGTTTATGTGCAGGAATGGACACCTTTCTGCACATAAACAATCAATGGCGTTTTGCTGTTTTCATGTGTGCTGCACAGTGCAGCACACATAGAAGCAGCAAAAATGAGGAGATATAAAGCATTTCTCCTCATTTCACCAGGGTTTGTTTTGGTCTTAATTTTGGCTCTGCCCCACTTTTACGCCACCCTTATAAATATGGGGCAGCATCAAAATCAATGGGTGTTGCGGTGGAATGCCCACTGCAACACCCATTGCCCTCCCCTTTCACGCTGGCTGTAGGCGCCACATAGAGACGGGTGGGTGGGTGGGGTATCCAGGTGAAATGTAGTTGCAGTCGGTTATAGTCAGAGAAAGTTTGCCCAATGTACTCCTCATGTGTGACTTGCGAGTGTGTTGTCTGGTGACAGAGAATGTGGTCCAATCGAACATGAAGGCCATGTTGCAAAGGGAAGTCGGAGTAGCTCCGCGTGTTTGGGTGCAATGTTCACCAGCTGTCTAAAGGAGACCAATGTGTGAGCCATTGGGCAAGGCCCGTTGCAGTGGACACAACAGGAGAATTGAGTAGTGGGGGGTGGGAGCTATTGAGGGCTGGATCAAGGACGCAATTAAAGTCCCCACAGATGATCCACAGGACATGTTCCCACTTCGTGAGGAGTACTGTAAGGCAGGCCAGAAATGCCTGCTGTGCAACAAAAATGTATCTGCCCTTGGGGTCTATCTCCTGGGTAAGGCACCTAAAGGGAACTGTGGGGCGTATCCAAATCAGGGACCCTCGGGCAAACCCCAAATAAGTGTTGCCATAGCGTTTGCCACACCAGTGCTTTTGTAGACGAACATTTTCACCGCCCACTATATGTGTTTCTTGAATGAATGCTATGTGTGTGTTGCGCTGCCTTAAATGCTGCTGCACTAGATACCGCTTACGCACTGTCCCCATCCCCCGAACATTCCATGTGATTACCTGTAGATTAGCCATGAGAATTTAACGGTGCAGAAATATACACAACTTAGTGCCGGCTTGCAGTGTGGTGTATAACCTGCAATACCCAAAAACGTAATCCTCAAATCCCCACTCAGGGTAAGTGCTAAAACAGCAATAATCCAAACGGTAAACCAGTAGACCTATGATGTGGGAATTCTAATAGCAGAGTCTGATGGAGGTTTCCCATGAAAAAGGGACGCTGCCTAGGGGGGGGGGGGGGGAAGTTACCAGTGAGGAGAACCAAATCTCAAAACACAAGGTGTGGAATAAAAAAGAAAAAGAGATCTCAGAGCAAATCCACCTCCAAGCCTGGTCAGTCTATGTCAACTACATGTAGAAAAGGATTCAATATGTACCAACAGTATAGGTAATGAAGGTGACCCGGAGAGGCAAGAGGGGCAGGGGGAAACAACACATGTGATCACATAATCACAATTCTACAATATCATGGGGTCAGCCAAGCAGGTCCGCAGTCTGTCGGGTGACATCCGGAATGGCCGCCGAAGGGGTGCTACACAGCGAGGCAGCCAAACCCATGTCCATCTGTGGGTCATCAGTGAGCTGCAGCAGGGAGGGGGAGCGATGCTCCAAGGCCAGATATATCACAGCCTCAGTCATCTTGTGTCAGTGTCTGTTGCTGCTGCTCACATGCCTGAATCGGGGAGGGGGACCCCTCCAAACACAGCTTGGTGCCATCCCTGTGTTGTTGCCGCCTCCGTCAGCTCCCCCTCTCGGTGTCAGGCCGGCGTGGCGGGTGGATGGGGCAGAGGATTCATAGCGGCGCTGCTCTACCCAGTCCCAGGCATCCGCAGGTTCCATGAAGAAATAACTTCTGTGGTTGGCTTTCACTTTAAGCTTCACTGGGAACATCAAGGGCTAGGCGAGACCGACCTGTCGCAGACGCCTCTTAGTCTTAATCCCTAAGAAGGACTCTCTCCAGCATTGCACCAGTAGTGTATAATACGGGAACAAGAAAATTCATGCATTATCATATTGTACTGGATCGGAAGCATGGACTGATTTCAGGCTCGTTTCCTTATCCACGAAATTCATGAGGCGGATCACAACCTGTCTGGGGGTGATCCCAATGGCAGCCAGGGCACCGGAACGCTGTGAGCTTGATAGTGAGCAGAAAGTGACACCGGTGCTATCACCTGTGCGAGCCAGTTTTCAAAGAAGGACACCAGGTTGTGGCCCTCTGTTTCTTCTGTTGACCCCACGACACGGAGATTATTGCGGCAAGACCACCCTTCGGAGTCCTCTGCCCTGTTTCCAGGTCCCGCACCTTGGACACTAGCGACTGAACCTGGCCCTCAAGTGCCGAAACCTCGGGCCGCAGATCCTCTAGCACACTCTCTGTCTGGTGACCCTCCCTGTGAGCTTTTTATGATCATCCTAAAGCAGGCCCTCCTCGATTGCCATAGCATCAGTTCTGGGGCGCAGATCCTGTCTGCTATCCGCTATGGCTGCCAAAATTGCTTCAAACTTGTCCGCAGGGGGGCTCAACCGTCCCGCATCTGCCCACTTCCTGGTTTCGTGCTCCCAGGCGGACCAATAAGTGAGGCCTGGGGCCCCTTTGCCTCCCCATGGCTCTCCGTTCCCAGAGCCTGCCTTACCTCCCATCGGTACGTAGAATAGATAACACAGCGGGAGCACTGGCAGTCCCGTGTCACCGCTGCCATGCAGGGAGGCACACCATGAGTCCCGCAATTGGCAATGGGGGAGAGGTGCCACCAGCAGAGCCCCTCCAGCTATATGGCATTGCAGTAGTCTCGCTTCCAGTGGGGTCATGGATGGGAGGGGGGAAACAGGGGTACACGGCCAGAAGACCCACCTCACCTCTCTCCGCAAGCAGGTGGTTAGTGACCAGAAGAGAGGGCATGAGCAGTCCGGGGGCCCACTGACCCCACAGAGTAAGGCTCACTGAGTTCACTTCACCCAAGTTGCCCCAGGTCTCAGCGCTCCACAGTCTCTCCTTCCAAGAGTGCCTCACAACATAGGACAAGCAGGGTCAGCACTAGTTCCAATCACTGGCTGTCCCACAGGTGGGGAAGTTGCCCGGAATCAGGGTGAGGAAGGGGGCCAGACGCGATCTTCTCCCGCGGCAATGCCCAGTGTCATCAGTGCTCCCTTATGTGCACTCACCGTCTGGTCAGAGGAATCCAATCCAGCCTGGAAGCTCAGCACGATCTCCAGGCTCCCCTCAGCTAGCTCCTCACAGACAGTGACCCAGTACAGAGACTGGCTATTGCGGTGTCTCAGGCAGGGGGAGCGAAGAGTAATACATGCCCTCCCACCTCCACAAGCAGGCGCAAGGGGCCAGTGGCCACACTCCAAAGTCGGGCTGCCATGTCCCCGGGGGCCAGCTACCTTATCAGCACGGCTCGCAGACACTCTGCCCCACTGCCACCTCCCCACAGATGAAATCTCCAGTGGGGCCCATCACTGCCAAGTGAGGTGGTGTTACGAGGGCCCCCCGGAGCACATCACTGCAGCCCCCCGTCTGCTGATCATGTTCACTCGTAGGCCCCGCAGGCCTCTCCAGCCAGGCCCAACCAATGTCCAACAGGTGCCTGGATTAAGGGTGAGTATGGGGGCAGACGTGGGCTCCTCTCACGGCAATGTCCAGTGCCCCCAGCGCTCACTCATGCGTCATCCAGGTCAGGGCCCTCCAATTCAGTTCAGAGGCTCAGCCTGACCTTTAAGCTCCTGTTTGCCTGCTCCTCTCCATCAGTGACCCAGAACACAGGCTGGCTATTGCACCTTCACAAAAATGGACCGCGGCGAGCAACACCCGCTGACCCCTGCAGGCAAGCGCAAGGGGCCAGCGGCCGAACCCCTGGGTCAGATTGTGCCGTCTCCCATGCCGGCTATCTCCACAGCAAGGCCTGCTGCTGTCACATGGGTGGAATCCCCGGTGGGGGCCGTCACTCCCAGTCAGGATGGTGAAGGGGGCCTCCTTCAGCGCTCAGTCCCTGCAGCCCCCCTTAATTGATCAGGAGCGCTCCCTGGCTCCATAGCATCCTCTGACCATGCCCGTGCCCAGCACACCACGATGGCCGCCCCCAGTCTTGGATTCAGGACTGTGTGGCGGTCCTCTGGGCTGCTGCAGTGCTCAGCTGGGCCCTCCGGCGCCCCACACCTTACCGGTCAAGCCACCTTGGTATTCTGGTGTCCGCTAGCGAAGCAATAGTACCGGATTGTGGGCTCAGTCATGAAGCATGCTCAAAAAGCGTCCGCCATCTTGCTGCTGGTGGCCACGCCCCCGTTTTCTTCATATATTCTTTCTTTAGTAAGTAAATCTGTTAATTTTTACTTTCTTCACTCATCACGTATAATCGTTCTTATTGTTCAAAACCATCCACACAATCATGTTTAAAACTCTCCATTTGTCTAACATGTTTAATGTTGTCTTTCGTTTATCTTTTCCAGGTCTTCTCATTATCTCTCCACTTTAACCTGCAGACACTTGCGAAGTGTTTACATTTTCCACATTCTTTACAATGCTGTACTAATGATGGACACATGTTTAAGTGTGAAAATTTTAACCCACACCTGTAACACACCCTTTTGTCTTTTTGAGGAAAATGTGTTTTATCAGCTTTGCTGTCTTCTTTAACCATATGTCAGACTTGTTCCATTGCTTTTATTCTATCTTGTTCCATATTGATAGCATGATTATTAGATTGTGCTTCAGTTCATGCCAATCCAAGAATTGTTTGTACATCATATGTTTTTTCAATTAGTTTTTGCCTGAACTCTAATGAATTGCATCCTTGAATAATTCTCAGTCTGGTTGCTTCTTCGCTGTTAAATTTGTCAACTTCACAAAACATTACCAACTCTCTTAATCTTGTCACAAATTTGGCAATTGTTTCATCCTCTTGTTGCCAAGCAATATTAAAATTATACCTTTCAAAATCTAAACTTCTTTGTGGATCAGACTTTTCATTTAAACATTTCATAAGCCTTTCATACATGTGCCAAGGCGCACCCAAATCGGGGGCACCGCGCCTATGGCGGATGCGCCGGGGCCAGCCCATCGTCTTGTGGGTGCCGCCGCCACCAAGCAGTATTGGCCCCAGCTATTGTGCCCCAGGCGGGCGGTGACCCGGAATTGGTTTAACACTCCTGAGTCCTTGCCAATCCACTCCACTCTGTGCTGGGTCCCGCACACAAAGGTGTGACAGATCGGTGGAGCGTTCACTTTTACGCTCATCGCTCCGCCGACAGGATACTTCTGGTCCCTCCCCGCCGGGGTACAAGATCCAGTTCCTATTTCTGTCTGAATCTGGGAATATTACAATCTTTGACTTCGTCACCTACTAGCTTAAGTAATTAATCATTTGCTTGATCATCAGTGTATCTTTTGGAAGTTAGGAAATGCTCAAATCGTCTTTCCAGTTCTCCCATCCCTGAGCAATAGTTTGCTGATCAGTTATATCAAATGGTAAAGGTCTCCGGAAACTTATGCTTGAAATATTGTCATCATGTTGAGTGTATACATCATCAATTCCCTCTTCTAACACATTTCAAATAAATGTAAAATTATATAGCTTGGTAGAAATGTTCCTTGTTTTGCAGAGAAAATTACTTTTTCTACTGGTTTGTAAAAAAATATGCTTGTTTTAGAGTGCATTGAACAACTTGCCTGACTTTTAGATGGAACTTCCATTGAAATGTATTATGATGTGCCTGACTCAAGGATGGCCACCGAGACTTCTGTAATCGTGCGGTATCTGCCTGATTTTAAGATAGCCGCCATGAATGACATTAATAATCCTGCGTTACTCCTTTGACACACAAGCAGTTTCAATTGCTGTTCTACAAGCATGTGGGTGCTATTCCGATTGCTGGTAAGAATTGATTTTTCTTTTATGCTTAATTTATAAGTTGCTTCAGTTTATTTGGCAGTCCTTGCACACTCTTCATACTGAGCACATTAATTCTTGCAATCTTTTCCCATTTCGTATATCGGGTACAACAAGGCTTCAATCGGCGCTCGTCGCCAATTTGTAACATCCAGAAATGACGATAATGAAGCGGGGTTCACAGGAGCCACGAAGTTTAATAACAGCAGACACTTCTCCAACCGCTTCTTGAGCCTGCTGTCCCTCCATACAAGCAATAACTGACTAACCCTTGAAAACTAACGCCCTACATACCATTGTGACACATTCTATTACATCAGGACTACAAGTCCCAGAATTCAATGGAAAAAACCAGGACTGGAGCATGGATGTGGGAAATTTGCCAGCTATGTGATTTCCACTTGAGTACCTTTGAGTTCACCACAGCCGGAGTCAATAATCCTGTAGTCTCCAGGCACTCACTCACCAGCCAAGACACCTGCCCTTCTCCTCAGCATGTATGTTCCTAAACACCCCTTTTAGTCTCTTTGTTTCTCTCCTTCCTCACTCTGTCTCTCTCCATGACTCTTTTTTCTTTTCCTCTCTTGTCTTTGTCTACTTTACTGCTTTCTTCTGTTCTTTTACCACAGGTTGTTTTTTCCAACTTCTCTCTACCTTTTTGCTCTTTCTACTTTTTTCTTTCTCTTTCTGGCACTGCCAATCAATAAACCGTGTCGGTCTCTCTTACTCCCTCTCTTTCTTTATTTCTCTCTCACTTTTAGGGGGATATTCACAAGAACGTGCGCTAAACATCTCAAAAAAATGTTAACGCAACTTTACACATCGCAGTCCATCGTGGGAAAATAACCCCGTGTTAACGTGGAATTCACAACACGGCGGTACCATGCGATAGTCTCCCGAAAACGCGGCCAATGTCCGCGATACAACCACTGCGACGGAGATAAAAACACAAACCCCAACACCAAAAAACGTGCGATGAGCCCATTCGCGATGAGGAAAGCAGCGATAAGCAGCGCCAGGCCCGCGACACACACACGGCAGGCGGGAATAAGCACAACAAAAGCAGGAAAAAGGAAGACAAACCAAACAGAAAACAACAGCGAAGCACAATGGAGGCAGCCGGAGCTAGTACACAACCCCACAAGCCCCATTGGCAACAAAACATTGTACATGGCAGTCCATCGTGGACAAGGTGAATGCAGCCGGAGAGCGGAGGAGGACAATGGAAGAAAACCAGAACAGCTGGAATGATGCGAAACGCACAAACAAGCAGAAACACGCCAACAACCAGAAGGCAGCAATGCACACCGGAGGTGGGAGTCCAGCGCCACACCAGGAGCTGGATGACATGGAGGAAATGGTGTCCACCACATCAGTCTGGAGATGGTGGCAGGAGTCGGGGACCGGAAACTGCTCAAAATCAACAGACACAACAGCAACAGGGAGAGGAACGACCAGGGACTGGGGGGCCGGGGGGAGTTGGGCACAATGGCACACATGCACAATTAAGCACAGCACAACTGCAGACAAACCATGCCCAAGAGTAACAACACCAACCAAGAGCACAAGTCACACAACTCGACAATATCACACCACTGAACAAGCACAGAAGTGAAAACCACACTGCCTGAAAGGGAGAAGGGTGAGCCAAATCAGAGCTGAAGGGACATCTCACACACAATGCAGCACACACACATAGGAAGCAGAGCACCCCAACATCGAACACAATGTGGCACAAACAGCAACATTTGCACAACCGAACACAGGACACAAGTGCACCCGCTTGTGGCTGGTAAATGACCATACGCATCTGGCAAAGCACGAAACAGGGACATGATAATGCACAAGTACAAACCCACAGCCCTGATGGGGTAGCAATGCATGTATGCAGGGACCCAGATAGGCCGTGACACACACATTGGCATACAAATCAACACTCATCACAGTTGGAGACAAGTGAAGGTGCGGAAACTTTATCAACAATTGCGTGTCAGTACGGCCAAGAGAAGTGCCACGACATGCACACCAATGCAGCAGCATGTCTGAATGAGGAACGTTGGAAAGCGCCCATGTCCACCCCGGGGGAGTCCATCACCCACACAAGTCAGTGCCAACCCGCGTTGGTTGTCCGCGCATGGATCCGGAGTCCAGGCCAATGCAGCCATGTCCACTGTCGTCTTGGGACATGTGACCACATCCCCAACATGCAACCAGGCGTCGGGACACGTGCAATGGGTCACATTCAGTTGTGGCTGCAGGTACCTTGTCACTCGTCCATGAACGCGAGTGCAGCAGCGTAGGCCAACATTTCTAATGAGAGCTCGTTGTCCACCACATCTAACATGTCGGTGACGTAACCCATCAGCTGTCCCGGACAGATGTGCTGACTCCAACCCCTGGCCCCAATTGGCACTAAAGCCCAATAGGGGAGCGGCTCAATGTGGTCACTGCACACGACGACTCGTGCAATCTCCCAGGTCCAGTTGCCAGCATGCATGCCAATCATCCAGGCATGCCATAAACGGGCATCACGGTGACACTCCTGGTCATGGGCCAACAGGGGGTGCACACACACGTCGAAATCCAGATCAGCTACCGTTACGTTGGAGAGGCAGACATCCATGGACCACTCGAATATGCACGAGCGACAATGCAACACACTCTGAATGCAGGTGACGTTGGCAAGGCGGAAGCTTAGCCGGTAACTGATCCGCAGCACTGCCAATGGCAGTGCCCCCAGTACATGCAGCAGACGTGCACGGTACAGGTCCACGTGACTGGAGTTGTGCATGTGTCTGGGATGGTCTGCCATTGCGTCAGTGGCTCTGCTTGAAGCTGCACCGTCTTGACCCGCGTCAGTCCTGTGGATGAAATGGCACAGCTCAGAGCAATGAGCAGTGTCTGTGTGCAACGGGTGCAGGCCTGGGGTGGGAGTATGTGTGAAGGCCATTTCACGCACGCTAACTACGACCAAGGACTTCTGCGTGTGGGATGTGTACAAGTTGGTCTCACGTCGGGCAGTGCGTAGTGTGGGAGTCGCCAGCAAATGCTATTGTATCTGTCAGGGGGTGCTGGGCACATGCAAGTCCCAGCTCGGAGCTGCAGATGTGCTACCGCCTGATAGTTCAGACAAAGGACCTTTCATCCCTACAGTAACTTCACCATCTGCTTGCATACAGGAGATGTACAGAGGCCTGTCGTGGGTGGGGTGGGATGTCTACGACCCAGGGAAAACATGGATGATATGCCGAGCACGTGGCACATGAGCGGCCTCACTGTGTGTTACGTTGCCTCACAGCTGCTCCTCCCTCCCACGAGCCCCCACACTTGTGTGCGCTGCGCGGTTGTATCACGTGCACTCCTACGGCACACCATTGTCATGCCTGTCTGCGCATGTCCAGCGGCATGCCAACAACACCGTGAAGCTGGCCGTTGAGGGTGTGCGGCCACGTGAGTGTAGGCCAATGGTCCGGACAGGGCGGACACAGGTGTACAGTCCATGGCTGGCTGTGATCGCACTGCGATTGAGGCTAGGCATCTGACTTATGCAGCCGCAGGACTGATACACATAACACTTGGCATGCATGAGCCAAGACCCCGAGCGGTCTTGCGCTCCTACATTTCCCTGTACGTGCGGGCCCGCCCTCCGGGTGCATGCTACACTGCAACATCGACTACTGTGGCCCTGGTGGCGACAACACTCCAACACAGAGACACGCTTACCGCACTTCCTGCTCAAGGCCAGACCAGAGCCACGCCCTGATCCCCCTGCCGAATCAGCACACCCCGGCGCTGACCTGACGTACGCCGGACCAGCACACGCCGCTTGTGCATGCAGGGGGGGCGGGCGAAGCGACATGTCCAAGGTCTTGGCCACTGCTGAGGTGACATGGTATCGTCCGCTGAAGACAGCACACTGTGATGTTGCAGGGCTCGGGCCCATCATGCTGACATAATAACCACACAGACACACTTGCTTAGATGGTGTGAATGGCTACGGGCACGTGCGCCCGGCCACGTTTATTAGCAGGCTCACATGTCGAGTGACACCTGTGTTGGAGGTGTGTGGGATGTGTGTACACCAGCCGTCATGGAGTGCCTGGTGCAGTCAAAAAACGACAACAGTGTACATCATTAAGGACACAACCATTCAACCATAAAGGCTCCATGACTTGAGCTGCACAGAGTTAGTGGCCCCGGATGCACAGCGTCCTGCACGGGCCTATCGCCACAGGCCGCTGACTTGTGGTGCACTGGGGCAGGGTCACGAGAGCAGAGCAGGTTCTCGTAGATGACAAAGGGGGTTGTCGCGGAGTGTCTCGGTGGACAGTGGAAGGTGTACCCCCAGGGCATGATGCAGAGGGCAGAACCACGCAGAAACAGTCACCATGGTGATGAATGGAACAGACACATGTCGAACACCAAGTCCGTCTCAGCCAGATGATGATGCAGACAACCCCCAGGCCATGGACTCAGACGCCACCAAAGTCCAACCAGAAAGTGCCCATGACTCATTGCGCACAGAGTTAGTGGCACCAGTGCTGATAGGGGATGCCGCCTGCGATGAGGCGTGCCCAATGGTGTGGACTCCTCCATATCTTCCCAAGACACAGTTCCACATGTGTGACCTACTGGACCGCAGTGTAGGCCTGAGCCCTCATCCAAGTGTCGCCGGCTTGCGTTGAACAGGGTTGGTGGCACCACGTGTCGCCGGCTTGCGTTGAACAGGGTTAGTGGCACCACGTGCCGCAGGCTTGCGATGCAGACTTTGGCCTCACTGATCGGAGGGAGTTCAGTGATGTGGACGCTGCCACGGACTTGGGGTCACTGCCATTCTTAACTCACGACTCAGTACAACATGTGCCAACAACTGGACCGAAGAGTACGCCGGTGGAGTATGTCAATGAGAGAGGAGTACTGTGGGCCAGCATCGTGGAGGCCAGCGATGGTCTGCGGAGGCTGCAAAGGTCGTTGGACTGGGGTTTGGAGCTTGCACCGGCATGTGGTGGGCCCTCTTTGACACACGCCGGTGTCGGCAGGTGAGCGGAGCCTCCTTGGTGCGCTGGGACAGGCATGACGGGTCTGGGGACCAGCAGCTCGGGGTCCAGCAGGCGCACAGGGACGCAGGCCCTCCGCGCTCGGCGCCGGCCTCATGGCGGGCTGAGAGGCGCCGCCCTGGCAGACACGTTGGCCATTCCGAAAGAGAACCACGCCCAGTGTGACAGGGTTTTTATTCACACCCCTACGCAGGCCTGGCGTACGCAGGGCCAACCCACTCCGCCCGCGCATACAGGGGGGGACGTAACGTGTGACATTTCCGCGTTCTGCCCCACACCCTGTGGGGACATGGTAGCGTCCACTGGTCACTACACTCCATGCACCAGCAGTTAATGTCCACATGGCCATTTCCATGGTTTGCACATTGGAGTCTGTCCGGCACCTCCACGCCACACCTGGCATTGGGTAGGTTCTCATTCATTAGTCACTTGCCGCTCTCGCACATGCCTGCTCCAAGCCTCTCCTCACATTCTGCTATTGTGTGGCTGTGGTGCCATGCCGTGGTTGGGTTGTGTGCATGGCAAGCCCAGGTTCCCAATGGAGTCGTGTTGTCGTGTCTGGTCGGTTGGCATGTTGTGTGGCATGTTGCATGTAGTTCTGCTGCGTGCCCATTGCCAGTGTCGTGAGTTGCATGACTGTGGGGTGGAGGTGTGTGGTGTGTTCATTTGGTACTTACCAACGAGCACTGCATTTCCATAGGTGCCATCCTGGGAGCGCTGGTTGATGATGGACTTTCGGGCGATGTAGGAATCATGCACTCTGCCTGGTGAGTTGGCCACGACATTGTTGAGGAGTCCCGGGTGGTCCACTATTGCCTGCACATTCATGGGATGCGTGTGCTTTCTGTTGCGGTAGTTGTGTGCAGTGTCGGCAGGGGGCACGAGGGGTACAGGTGTGCAGTCGATTGCCCCCGACACGTGAGGGAATCCAGCTATGGCATAGGAGCCTTGCTTGGTCTCCAGCTGCTCCTGCGCAGCGTGGGTGAAGTGGAGGTGCTGGGGTACCAGGCTGATGATGGCATCCAGGACAGGTGTGATGAACTTGGATGGGGCTGGCTGTGAGACTCCTCCGACTCTGGAAGTTGTGGGTTGGAAGGTACAAGAGGCCAACATGTGCAGCACAGCCGGCAGCTTTGTCTGCGGAGGGATGTTGGTTGTCCGCTGTGTTGGTACCGTCAGCAGGTGGGCGATGAGGGTCAGGATGCAGGGGATGGCTGTCCTTTTGGGCCTGTAGTGGGCAATGTCCTCCTCTGGCGTTCGGTCTGTGCGGCTGGTGCGTTTAAGGTGGGTCCGCTGTCTTTGTGTACGCTGCCTCTGTGGTGGTCCGGGGGGGTGGGGGGGCGGGACGGGTCCTGGGGGTGGTGGCGGTGGGTGTTGTGGCCCTCATGGGTCTCGGAGCTGCATGATCATTGTCTCCATGGCATCTGTGGGTCTTCAGATGTGGCTCTTGGCTGGGCTCCCTTTCATGCTGCAGGTAGTCGTCCTGCTTAACACCAGCAAAAGGCAGGTGTTAATTCCCTGCTGCTACTGTGGCTTATCGCCTGTTTTTGGTTCGCATTGCAGATCTGGCAGTTTGTTGTGAAAGTGGTGTAGTGGTGTTTTCGTGAGTTTTTGCACGGGAACGCCTCATTAGGGTTAGTTGGTGGTGTCACCCGTGGAGATAAATTTTGCGGCAGTTATCGCGGGAATACTGGCGATGTCTGCAGTTTGCACCCGCTTGTGTATGGGGCGTTAAATCTATCTCCAATTTTGATGCGTTAAGGTGGCGATAACTCGGCGATAAGTCCTTGTGAATATGCTCCTAAGTCTCTCTTTTTCTACACTTTCACTAAAGGTCTCTGCCTCTTTCACTTTCAGCCTCTCTCGCTCTTTTTCTGTTTCTCTTTCTCTCCTCAGCTTATTCTTACCTATCCTTCTCAAGCCCAACCGCGCCTTCCTCTCTTGACCTATGGTATCCAATATTGTCTGGCTCAGTTGTCTATGTCTTTATGCTGTCTGCAGCTCACTGCTTGTCATTACCTTACCTATTAACCATCTCTGTCTGTGTCACTCCCTTTCCTCCTCTTTCTTTCACTGTATATATATCTTCTTGCTCACTCTCTTTTTTCCACTCTCTCTCGCTTTCACTTCTATTTATGCATCACTCTTTCCTTATCTCTTTCGCTGTCTCAATCTTTGTCTCGTTCCCTCTTCTTTTCCCTCTCTCCCCCTACTCTATCTCTCTCTTATTTCTCTCCCGCTCTTTCAGTATTTCTCACTCATGCACTCTCTATGTCTCACTTGCTTCCTTCACTCATTGTTTCCCACTCTTTCAATCGCTTTCTTTCTCTCTTTCTCTCTTCTCCCCTTTTTAGTGTCCCTGCTAATCTCTCTGGCTCTATCACTCCCCATCTTACTCCGTCCCTTCCAGTCTCTCGTCCTCTTCCTTTTAATTTCTACCTCACTATTTACTGTAGTGCGCGCTCTTGTTATCTCTCCTTGACATACATACATACATACACAAAACTTTTGACAATCTTGCTATTTCTTACACTCTCTCACTGTCCCCCTGATTCCTATCACCCCCTACATATTTCTCCCCCGTTCTTTTTCTTCTATCTCACTTTTTCTTTCTCTGTCTGCTTTTTTGGGCCCTCCTCTCTCTTGTTATCTGTCTCTCTGACCTTGCTCTGGTTCCCTCTTCCCTTTCTCACACACTCACACAAACATACCTACACATCCAAACTCTCTCATTCCCCGCTCTCTCTCTTTGAGTCCACCTTCTCTCTCTTTCTGTCTAACAGACACACACAAACTCTATCTCTTTCTCTCCCCATCCGACTTTCCCTATTTTTCTCTTTCACTCACACCTTCAAACAAAAAACATGTATGCACACCCACACACTCTACCTTTTTCTCTATCTATCTATCTCTCACACACACACAAACAAACACTCTTCACCCCTTCTTATCTTTCACTCTCTGGGTTTCCTTTCTCTCTGCCATCCTTGCTCTCTAACTAATCATCTTCTTGCGCCGGTGTTTTATTCCCTTTACTCTTTCACTTTCACTCTATTATGCTGCATTCGTCCTCCTCCTTCCCATTTCAGTATCTACTGACGTCTACTGAACGCTCTTCCATACACCCTATGAGGCGCTTCCATCTTGCAATTTTCACTACTTCTTTCCAGATCTCATCATCCCCTTGCTCACTTGAATCACCAAAGTCAAACAGGATTAATTCAGAAGCAATCCCAGAGTTACTGGATTTATCATACAAGTACATTAGAATTCATTTTCTCATCATCAGACATCATCAAGCTCTTGAAGTCATCTAAATGTGTAGAAACTTGGCCTGACAATTTGAGGATGACTTAAAAATTAGCTTCTGATGTGCCTGTTCCTGGTGATTTGTGGATGACTTGAAAATGAGTATTTGATTACTTCACTAGCTGACTTTGCTCCTGATGATTTGAAGAGGATTTGAAAATTAGTATTTGATTAGTTCTCAAGCGCAATTTGCATTCAACAAGATGAAAGTATTTCCGATGCTTTGGGGATGATCTGTTGATCACTTCAGGAGCATATCCACGATTTTGATTTTATTTTTGTTAGAAACGTTTAGCCCGCTTAGGTGATTTCAGAATTATCAGCCGATTACTGTACTGTACTGAATGCTTTATTATATGCAAATGATTACTGCTTAATTTTAATGATGAAAATCGAGCATTGCGACAGGGCCACTGAAATGAAGTTGAAATATAGTATCAAATTATGCAGCAGGGTTGACGGACTTGTGCAGCATTGAGAAGCAAATTCTGCAGCTTACAGCACAATTAAATAAGGCAAAATGCACTGCTGACACCTAGTAGCTATCCCCAATTGCAGACAATACCATGGGTACCTCCCCTTATCAGCGCCCAAACTCTGTTCACCATCTCCTGCTCCAAGCCCCCACACCATCCCCAGAGCTCAAGCCACTTCACACCACATCCCATCAGTAGCACCATGGCCTGCTGCATCTCAGAATACCAAAGAGTGGGTTCAGAATGAAACCCAGAGTGAGGGCCGCAGTGTGGGTTAAAGCTCCCTTCGGTTGGGAGTCTCAATCTTCACCCGCCTTTACGGAGGACAAACATGTATAAAGGTATAAAGTGTATCCCAATGCTTTAGAAAACTATACCCATCCACCTGACGCTATTCAAAATGTTATTCGACAACCTGCAATCAGTTTGTCTTTCAATGAACAGGAATACTATAGGGGCATATTTACAAGGGGATTGCGCCACCGGAACATCACTTTTTCCAGTGTTCCAGTGGTGCAATGCCCTGCACCATATTTACAAAGCGGCGTTTAGCCACTTCAAGTAGCTTAACGCCACTTTGTAAATATGGTACCCTTTTACACAGTTTTCTGCGTGAACGGGGCGTGCAATGGGTGTTACACCGCAACACCCATTGATAACACCCATTGATTTTTGAACTGCCCCAGATTTACAAAGATCTGTAAATCTGAAGCAGTGTCAAAAACTAACAACACTGAATAGCAGGTGTTAGATTGGCGCAACAAGGAGAAATATTTTTATTTCTCGCCGTTGTTTGCTTTCTATGTGCGCTGCAATCTGCACACATAGAAGGAGCAAATCGCCTTTAACGATTGTGTATTTGCAGAAAGGTGTCCCTTCCTGCACAAAAACAATCATTAATTAATGGTGATTTGCTACTTTTGCAGAATGAAGCACACATAGAGGTAGCAATTCGCCATTATTGATTGTTTATGTGCAGGAAGGGACACCTTCCTGCACATAAACAATCATCCCTGCAGTACAAGCACCCTTGCACTACGGCGCAAGGGTGTATGTGTTGGCGCTAGGCAGCTTTTTTTTAGTGCCAGCGCAAGGGAAAACACAAGGTTGCGTCGTATTCTTGTAAATATGGCGCAACCCTGTTTTTTAAATGACGCGGCATTGCGAAATTGCTCGCGGCGCCGCACTGTGCCATTTCCCAGTAAATATACCCCTATATGTTTTACATTTTGGCTTGATGGTGCATAGTCTGAGAAAGTCAACGTACTGGAGAGGACAAGAAGACGAGCCCTTCAACAGGAAGCCGCTCAGGTCATCACATTTCACTGCATTATGTGAAGGTCTGCAGCTCTTTGCCCACATCAATAAGGACGGTATAGTAAGTCACATTTTCAGCTTTACCAGAAGTAAGTATTAGAAGCAATCATTACCTGAGACCTCAAATACTTAATTTCAGTGAAGGTTAAAGGCAAGGCTGAGAAGACACTGCGGTTGCTGGAATCCCCTAACTGCAGACCCAGAGAAGTACACGGTGCTCTGACACTAAATGAGCACTGACTGACACTTTCTTACTCAGTGCCATATCTATTTGGACATTCACTGCATACAACCCTTCTCCACACCCTTGTTGTGCGCTAATCCCTCTATCCCCATGCAGTGGGCCCCAGGGTCGAGGAAAGGAGCATGTTTATGGCATCTGAGAATCATAGGAGCAGAGACAAGCACATGGGACCTGCAGTACAGGGCCCTCAAAATCCTGGATTTGACCAGGTATTATGAGCGTCATGTCTCTGCTTCCTGATAGGTGCACATGGGACATAATGGGGTGCTTCCATGCAGGACAAGGAAATGTCAAGCAGTGACTACAGGAATCCAAACGAAGCAGCTACTCACATGATTGGTACAAAAGAAGAGGTATTACAAATCAGAGCGACTGATTTTAATCATGCATTTTATTAAAAACAAAAATAACTTGTGCAATCTAGTTAATCGAATATCATAGAATCCTTAACAAACACAAATGTGTTTCCTACAGGGACAATGCATTCTGACAGTCAGTCTTCCCTCTGCACCAGTCAGGCTTCATGTGTTCTGAGAATTTACTTCTATCCCGTTTTACTTCTTCAACTAAACAAATGGCATGGCAGGAAACGGTGTGAGGTAATTACAAAATAAAATCTCACTCAATCTAAATCTGATCTACCTGTAATCTAATCTAATCTAAAATCTTTTATGTGTGGTTGTATTGTTTTTTTTTCTATATACTCCCTTTGGAATATTCATGGTTCTTTTGCCTAGCTTCCTGTTGATTTTGCATATAGGGATTCGCCTGGCCGCTCTTTCCCACTCTCTGCTAAAATGTGGTCAAAACACCTGCTTTTGGAAATGCAACATTTTATCAATTTGTTGACCACAATTTTATAAACATCAAAAACCAATAAGAGATGGAGCCAGACGTTTGTCTCTGGTTCAGCCCTATTGGACTCACGAATGAAAAATGAGCCTCGCTTTTGTATGCCTTCCACCCACCCTCGCCTCATTCTTAAAGCCCCAAAGTTGCACCTCGAGCTGCTGTCCAACACATTGACAAGGGCAATAGATCTTGCATAGGTGGAACCTATTGGCTTTGCCAATGCTTTCTTCACTCTTAAAGCGGAAATGTTACTAACTGAATTCTTCTTTTTTACTGCCATATATGGGTCGCCTTGCCCCCTTGAGACCAGTAGTTCCTTATTCTGGTTCTCCAACCTCGGACTGCTTGTACAAATCAATTTAAAAAGCACTGTGGATTCTGGCACATTCCACGCCATGTGATCCAGCCAATAAACCAGACAGTTCAGCAGGCTTCTATCCTCTCATTTGTTTTCACTGCAACGGAGAGCAGAGCCAAAGGCTAAACTCCTTTATGACTTCATAAGAAAAAAATACCTCTGACAAAACAAACATTCTTCCACAGACAGTACAAAACAAGCACTGGAAATGCCAATAGGTCCGGCATTAAAGGATTGTTGTATGGCAATATGAAGCATTACAAGTAAATAGCATGAGAATAGATCTGTATTTGTGTCAAAGCAAAGAACTGTAGCATAATATTGGTACAGGTTAAAAGGTCAGGTGACAGTTGCTGTCAAGCTAGACCTAAAACTCCATGTAGGTTTATGACTGCCCTCCTCCCATCTGTGCTGTTGCCAGAGAAAAACAGCATACACTATTTAGTTATCTAAGACTTTATGAGCATTTCAATTTCATGTGTGTGCCCCTGAAAGTTCAAGCTTAATCAGTTGGATAAATAAACTAAATGATCACAGATGTGTAGATGGCAAGCACTTTTTTGTGGAAGCACATAACGTCTGCCCAATCAAAACATGTACTCCTGGCTCCCAACATATGAATGGAGTCAAAGCTCCTCTCTAGTGATGATCATATAATTATCTGGCGATAGATGTGCTGTCAAGCCAGACCATAAAAAGCATACACTGGTAAGTTTGCATGCCTGGATAAAACACACATTCATGTGTGTGAACACCGAGTTTGACCTAAGTCTCAGTGATTTAGCCAAATCTCAGAGACAGAGCGAATTTCGCAGAAACATCCACATGTAACCCCTTAACCCCTTCGCTGCTAGGCCTTTTCCCCTCCTGTGCTAAGCCTTTTTTTGGCTATTTGGAGTAGTTCGTGCTTAGGCCCCTGTAACTTTTTGACCACATAACGTATCCACGCCAAATTTGCGTCCTTTTTTTCCAACATCATGGGGATTCTAAAGGTACCCAGGGTTTGTGGATTCCCCTGGAGGGGACCCAGAAATTAGCCAAAATACAGCTAAATTTTGGTTTTTGGGGAAAAATGCAAAAAAAGGGCTACAGATGAAAGCGTCTGGTTTTTTCCTGCAAATGGCATCAAAAAGGGGGTTGTGGTGCTGAAATCACCATCTTCCCAGCTTTCAGGGACAAGCAGACTTTTGTCAGAAAACCAAAATTTTTTACACAGTTTTGGCATTTTTCTGGGACATAGTCTATTTTTGCTATTTTTGTGCTTTCAACCTCCTTCCAGTTAATGGTAGAAATGGGTATGAAAGCAATAATGGATCCTGGAAAGCCATACATTTCTGAAAAGTAGACAAAATTCTGAATTCAGCAAGGGGTCATTTGTGTAGATCCTTCAAGTTTTCTTTATAGAAACAAACAGTTAAATATAGGAAAAATTGAAAATTAGTTGACAAAATCAGCCATTTGTGTCAACGTTTTCACCTGTAACTTCTTCTAATTATGACAGCTATTTGAAAACAATATACCGTTACATCCGCTGGACCTTTCTGGTTGTGGCGATATATAGGACTTGTTCACCAAGAACCCGACGAACCCAGAGCCAATAACTGAGCAGCGTCTTGCAATGGTTTTTTATTATGTACCGGGTATATAGCAATTATTCTGGGAAAATCTTTACATGGAAAAATCGGTATGAAAGACACCTATGTATTTCTGAAATGGGAACAAAATATAGAGTTTAGAAATAGTAGATATTTGCACATTTCCGAAATTGGGAGTACCCATACTAGCATGAGAATTATAGGACATTTTTCAAAATGACTTCTTTTTACACATTGTCTTTCATTTGGAAGGCAGAAATGCATCAAAAGTCAATAGATAATAACAGTTGCTCTACAATTTTGTGTTACCCTAAGTCTCCCGATAAAAATGGTACCTCACTTGTGTGGGTAGGCCTAGTGCCTGCGACAGGAAACGGCCCAAAACGCAACGTGGACACACCACATTTTCACAGTGAAAAATGACCCTTTTTTTGAAAAGTGCCTAGCTGTAGTTTTTGAACCCTAGCTCTGCCGGCACCTAGGGAAACCTAGCAAACCTATACATTTTTGAAAACTAGACACCCAGGGGAATCCAGGATGGGGTGACTTGACTGGCTCTCACCTGGTTCTGTTACCCAGAATCCCTTGCAAACCTAAACAATTGTCAAAAAAAACACATTTTCCTCACTTTTCTGTGGTGAAAAGTTCTGGATTCTGCGTGGATCCACAAACTTCCACCCACCCTGCGTTCCCCAAAGTCTTCCGAGAAAAATGGTACCTCACTTGTGTGGGTAGGCCTAGTGCCCGCAACAGGAAACAGCAAAAAAACGCAACGTGGACACACCACATTTTCACAGTGAAAAATGACCCTTTTTTTGAAAAGTGCTTAGCTGTAGCAAGGGCCCAAAACATTTTGTGATAGGCAATTTCAATGTTGCCTCAATACGTTTTGGGCCCATGCCTGTTGCGGGTACTTGGGCCTCCCACCCGAGTGAGGCACCATTTGTATCGGGAGACCTGGGGGAACGCTGGGTGGTAGGAAATTTGTGTCATCCCGGTGATGCCACAACTTCCCACACAAAAATGTGTGAAAAAAGTGATTTTTTCAGCAAACTTTCAGGTTTGCAGGGGATTCTGGGTAAGAAAATGTTGGTGGATCCACGCAAGCCATACCTCCCTGGAATCCCCCGGGTGTCTACTTTTCAGAAATGTGTGGGTTTGCTAGGTTTCCCTAGGTGGCCGCCGAGCCCCGGGCCAAAAAGTCATGGGACCCCCCTTACAAAACCAGGTCGTTTTGTGATAGGCATTTTTGATGTCGCCTCAATACGTTTTGGGCCCTTGCCTGTCGCGCGTACTTGGGCCTCCCACCCGAGTGAGGCACCATTTTTATCGGGAGACCTGGGGGAACGCTGGGTGGTAGGAAATTTGTGTCAGCCCGGTGATGCCACAACTTTCCTACACAAAAATGTGTGAAAAAGTGACTTTTTCAGCAAAATTTAAGGTTTCTGGGGGATTCTGGGTAAGAAAACGTTGGGGGATCCACGCAAGCCATACCTCCCTGGAATCCCCCGGGTGTCTTCTTTTCAGAAATGTGTGGGTTTGGTAGGTTTCCCTAGGTGGCCGCCGAGCCCCGGGTCAAAGAGTCATGGGACCCCCCTTGCAAAACCAGGTCGTTTTGTGATAGGCTATTTTGATGTCACCTCAATACATTTTGGGCCCTTTTCTGTCGCGGGTACTTGGGCCTCCCACCCGAGTGAGGCACCATTTTTATCGGGAGACCTGGGGCAATGCTGGGTGGTAGGAAATTTGTGTCAGCCCAGTGATGCCACAACTTTCCCACACAAAAATGTGTGAAAAAAGTGATTTTTTTCAGCAAAATTTCAGGTTTCTGGGGGATTCTGGGTAAGAAAACGTTGGTGGATCCACGCAAGCCATACCTCCCTGGAATCCCCCGGGTGTCTAGTTTTCAGAAATGTGTGGGTTTGGTATGTTTCCCTAGGTGGCCGCCGAGCCCCGGGCCAAAAAGTCATGGGACCCCCCTTGCAAAACCAGGTCGTCTTCTGATAGGCAATTTTGATGTCGCCTCAATACGTTTTGGGCCCTTGCCTGTCGCGGGTACTTGGGCCTCCCACCCGAGTGATGCACCGTTTTCATCGGGAGACCTGGGGGAACGCTGGGTGGTAGGAAATTTGTTTCAGCCCGGTGATGCCACAACTTTCCCACACAAAAATGTGTGAAAAAAGTGATTTTTTTCAGCAAAATATCAGGTTTCTGGGGGATTCTGGGTAAGAAAACTTTGGGGGATCCACGCAAGCCATACCTCCCTGGAATCCCCCGGGTGTCTAGTTTTCAGAAATGTGTGGGTTTGGTAGGTTTCCCTAGCTGGCCGCCGAACCCGGGGCCAAAAACTCATGGGACCCCCTTTGAAACCAGGTTGGTTTGTGCTAGGTACTTTTGATGTCGCCTCACTAGGTTTTGGGCCCTTGCCTGTCGCGGGTACTTGCCCCACCCACGCGTGTGAGGTACCATTTTTATCGGGAGACCAGGGGGAGCAGAAAGGCTGTAATGGTGGCGGGGATGTGGGCATTGGCGTGCCCACTTCGAGCAGCCCCCACCCTAAAAACAAATGCGCAAAAAAAAATCCCTGGCGTCAAGTGGGCTTTCTGCCGCCCGGGGGGGGCAGGTTGGGGGCTACTGCCCCCATGCAGAAAGACTGTTATGGTGGAAAGGGCGTGGGGGCATTGGCGTGCCCATTTTGGGCAGCCCCCACCCTAAAATAAATTGCACAAAAAAAAATCCCTGGCATTTAGTGGGCTTTCTGCCCCCCCAGGGGGGCAGATTGGGGGCTACTGCCCCCATCTGCCTCCCAGGGGGGGCAGAAAGGCTGTAATGGTGATGGGGGGTGGGGGCATTGGCGTGCCCGTTTTGGGCAGCCCCCACCCAAAAAACAAATTGCACAAAAAAAAATCCCTGGCCTTTAGTGGGCTTTCTGCCCCCCAGGGCGGGGCAGGAAGGCTGTAATGGTGACGGGGGTGGGGGCATTGGCGTGCCCGTTTTGGGCAGCCCCCACCCTAAAAATAAATTGCACAAAAAAAAAATCCCTGGTGTTTAGTGGGCTTTCTGCCCCCCCGGGGGGGCAGAAAGGCTGTAATGGTGGCGGGGGGATTGGCGTGCCCATTTAGGGAAGCCCCCACCCTAAAAAAAAAATTAAACAAAAAATAAATCCCTGGCGTTTAGTGGGCTTTCTGCCCCACCGGGGGGGGGGGGGCAGATTGGGGGCTACAGCCCCATCTGCCCCAGAAAGGCTGTAATGGTGATGGGGGGTGGGGGCATTAGCGTGCCCGTTTTGGGCAGCCCCCACCCTAAAAAAAAAATTAAACAAAAAATAAATCCCTGGCGTTTAGTGGGCTTTCTGCCACCCCGGGGCGGCAGATTGGGGGCTACTGCCCCCATCTGTCTCCCAGGGGGGGCAGAAAGGCTGTAATGGTGGTGGGGGCATTAGCGTGCCCGTTTTGGGCAGCCCCCACCCTAAAAAAAAAAATTAAACAAAAAATAAATACCTGGCGTTTAGTGGGCTTTCTGCCCCCCCGGGGCGGCAGATTGGGGGCTACTGCCCCCATCTGCCTCCCAGGGGGGCAGAAAGGCTGTAATGGTGGTGGGGGGCATTAGCGTGCCCGTTTCGGGCAGCCCCCACCCTAAAAAAAAATGCGTCCAAAAAAATCCCTGGTGTTTAGTGGGCTTTCTGCCCCCCAGGGGGGGCAGATTGGGGGCTACTTCCCCCATCTGCCTCCCAGGGGGGCAGAAAGGCTGTAATGGTGGCTGGGGGTGGGGGCATTGGCGTGCCCGTTTCGGGCAGCCCCCACCCTAAACAAAATGCACCAAATAAAAATCCCTGGTGTCTAGTGGGCTTTCTGCCCCCCATGGGGTCAGATTGGGGGCTACTGCTCCCATCTGCCCCCAGGGGGGGCAGAAAGACTGAACATTGGCAATTTTTTGGGGGGGAGCAAAAGCCCTTGCCCAAGGGGCCGCTCCCCCCTCCCTGGTGCCTTAGTGGGTGGATCCCTGCTTGGGGATCGCCCTCCTGGGGCGATCCCCAAGCAGGGATCCGCTGGGGAGGGGTACCATTGGAAAGGGGAGATTCTCCCCTTTCCAATGATACCTCTCCCGTCTTTCTACGTGCTCAGGGGGCTGAGATAGCCCCCTGAGCACGTAGAAAGTGAAACGAGCCTAAAGGCTCATTTTAGCTTCGTTTTCAGTGAAATGAAGTCAGCGCGACGTGCGCGCTGATCTTCATTTCACTGAAAGGAGGGGGCCTCGGGAGCTGGGGAAGCTCTTCCCCAGCTCCCGAGGCTGTGGGGAGAAAAGGAAATCCCTCTGCTGTCTGCAGCAGAGGGATTTCGTGCCTCTGGCCTCATGACGGAATGGTTCCGTCATGAGCACAGGGGCACCGATGCTCATGACGGAACCATTCCGTCATGAGCATCGAAGGGGTTAAGGAAAAAATACAGAATGTTTTGAATAGTTACAAAGTGGGAAGGTGTATTCAGGGGGGACTATGGCATGCACAGTGTAATAACCTGCATTTCCTGTGATGCAACTTCACGTTCACTACTCAGGGTGGGGCGAATCCACAGGTTTCCAGGTAAACAAATAACAAAAGCTTCCTCATGCGAGAGGTAAATTTTTAATGCTGTCAGTACTTCCAATACTCTGAAGTCCATTCTTCCTTGTTCCAGTCACTGTGCCATCTCTGGACCAAAACAAGTAGATAATATAGACACAAACTAAGTGAAATGGACCCCCACTTACTATCCTTAATATAATCACTGGGTGCTTATCACACGTGGTCTATGCCTCACAATAAGCAAAAAGCATGCAATTCGAGAGAGACATAGGGATTTCACAACCTATTTGAAAGAAAAAACAAATCTCTATGACGTATCCATTGCTGGACATCATAGCTCTTTTTCTTGTGATGGAGGATTAGAGAAGTTTTCGGGAGGGAGTAGGAAGGATGTCCGCAAGCAACGACAAAGAGCGTGGAAGTAGGAGGGGCAGGGCAAGCAAAAAGGATGGAAGAGGGGGTGGGAGGCACGGGGAGGGAGAGAGAGGGGCTGCAAACACTACCATTCTTAAGGAGGTGCACAGTCATTGGAAAGACACTGCTCGCATACAGGAACCTGTACTTGGTCCATGCTCCACAGAAGACAGGAACACAAGAAGGAAAGTAGAAGCAGGAGGCACTGACCAATTAGAAGCAAGGAAATTAGAGTAGGATTGCAACCAACCAACGCTAAGTAAGGAGTGGGTTCTAAGACCATTTTACTTTTTTTTTGTTTGCAAGAGATTTTGCAACAGCGCATGCATTGTCTAGGCACAACCTAAAAAGGGATGAGTAAAAGTATAAACCACTTATGATTTGCGCGTAAAGAGCTGCCATTAGTGGTACAGAAAGATAGATGATGCAGATTAAATTGCCATCGTACCACCCCCCATCTTGGTGATTTCCACTATATCTGAGGAAATATTCTTGTGGTGAGGAATTTCTTGTGGTAACTTCATTATTCTAATGAGCATATTATGAGCTAGAAAAACCCTACCTCTATTCAGTCCTAGAATGTTGACAAGTGTGGTGACATAAGAAACAGTCCCTGTTCTCATGCTAAAGAGAGCTAATTTTTTCCACACAAGGCCTGCAGTCACACATAACCACAATATAAATGGAGAAATGTCACTGATGAGCAAACCAGAAATATAGAAACTCTGCACCCCAACATTGCTGTACCACCACCACCTTGCCAAGCGCACACCCAAATTTCCTATTTTGCATTTCAATCCATCAACCCTAAAGCTGATTTCCGAATATTTCAATTCTTTGCATCCCTCAGACCTTATGTTCACCTCATCCTGGCTTAGCGTGATCAGATTTTGCAAACCATAAACTGGAACAGGGCACAGTAGAAGCAGGATTAAAAGTTGACACCGACACAGAAGAGATAGTGGGTGAAAACACCAATATTTAAGGACTACAGTGCAAGTACTGGTCTTCCGCAACAAGACCTTCCCATGGGACTCCACCTGGTGGCCATCGGAGCCCGTACTAACAACCACACCCACAGACCATGCAAGAAATCTAGGGAACATCCTAGGCGACAAGCTCAACATGATGGCTCAAGTCAACAGAGCGTGCACCTCCTGCTTCCACATCCTATGCATACTGCAAAAGATTTTCAAATGGTTACCTCAGAACACCAGACAGACTGTCACACAAGCACACATCACCAGCAGACTGGACTACGGAAACACTCCCTACCCTGGGATCTCCAAACAACTCCTACACTGGAATCTCCAAACAACTCCTACACAGACTCCAGACCATCCAGAACACCACTGCAAGACTCATACTTGACCACACCCACATCACACCGCACATCAGGAGGCTTCAATTGCTCGTCATTCACAGGAGATACCAATTAAAACTTCTTGCGCACACATACAAAGACCTACACAACACAGGATCAGAATACCTGAACAGCCGTATATACTTTCATCAATCCACCATGCACCTACTCTCTGCCTCACTCTCACACATTCCCCGCACCCGCAAAAGAAAAACTGGAGGTCGCTCATTCTCCTACATCGCATCGAGGAAATTAAACAACCTCTGAATATCTTAGAGCCTCTTCTTCAATTCTTGAGTTCTGCAAGAAGTTGTAAACCTGGCTCTTCGTATAAGCATGTTGCGGGCCACACACCTGCCCAAGTGCCTGGATAAACTCTCATTTGATTAGTTTTCTATGCAAATCAATATAACACAACACATCCCACAGTGGTGATTGCGGTGGAAATCTGAAAGGGCTGGCACTCGCCATCAGAGTATTTGCTCCCTTAAAGATGCTGCATTTTTCTCCCATTAAAAGTATTTCATCTGTGAAGGTAGGCATATGTTCTCTACCTTTCTAATTAAAGAAGTACAGGTACTCCGTACTGGACAGTACTTGCCCATTATAAGCACTCTCCCACGAAGGACAGGGCAAACTAGACATACGAAAGACAGACCAGTTTTTTTAATGTGAACTTTATTATATATTTCAGAAGTTTTGAAAACCCATGGAAACGATGATGGTTATCTACCACGTCACATGCTAGTAGTTCATTCAGGATGGGTTAGGTCGCATTTTGGGAAATTTATCCCAGCTTTTTAATTGTTTATACCAGACTGCAAGCACCATAAAACAAATTATAAAAAAACTACTGACCATTAATCTTTATTTTGGCCAAACAGAGGAGAAGGTGTGATTAATGCATATGGCTTTGTGAAAGAAATAATTAACAATAATCCAAAGCATGGAAACAAAAATAAAATAGTTTGGGCCCCTTTTCAGTCTCCATGTATCATTGAAATGGTGCCAGCCACTGTTAAAAGCTGATAGATGAAAACATTACAAAGTATTGTTGTTATTAATAGCTTTACTCCTTTCCACTATGCTGTGAATTCTAGAAGAATGCAGGTGATCCTGATCCCAGGCTGTAGGACTCCTCAGGCACTTCACATCTCTTTAATACCTGATGTATGAATAAGAAAAAGGGTATAGCAGGTGACGCCTTAAAACAATGAACTTCTTTTCATGGTGTTTTGCTACAATGGATGTAAATGCTATAATTACTTACCGCATAAAGGATTGTAACAAGGAAGGTAATGAGGAGGTAATGCTATAATTCCTTACCGGTATTTTTTTTACTCTGAGTTATTAGTTCCTCACTCCATTGTCCTTTTCCATTCTCATGTTGTAAGCTGTAACATTTGTGAAATATCCCACACAGAACATAGGAATTACATCATCCTTGCTCTTCCAAAAGTCTTGTTGTCACATTGCTGAATAGGACTCTTCAGTTAACACTCTGGCTCTCCATGTTCCTTCATCAAGATCTTCTTCTCAGGTTCTCTCTCTATTGCTAATACAGTTTTGTATCTATTCTCAAAAATTAGTGTGAATGCGCCTGTAAGGGAGAAGTCATGTAAGCAGGAATGGAAAACAGTTTTTTATGCAGACTAGAAAACAGGCCCACTTAAGGCAAATTTGGAATATTAAGTCAATGGTGCACATTAGTATACATGTGTACGTTTAAACACAAATGAATATAACTTATCAGTACAATAGATTCATATTGCATATGGCACACAGTAAATCTTAATAAACATGTGTAAGTATGGCTAAGAACTACATTTTATTTGAAATATACGTGAAACATTAGTGCACACATTATATAAAACCATTATTGTTTCTAGAGTACACAAATTCTAAATATGCGAAGATGGTTTATTCATCAAGTCTCCAAAGATTATCTCATTTAATAAACACAGTGTTATGTGTGAATTCTCTGATTCTACAGTGAATGTACGTCAATATTGACGTCAAGTGCCACATTTCATTTTAATGTTGCTAGGTCACACCAAAATCATGTGCTAAGTGCACTTTTATTTTTATGCATTTGTGGCGTGTAAAGGTGGGAGGTCAAAATTATGCTGTACCACCAGCAAGTATTTATAGCATTACCTCCTCATTACCTTCCTCGTTACAATCCTTAATCCATGAGAAATGCCAAGGCTTTTTATGGGTAGTCTATATGACTACCAACATGAAAATGCAAACAACCAGTGAGTACACCAGACAAAATCTTTTTATGCCATAGTGGCCATTTATTTAACCATGTACATCTTCCAAGAGTCTATTCCAAAGTTACAGAAAGGAAGCAAAATCATTATCCACAATACTACATTGTACCCACTAGTGTTTCACACAGGTTGAGGGTGAAGTCCATGTTGCAACCCTGCAAACTTCCAGAATAAATGCACGCTGGACCTCTGCCCAGGATGCAGACATGGCTCTTGTAGATTTTCATTGAACACTCCCTGGGCAGGGAATATGCTATAGTAGACCTCGTTCATCTACTTAGGGAAAAATCAAAGCCTTTAACCCCTTTCTGAAAGGGCCAAAGTTAGCAAATACATTTTCTAATCTCCTGCAAGACCAAACTTTGTTGCTGATATTAAGGACAGCTCTCTTGACCAGCTGCGGCCCGCCCATTAGGGCAGAGGAGCGTCGGCCACCTGCTGCCAGCTTCACCAAAGGTGAAAAATAAAATGGTAATAAGATGAATTTATTGCCATTTTATTTTTCCTTTCCCCAGCCGAGTTGTGTTTGGGGGCGGGGCTACTGCTGCTGACTGGTAGCAGGGGTGTGGTGCTCACTCCACCAGTTTACACTTGCACATGTCATTTTGGCAGGCTGTCTTGCAAAGGCCGGCCTGACATGCGCAGTGTAAACCTCTCCACCTAGGGAGCAGACACAGATCCCCAGTGCCTGCTGGAGAATTGAGGGAGCCTGCTCCAGCCAATCCTGGTGCTGCTCTCATGCTTCTAACATTATCAGCAGCATGAGAGCAGTGTTCGGACTGGTGTGGAGAACTGCTGCAGCCTGCAGTTCAGCGCCAAGGGACTGATGAAACAGGACCGGAGGTAAGCCAGCATACAAGTGGGTGAGAACATTTTTATTTTTATTTATTATTGTTAGCCCACTGATGCACTCACACTGCCTTCAGCCTCAACGCCAGAGTTCTCAGTTGTGGTTCATTATAAACACTGTTTATAAAGAGCCATAACTGACAGCTTTAGTGCTGACCAGGCATTGCTGGTCAGTGGTTTCCTCACCCACTATTTAGGGGGCCAGCCGCCATTGCTCTTGACATCCGAGAGATGTGTAGATGACAGCAGAAGTTTCTGAACTGAACTCTGGCAAAATAACTTTTTGACATTTATGAAAAGGAGAAGATACCTTTGGTGTAAAATTAGCAACCAGCATGTCTGGAAATATTTTAAGGTAAAGGGACCTACAAGGTGAAGAAACCAATTCGCTCAGTCCCTGGGCTGAGGTGATAGCCACCAAAAATATATTGACAGAGAAAGTAAATTGACTTTCTCTGTAGGTTCAAAAGGAGATTCCTGTAAAACCTGTAGTACCAGAAGTAAATCCCAGTATGGAACTAGCTTCCTCTGAGCTGGTCTAGCAATAACAAAACTCTTAAGCAGCTGGCTCAAATAAACATTAAGAGAACAAATTCCTCCCCAAGGTCCCCAAAAACACTTAATGGCTGCCCATTGAATTCTAAAAGTCACAGGAGAAAGGCCTACATCAAAACCACTTTGAAGAAAACCTAACAAGTCTATTCCGTCACATGAAATAGGATTTAATTCCTTAAGGAGACACCATTTCCTGAATGACACCCAATGAAGGGCATCAAAGGAAAAAGAAGCCTTCATTCTAGAACCTTGGATGGCTACTGCTTAATTTCTAGTAAAAACCCTTTTTTTCAAACCTAGCCTCTCAACTTCCAGTCTGTCAACCTTAGCTTGGAGAGGGACAATGGACTGAGAGATGGCAGAGGAGAAACGGGAAGGACCCTTTCCTGATCCCTCCCCATCTGCCGAAAAAGAGGGACCCAAGATGAGTGGGGCCAAAAGAGGACAACCATCATCAACTATTCCTTCTGCTTCTTGTAAAGCACTTTCCCTTAACATCAATAGTTCCTCTCTGAATAAACTTCAGGTTGTACAGAATGCAGCAGCTCGCCTTATTCTGAACATTTCCAAACAGCACTCGGTCAGAGACGGAATTTGTTACCTTCATTGGCTTCCTGTCAGGAAGCTAATTGCTTTCAAGGCCTTATGCTTAGTTATTGAGGCTCTTCATCACAAGGGCCCCATTCAAATGAATGCTCTTTTTCACTGGTACACTCCTGGTCGCAAACAGGTCTACTAATCGAGAACCCATCTCCTGCAAATTCTTTTGAACCTTACAGGATTCAGACGAAGCTCCTGAGATGACTGAGAAATCCTGTTGACCTTGTCTACCAGCACATTCTCTTTTCCCAATATGAGTACTGCTGTGAGGAACAGAAGATTAATTTCTACCCATGTGAAAATGAACACTGCTGTCTGTGGGGATGCCTGAGAATGCATGCATCTCTCTCTGTTCAGATAGGACTTTACAGTTACATTGTCTTTCCTTATCACCACTAGAAATCCACAAAGTTGCTGGGAAAAAGCTAATAGTGCCTATCTCACTGCCTCCAGCTCGAGGAGTGTCTTATCATTTGGTAGGACCATCTGCCTGCGATCACTTTGTTTTTCCATTAAGAACAGGATAGAGTATATTCCTAATCCTCGTTCTTCTTTTGGTACTGGGTGACTTTTTCTTCAGAAGGTCTTATACTCCCTCCCATAGTGCTAAGGCTTTTTCCTTGTTTCTTAGGATGGGAGTAGGGGTGAATACCCATTATTATGGTCTTGAGCAAAAGTCTATAGAATAACCTTTCTTGATTATATTCACAACCCACCTACCTAGCACATCTTGCTTCTGGCCATCTAAGAAGTCTGGGATATGACCTACATTTGACAGACTTTGATTGTCTGGAGCACTGACTTTTCTGGTTGGCCGGATGTTTGCTGGAATTTGATTTCTTAAAATATCTCTTGAGTTGGAATCTCCTCCTTCTTTTTGACTGCCTGTGTGCATCCTGAGAAGAGTTATATTTGGGGTTCCCTTAATAAGGAAAAGCATGTTTGTTTTGTAAAGGCTTTTGCAGCCATAGATTCCAGTTGCTCACCAAGCAACTTCACCCCTGAGAAAATAATTTTGAGAAGTGTAGCTTTTTTGATATTTTCTGTCTTTTACTCCCGTAGTCAGATTGTTCTTCTTGCCAGAATGGAACTGCCTGGTTCAATTGCTGATGTTCTAAGGCTATAACAGGAGACATCAGACAGAAATCTTGCCTTAGTACCATGGAGTAATCTTCCCCCTCCTGCATGGCTGCAGCTAGATTATTCAAATCTTTGACAATCTATTGTGCTTTACAGGCAGCATAGATTCCTGTGTGCAATAACAGATTTAAAGCAGCTTGATCCTCTTTAGAGCTGATTCTGTCTTTTTATCCACTCCATCTGAGGGTGTACAGTCCTCTGGGCTGACCAATGTTTTCCCTGCGAGATTAGCCAACATGGAGTCAATCTTCATGTTGTAAGGGAGAACTGATTCAGTATCTTCCCCCATGTGCATTTTTGCTTGAACCTAGGTATTGTAAAATGATCTAAATCGTTGCATTCTTTTCAAATAAGGCTTTTGATCTTCTCATAAAGAGGACGAGCTCGTCCAAAAGGCCCTGCACATTGCAGAAACAAGGAAGAAACCTCACCCTCCACCACTTCATTTGCTGGAAACTCAAGATTTTATCTTAAAGGTGACATAGTCTGATCCAATTCCTCTTTTCTTACATATTCCCCTTTAGTGGAGAGACTAGCAATCCTGGTGAAGAGGAACTGGAAGATGGAGCATCGTTTCTGTCCTTACGATGTTGGTTCTCCTTCTCTTCCTCTCTGCTTCTAACACCTTTTCCACAGCTGCATCAATAAGACTCTGCACATCTGGGTCTACTGCAATAGATTTAGCAGAAGAAGGAGATCTCCTGGATCTACTACGCCCTCTGTGACTTTCCTTGTCAGAAGAAAGCACCTCATGATGCTTATGCTGGTTGGTTCTTTTTCCTTCCATAGTGACCACAAAACAAAAAAGAAACTCACCGCCTCTTTTGAACAACGACAACATCTACCATGTGACCACACAATCAATAGTTATTGGGTGAATTCAGCTGTAACCAATTCAGAAGGTGGTAATGGATTCTCCCCTAGTGATTAAATAAAAAAGTATCTCAACAAACTGCATAAAACTGGTTACCTTAGCTTGCCCAGATCCTAAGGATCCCTAGACAACGAGACACTCTGTTATCAGAAGTTAATTTTCCCTGTTAAATATTGGAACTCTTGACAATAGATACAATAAGATACGAGCTTTATGTTGCAGAGTGAAAGTTTAAGACTGTTAGCATTAGGACCTTTTTTGCCTTTAAAATATTATTACATAAAAATCATCTCCACAATTTATTTGCAACTTGTAAATGAATACAAGTTGTTGCTCCTTACAATACACCGTTATGGCAGACAACCCAGTACTCGCTGCCTCAGCTTCTTCAGAGCCGATGAATCGCAACCGTTGCCCAGTGTGTCAAGCGGTTGTCGACCTACCCCACAGTACCCGCCTCACAGCTGAGCTCTTTTCTTAATGGCGGGGCAGACATACCTCCCCAAGCACCACACTGGCAAGTTAAGGTGGCCTCTTTGCTGAATGTTGAACTTCCATAATGAAACGATTCTGTTAGAGAGAGAGAGACAAAAAAAGCAGGAAGTGTATTTCAGGGGATAGTCCCTGTGAGAAGCTGGCCTGGTATATGATGTATACTTATGTAAGTGGACACCCGTCACCCGTCCAGACAACCCTTATGGTGATTTAGGAGGTCTTAGACAACCATAGAAAACTCTCTAAGTGGTAGCTGTGGAGAGCAGCCTTCAGGCTTAGTCCAGAAGGAGTGTAAAGCAGCTTGTTTTGCCAGAATGCAGTCTTATAGGTATATATTAAATGAAAAAGAACCACACAAGGTATTTATAAAAATATGTATTTATTATATAATAATCTCTAACAGCTTTAGATATCTCCTACCCGGAGATATTCACAATGCACACAATACTTTGCATAGAAATCACATAAGTAGCACAGAATACACAGTGAATCCCAGGGGGGACCAAACCATATATTAAGAAAGTGGTATAAGAACCACGACTCATGTCAAGACAATGTCTAGAGGATATAGAAGTGTTGGGCCCCCAAGTAACCACCCAAGGTGAGTGACTAGGAACCCCACGGAGATCGTGTGCAGTGTAGGAACAGGACCGCGTTCTCTGTACAAATCAACATGGAAAGCGGTTGGATTTTTAAAGAAAAAGGACCCTTCCCAGTGGACTCTGAAGAAACCCCATGGAAGACAGAAGTTGGAGAGCCACCCCACCCGTGGATACCCTAGTACCCACGTTACCTACACCAGGGAAGCCGGGTGCATAGGTGTAAAGTGGTGTCAGAAACCGCCATCAAACCCAATGAAGGACTTCAGGAAAGTGCCGCTGCTGGAGAAGGAGAAAGTGTCCGGTGGAATCCGAAGGTGGATTCTAGTTGAGAGGTACCTGCAAGCAGAGGGGACAGAGTCTATGTCACTCAGGAGTGACACGTAGACCTGGAAGACTAATGCCCACCAATGTCGGGTGTTGCAGGAGAGTTGACGGTGACCTTTACTGCAGCTGTGAGGACCAGGCAATGCTGAGGAAGACCAGGAGCCGTGCACGAGCTGTCTCACGTTGGATGTCGAGTACTGAGGGGTCGGTGTCCGTCAAGAGCACCAACAAGCCTTGGCAGCTGCAACCCATGCAGAAGTCGAAGAAGGTGCAATTTCGGGACCAGCAAGGTCCAGGGGACTCACCACAAGCAGGGGAGTCAGGGCAGGCCCCGAGCAATCAGAGGAGCCCAACAGAAACAAAGATGACCCTCAACAGGACCCACAGGCCGGAGGCACTGGAGTCGCAAGAGGACCTTGAGCAGCTCACCAAAATATGCAGGCCACGATGCAATCAATGCGGTGTGGACAAAGATTTTGCTCACTGGAGATGCTCCAGGTTGGGGCTACTTAGAGCCCGAAGATCTTGATGGAAGGGAGCCAACAAGCCTTGGCAACGGCAAGTCGACGTGGTGCGCAGGGGTTTGGTTCCTGCATCTCCCACGAGGGATACTGGCCTAGGTATAGAGTCTAAATATCGAATTTTAAATATCGATATGACAAAATATCGAGTTTTAAATATCGAGTGGACAGAATATCGACTGTCAAAAATATAGTGGTACAGAATACTGAAATGCAGGTAAGAAATATCGATTGTCATAATATCGAAGTTAGTAATATTGTCAGTCATAATATCGTTGTTAAAAATATAGATTTCTTTTACTGTTGTAAATGTTAGTTAGTATATGTGTTAAAAGTATATATTATTTTTGTAATGTATGTTTGAATTTTTTAAAAGTAATGAATTTTATGTTAAATTATTTTTGCGTATTTTAGTTCTGTAGCGGGTTGTGGGTTTATAGGGGAATAGGGTGGGAAGTAATTTAATTATAATATATTAATTAAGAATTTGTTTGAATTAATTAATATGTTAATTAATTTTTGCCTAATTTTATTCTGTAGCGGGTTGTGGGTTTATAGGGGAATAGGGTGGGAAGTAATTTAATTTAAATTAATTAATTAATATTTTTGTATTTAATAATTTATATTGTTAATTGAGTTAATTAATTATTAATTAATTATAAATCTATTAATAATTAATAATTTATTGGTAAATATGTTAATTGTGTTTAAAAAGTTAATAATTAGTTATTAATTCGATATTAATTATTAATAATTAATTTGTTAATATGTTAATTGTGTACTTTTTTTTAGGAGTGGGTTGATTGTTGATAGGGGAGTAGGGTGGGAAGTAATTTAATTTTTATTATTTTTTTAATTTTTTTAATTTAATTTTTTAAGTTATTTTATAGTGTTAATTGTGTGAATTAATTTATATTTGATGGAAATTAATTTTATCGTTAATTGTTATTAGTTAATTAATTAATTGATAATTATGTTAATTTATTAATTTTTTACAATATTGGTGGTGATGTTTATAGGGAAAATGGTGGGAGGTAATTTTTTTTTTTTTTAATTAATTAATTGTTAATTAATGTTAATTATACTGCAGGGGTGGGAATACTAAATTAATCCCCTACGCTATCCAACACTTTCCCTACTGTTATACTTGGTGGAGTGGGAATAGTAAATTATTCCCACCCGCTATCCAACACTTTCCCTACTGTTGCACTCGGTGGAGTGGGAATAGTAATTTTTACTCACCCGCTATCCAACACTTTCCCTACTGTTACACTCGTTGGAGTGGGAATAGTAATTTTTACCCTCCCACTATCCAACACTTTCCCTACTGTTGCACTCACTGGAGTGGGAATAGTAATTTTTACCCTCCCGCTATCCAACACTTTCCCTACTGTTGCACTCACTGGAGTGGGAATAGAAAATTATTCCCACACGCTATCCAACACTTTCTCTACTGTTGCACTTGCTGGAGTGGGAATAGTGATTTTTACCCACCCGCTATCCAACACTTTCCCTACTGTTGCACTCACTGGAGTGGAAATAGTAATTTTTACACTCCCGCTATCCAACGCTTTCCCGACTGTTACACTTGGTGGTGTGGGAATAGTACATTATTCCCATTCGCTATCCAACACTTTCCCTACTGTTGCACTCGCTGGAGTGGGAATAGTAATTTTTACCTTCCCGCTATCCAACACTTTCACTACTGTTACACTTGTTGGAGTGGGAATAGTAATTTTATCCACTACGCTATGCAATGTTTTCCGTACTGTTATAATTAATGTTGTGTGAAATATTATTTTAAAAAATAATAATAATGTTAATAATTTAATTTATTATATAGAAAATAAATTTTTATATTTATATTACAGGTTTATTTATATATGTAATTATTATTCAAATTATGTTTTTAACATTTTATAATTAAATGTAATAATTATTTATTAATATTAAGTTAATACATATATAAAAAATTTAATTATGCATGTTTAATATTTTTTACATTACATTTATTATTACATTTGACATTTTTTTAAATAATTGTAACTATGTTTTATTTAATTATATTTATAATTAAATTAATTTTATATTATTTTTAAGACATTAAAAAAAAAAATCGATATTTTTGTATAACTATATTTTTAACAACGATATTTTGGTTTCGATATTTTGGTACTTACCTTTAGGGAGATAGGAAGTCGATATTTTGACCATCGATATTTTGGCGACGATATTCTGGTACCTCGATATTTTGACTGACGATATTATGTCTGTGATCCACTGGCCTAAAACTTGGTGAGAGGGCAGGCCTCGAGAGCTGTGGAGAACCACCTCCTGTGTTGTTGAACCTTTCGGAGTCCGTAGGAGCTCAGGTTCAGCAGACCGGTCAGCTTGGTTGTAGTGCCTGTGGAAGCAGGGAAGTGACTCCTTCACTTCAAGGGAGATTCCTTCAAGTGTCTTGGATGCCCACAGGCCTTGGAAGGTTCCTGTATGGTGCGCAGGCACAGACGATGCAGCAGACTGAGAGGGGGACGAAGTCGAGCCCAAACGAAGTCCAGAGTGCACAGACGGTAGAAGTTGAAGTGATGTCTGAACTAAATCGTGTCCCACGGCGAATCTAGGCACCCACCCACAGATTAGCCCTTAAGTACCCTAAGGAAAGGGTTGGGACGATTCATGGGACCATCCCAGGGGAGGGTCTGGACAGTGGGGAGATTACTCCCATGTCCTTTGTCCAGTTTCGCGCCAGAGCAGGATCCAACGGCCCCCAGAGCTGGTTTGAACTGAACTATGCATGGGGACACCAAATGTGCCCCTCATGCAGACTGGTTGGCGCTGGCAAGTGCACCCACCCTGCCCCAATACACTAAATCCTGTCTGGGAGGTGGTCACACCTCCCTGTAACAGGATGCCGATTGGTCTGCCTTCCCCTGCTCAAGCTTGGCTCAGCAGCAGGAGGGCAGAATCATGTCTCTGGTCGGCAGCAACCGTTTTGTGCTGTCCGGGTCTAGAAGACTGGTCCCGGGAACATGGAGAGCCTAACGGAGGGCTCTTCCAGTGCTTGGAATCATACCTCACACACGGTTTATGGTGTGGGGTAATGATTCCAACATGTTTGATACCAAACATGATAGGATTCGTGTCAGCCAGTTTCGAGATGGTCATCGCGTAATTACGTGGTGCCCCTCTATATGGTTGCTTCACTTACAACCTGGGAGAATGGACTCCGTAGGCTGTAGGGGTGTCCTGCTCAATCTGGGGCACCCTCACACTTAGAACCAAGCACCCTGCCTTCTGGATTATAAAGGCCTGCTATAGGGGTGACTTATAGGTTTTAAGTGCAGTGACCCTAGATATAGGAAACCTATATCTTTCGTAAGTGGTGCTAGCACCAGCTTACACAGGCTGCAATGGCAGGCCTGTAGTTACAGTTTGAATGGTCTCCCATGGGTGGTATATTACATGCTTCAGCCCATGGCGGACCTCTGGGGTACCTAGGCCCTGGGTACCTTAGTACCATATACTAGGGACTGATAAGGGTACCCCAGTATCCAATCTGGGATGTACCTAAGTACTGAACACAACAATTTAAGGGAGAAAGCAGAGAGACTGGGGTCCTGATTAGCAGGATCCCAGTCAGACTAGCCAAAAACAGCTTAGCACCAGGCAAAAAGTGGGGGTAACCATGCAGAATGATTCTACCTTCCTACATCCCCTTTGTAGTTAGAGGAGTGGTCTTTTCCTGTTACAGTCATAAAACTGAAAACAAGCATTGACAATGCCAAAAGGTCTATCTTTAAAAGAATGTTGTATGATAATGTACAGCATTACAAGTAAATAATATGGAATGGATATGAATTTGTGTGTAAGCAAAGAACTGTAGATACTCCCTGCTGCCCCAAAGGACCTATGCCCCCATCACATCTTCAACATGGGAAGACCACTAATCAGCAACACCTTCACCCACATCATCAACACCTCCATGAAATCTGCACACGTTCTCAGAAGCCTGGAAACATGCCTCAGTAAACGCCCTCCTCAAAAAACCATCGGCCAACCCGAGCATGCTGAGCAACTTCCGACTCATGTCTCTGCACCCACACCCTGCCAAAGTGATGGAGAAGGCATCAATAAACAACTCACCAGTGACCTTGAACTCCACAACCTACTGGACCACACCCAATCAGGATTTCAGAGCAACCACAGTGCAGAAACAGGACTCATTGAGGCCACAACCTCCGCACAATACTGGACTGTGGAGAAACAGCAGCCCTCATCCTTCTTGACCTCTCCGCAGCCTTCGATACAGTCTCCCACCACAACCTTGTCGGAAGACTGCATGACATAGGCATGCAAGGTCTGGCCTTCAACTGGATAAGCTCCTTCCCTATAGAAAGAACACAGTGAGTCACACTACCACCCTACACATATGAATCCAAGGGTCTGATCTGCGGAGTCCATCCAAGTTCATTGCTCAGCCCACCCTGTTCAACATCTACATGACACCGCCCACCAACATCCTCAGATCCCAAGGCATCACCATCATATCCTTAGCTGCTGACACTCAGCTCATCCTTTCTCTGAATGACAAGTCCACCACCACCAGAACCAACTTCTCCAACTGTGTGATCAACGTAGCAGACTAGATGAGATCTAACTGCCTGAAACTCAACTTTGATAAGACAGAAGTGTATATCTTAGGGAGCAGGAATCTCCATGGACTCCACCTGGTGGCCAGCAAAGCTTGGACCCACACCTACTGACCATACTAGAAACCTGGGAATCATCCTGGATGACAAGCTCAACATGACAGCACAGGTCAACGCAGTCAGTTCCTCCTGCTTCCACATTCTCCTCATGCTCCACAAGACTTCCAAATGGCTACTCCTGAGCACCAGATGCACCGTCACACAAGCCCTCATCGCAAGCAGATTAGACTACGGCAACACACTTTATGCCAGGATTTCCAACCATCTCCTATGCCAACTCCAAACCATCCAGAACACTGCAGCAAGACTCGTCCTCAACCTCCCATGATGCACCCACATCTCACCACACCTCAGAGAGCTCCACTGGCTCCCCATCCAGAAATATATCCAATTTAAACTCTTCGCGCACACATACAAGGCACTGCACCACATCGAACCAACATACCTGAACAACCACCTTCACTTTCACCAACCCACCAGACATCTGTGCTCGGCCGCACTCTCACTCACACACACCCCCTGCATCCACAAAAGCATAGTGGGAGGTGGAACATTCCCCCTACATTGCACCTGAGACCTGGAACGACCTCTCTCAACACATCAGTGCTGCCTAATCACTTCTTGAATTCGGCAAGAAGCTAAAAGCCTGGCTCTTCGACTAACTCTGCAGGACAGACATCCTATACTCTAGTCCTGCTTCATGCCTGCTCAGGTGCCTGGATACCCTCACGAGTGATGAGCTGCACTATACAAATCCTAATAACATAACATAACATAACAGAATAATGTTGGAGTAGGTTAAAAGGTCAGATGACAGTTGCACTGTTGTGCTAGACCTTAACAGCCGTGTAGGTTAATGACTGTCCTCCTCCCATCCGTGCTGCTGCCAGAGAAAAACACCATAAACAACCCAGTTATCTAAGACACTTTAATGGCAGTGCAATGTCATGGGTGTGCCCCTGAAAGCTCAGGCAGCTGGATAAATACATAAAATGACCACAGCTGTGTGGAGAGCAAGCACATTTTTGTTGAAACACACAACTTCTGCGCCATCATAACTTGCACTCCTGACTCCCAACATGTGGGCGTAGCCGAAGTCCCTATCTAGTGATGCTCAAATAATTTTCTGACGACAGCTGTGCTGGCAAGCCACACCATAAATAATTAGAGGTACGATGTCTGTAAAGACTGTAACGAGGAAAGTATTGAGGGGTAATGTGAGCTGGAAAAGATTTTAATTAATGTGACAATGCAGGGAATCTCAAGTCAATGACAATAATGGTGCAGTAACTAAAAATACGCAGCTACCACTGGAGGTGATCGGTTTTGAAGAAAGGGACTGGGATAGTTAACTTGTGGTATTGCAGTAATTGCTACCTTTTGTGCATAGTGTAAGTCTACATAATCTGAATATTTGTGTCCCAGTATGTACACGTTCAGTCTTGGTAAGTCCACTTACTTTTTAAGAAAACTTAAAATGCCATGACTAGCTTACAAACTTTATTTAATATTAAGCATTATTTGATATTTATTGGTTTATAAAGTGCCTGAATCACCCCCCAAGGGGTATCTCCGCGCTAATTAACTGCTTCTGTCGGCCAGAGAAGAGGAACAAATCAGAACAATGCAGTCTTGAGGAGCCTACGGAACTGCAGGTGATCAGAGCACTGCCGCAGATGGATGGGTAATTGATTCCAATAGAAGGGGGCTAGGTGGAAGAAGGCTTTACCACCCAGCCGAGATTTTTTTCAGCGTGGAACTACGAGTAGAGATTTGGTCCCTGAGCGTAGTGCCCTGAGTGGCAGATATTTAGTGAATTTTTCTGCCAAGTAGCTGGGACCTTTGCCATTCAAGGATTTGTGCACAATGCAACAGATCTTGAATCGGATCCGCTTCCGCACTGGGAGCCAATGCAATCGCTGCAAGAGGGGGAGGGAGGCGGTGTGGGGGGAATTTGGAGACTAGTCGCGCTGCGGTATTTTCGACCACTTGCAATCTATTCAGTGACGCTTCGTTAGCTGAGATCAGGAGAGCGTGACAGTAATCCAGGCGACTTAACACTAGTGCCTGGTTAAGAGTTTTCCGGGTGGTCAGAGGAAGAAAGGGAAATACCCTCCGAAGGAGGCTTAGCACATGAAAGCAAGCTCCGACGGTGGTTGAAGCATGTTCCTTCAATATAAGTTTCTGGTCCAGGCGGACGCCTAGGTTTTTGACCACAGTCTTGGGGGTGCCCAGTTCCGCAGGCCACCAGCTTGGGGACCATCTCATAGATGCGTCACCAAACAACATAATTTCGTTTTTTCCCGCTTTGAGCTGGAGGAAATTATGCCTCATCCAGCTAGCAATGGTCTTCATGCCCTCTGAGAAGATGGACTGGGCGTTGGGATTATTTTTATCGAAGGAGAGTAGGAGCTGAGTATCATCAGCATATGAGATAGGCCTAAAACCTAAATTCCTGAGTAATCCCGCCAAGGGAGCAACATAGATGTTGAATAAAGTGGGACTAAGACAGGGTCCCTGGGGTACTCCTTTAGTCAGTTCCAAGGTCTTAGAGCGGAAAGGGCCTAGGTTGATAGTCTGAGTTCTATGTGAAAGAAAACTCAGCATCCATTGTAAGGCTGTCCCTTGAATTCCAATTTCCCTGAGTAGAATTTGATGTGAGACAGTGTCGAAGGCTGCCGACAAATCGAGCAGTACAAGAAGTACTGCCTGTCCGTTGTCCAGGGACTGTCTGATGTTGTCGGTGACAGCGATCAGTGCTGACTCAGTACTATACCTGGGTCTAAAACCTGACTGGGAGGGATCGAGACAACTGGAGGCTTCGACAAAGTCCGATAGATGTTTATTGATATGTTTTTCTAAAATCTTGCTCAGGAGAGGTAGCAGTGAAATAGGTCGATAATTGGAAAGGTCATCCATGGGGGCCTTAAGGTTCTTATGTATGGGGATTATTTGTGCCGCCTTCCACTCAATGGGGAGTTGACCTTTACTCATCGAGAGATTAAGGATTGAGCAGATTGGAGTGGCTAGTTGTTTGGATAGCAGCGAGGTGGTCTTGGCCGGGATGATGTCTAGAGAGGAGCCTGATTTTACTGTGTTAAGTAAGGACTCTACTTCGCTGGGCGTGAGCATGGGGAAATTTTCTAGCTTCTGCGCATTAGACAGGGTGAGGGAGTGGTCAACTATGGGATCCTGTTGGGAACTTCCATCTGAGGTGATTTTATCATAGATAAGGTCGAGTTGCTATTTTGTCACATAAAGCTTGAGAGAGAGCTTCCTCATTGTTACATGCCTTTGGATGAGTGAATGTTTTTAGAATCTGATAGAGAGTTTTGGGGGCATTCCCTGCCTGCTGTAGTTGAAGTGCAATATGGGCTTTACGGGTGATTTTAAAATTTTTATGATATTGAGTCAGAACAGTTTTGAAGTTTGCTTTATCTAGTGCGTTGTGGGAGAGGCGCCAGCGCCGTTCCAGTTTTTTGTAGAGACTCTTTTCTATCTTGAGGCTGGAAGAGAACCATGCTGTCTGAGTACGCCTAGCTGAGCTAGAACATTGCTTTAAAGGGACCAGGAGGTCAATGGCAGTTTTTATAATAGAGTTGTAGCCGGCTAGGCCATCCTCTACATTATCTGCGTCGGGGTTCCAGGATGTTGGAATTATATCCTGAAAGTGGACAGGAGTGATTTTATGCCACTGTCTGCACCAGCTCAGGGGGGTTGGAAAAGGAGCATTGTGTACCCTGGTACCCCTAAATTTGAACACTATAAGTGAATGGTCGGTCCATGTAAGTGGGGAGGGAGCTCTGCAAAACATATTAAGAGAGTTGGTAAGAATGAGATCTAACGTGTGTCCAGCTAAGTGAGTGGGGCCATCGTTGATCTTATTTAAATCTAGCGTGATTAAATCTGCTAGGAGCGTTAATCCTGATTTGAGGTGATTTTGCTGTGAACGTTAAAGTCACCCAGGAGAAAGACATTTTTTGTAGAAATGACATGCGAGGAAATTAATTCCATTAGTTGGAGTGAGAAATCTCGGAGGGGACCTGGAGGCCGGTAAACCAGGGCGCCTTTCCAGCTGTGTTGCGGGTGCAAGTCAATTCTAAAAACTAGTATTTCAATTCTATTATATGACTGTCCCACAGCAAATTTCACTATTTTTAGCAATTAAATACAGGCAAACACACCATTGCTGCTCATCTGCGTCTCAATTTTGAAGCTACATGCTTTTTCTCTATTTTTAGATAAAGTTTTATGACACCTAAAATACTTGAAAATGTAACTGAAAACCATTCCATTCAAGATCTAGAAACAAAGGGGGAGATTTACGAAAAAGTCACGCAACGCAGCGCAGCCCCCCGCGAGGCTGTGCTGCGTTGCGCGACAGGGAGGGAGCAGGAGAGCACCATATCTTCAAAGATATGGCTATCTCCTCCCCTTTCCCTTGCGCCGGCGCTGATTACAGCTACCGTGCGCCATGCACACACCTTAGCGCCGCAGCGCTAGGGTGTGTGCATGAGTCCAGCATAGGTTTTGAACAGGAAGGGTAGCCTTCCTGTACAAAATACTATGCTCGACACAAGGGAAAGCTTTTCCCACTTTGTATGTGTGCTGCACAGTGCAGCACACATGCAAAGTCGGAAAAGGAAGGAGAAATGAAAGCATTTCTCCTTCCTTGCGCCTAGTTGAAAAGGGCGCAGTTTTCTCATCTACTGTTTTTAGTAAATTGGGTTTAACAGGAGAAACCTTGGGTGGTTGCATGGGAACACCCATGCACCACCCTTGGTACGCCCCCATGGCGCAAAGTAACGCGAAGCGCTGCTTCGCATTACTTTTACGTTATTTCCAGTGCTAAACAAGTTTAGCGCTGGAAAGTAAATTACAAAAAAAAGATTTTGCGTCACTTTTGTGACGCAAACACGGCGCAAAAGCTTAGTAAATCTCCTTCCAAGTACATAGGAAAAACAGGGCACGTCTAAGCCTTGTAAAGTTCACCAAGGGGCCCATTACGATGGTGGGCGGAAGCACTACCGCCGTGCTGGCGGATGCAAAAACCACCAGTTACCGCCCGCATGCCGCAGCCCACACGCCCGCCAAATTACGATGCGAAAAGCAGGCCAAACACCGCCGGCAAGCCAGCAACACCGTCCGCCATCAAAGTGCGCCCGCACACGTAGCGGCGCAGCACAACTGACACACACCGTCCGACGAAACACGTCCCGCCCGGCGCATAAATTACGATGCCGCAAACAAACGGCTCCCACGGCAAAGAGACACCGCACGTGAAAGAGAGGCGGAAACACGGACGCAGAGCACGGACAACGAAGAAGCGGCACCCCGGGCATGAATCCAGCACTGCAGGCCCTTCCCATGCTTCTGCTGATGCACCACCAAGGACGCAACGTACCGCGGAGACGCAGGTAGGCACACACACAACAAGTGCACGCAAACAGCGCACACAGTGCAAGGGCGGAAAAAGCGGACAACCCCCACCAGCGCGTGCACACTACACATCCACCATTGCATCCACATATGACACACAGGCCAAATCCTAACATCGCAGAACACATGTGTACACACCACCTGGGACTAGGAACCAACCACCCCGTCACGGCCCCAAAGCGCCGATGACGCCGCCACACATGCGCACAACGCAGAGGCCAACCGCAGCGCCATGCATGCGTCGCACACAGGGACAGGGACACAACCAAGCAGCACACACATCAGCCCCACCCCGAACGCACATGACACGTGACAGGCCGGCCACAGACATGTCCCCAACGCCCAATTCACGGACAACACCCAACGCCACACAACCGACGCACACATGTCAGTGAAGTCACGCAACAGCAGGACACACCCCAGTGTAACAAACATGGCGAAGCACACAGCGGCGGCAACACCAACTAGGAGAAGCAGGGCCCCTTCGGGAAGAGGAACGCCAGTACCACACTGAAAAACCCATACCACCCTGCACATATGAACAAGACACATGAAACGGAACACCAAAGAGCCCGGTGACCGACAACAGGTGGCCCAAGAATTACATCCACACACAAGGCCCAACGCAGAGCGGAAAGGCAGGCTGCCGCCCACACAAGGGAGAGCAGACAGCACTGAATGACCTTCCATTCCAACACCGAAACCACAGCCCTACGACAGAAGCCGGTGAATACAGCCATTGTCCAAGAATAGACCAACACAGGCATGCCGAGGAGACCGACCACACGGCAGATAGCGCATATCACAGAAGCACACAACGGACGGGGAAGAAAGAAGAAAACACTCCCCCATGTCGGCCACATGCAAGTTAATTGGAAGGAGTCACACAGCACTGACCTTGAACTGTCTGAGAAGCATGTGGGAAGAGGGCCCGTGTCCTCCAAACAAGCCAACAGAACACAAGTCCTGTCTCCCCACGACTACACAGAGCTCACAGCAACCCCGGAGTGTGCACATTGCAGACTGCACACACAGCCGGAGCACGCCACCACAACGCACCGCTGCGAAATGGCAACCGCAACACACCTACCCAACTACGCCGAAGAGCTCAAGCTGTACCAAACCAGCACGATACATACATTGGGATGCGATCTCCTGTCCCTGCTGAACGTAAGTTACCGACTGACTTACCGCATCACATTGTTCAGCTGCGTCATGCCCGTCTTCTACTGTCGGAGGTGTCCCTACCAGCATCCCGTCGAGATATGCCTCTCCAACCCGGCATGTCTGAAGGCGGACCTGCTACCACTACTCCTCCCTCTGGACGCACACGACAGGGCCTGCTCTGCCTATGGGGGCATGGCGTATGTGGCCAACATCGCACGCGCACTGAAATGGAACCACTGTGCCTCCACACGACGGATCATCGAGAACAGCTACATCGAATGTCACCCAGCATGCCCCATCATGGTCCTCCAAGGGACAACCTACGAACAACACCTTGACAGCCACCATCCGCTTCATTGGCTGGCAAACATGTACCCCACCAATGACATGGAAGCCCTGCTGGACGGCATCGCATACCTGACAACCTGTAAATACGTCGGACCACAACGCAGGTTCCCCGCAAAGCGGTACCAGGCGCACCTCAGCCCACCCTCTGTGGACAAGCTGGATCCTGTTGTGCGCCCGCCATGCCCCTTGACAAGGCACACACAGCCCCAGTCGACCAGGTGTAACCCCAGCATAGTCAATCCGCACAGGCGATACAGGGCACGGGATGGCAGTGGAGCATGGTGTGTGAGAGGTCTCCTCGCGCTCCTCCTGGTCATATCACGCAGGCAATAGAACCTCAACGTCCAGCATGGCACAAAGTCAAATGGAAGTGTAGGGGACGCACCACAGCACGAGCAGCACTGACGTCACGGGAGGTGGCTCGCACCATCCCATCCATTGCCCATCATACCAACCACGCCACATGCCATTGCGACTAAGTGCAAGCGCGTGCGCCACCACCCTGAGCCCTCCCCAGAGAGGCCAAGAGTGAATGTGTGGGCCATCAGCCACAGACGGACGCGGCATGGCCGCAAGGGCAGCCACAGCCACTGGGTGTCGCAGGTGGCGGATCCGGAAGGCGAGAACTGTGATGCATAGTCCATGCAGGCCGGGTCTCCATTTGGGGCACCACGCAGGTGGACGGCGTCCCGCCACACATCATACCCTGAGACAGCCCACTCGTGCAACTGGACCCACACATACACTCCTTGCCCTCTCTGGTGCGAGCTTGGGGCTGCCTGTGCAGCGCTAGCCTCGCAGGTGAGCATGCATATTGGGGGGCGAGGGGGAGGACATGAGGGCTGGGGCGAAGATGACTGTATCACTGTCCAGTTAGTACAAGGGATGACCCAGATGTGGAAAGGAAGGAGACGTGTCCCGTGTGTACTGCAACTAGTCGCCAATCCAACTACCCCCATGTCCGGAATGTAAGCCACGCACCTAGGCCCGCCCATCCGCCACATCGAGACATACCACCAGCACGACAACCTTCCCATTCGAAACACTGACTGGGGGTGGCGACCAGTGAACAATCATGTGTAGCCTACCCACGCGTACATGTGGGCCCTCCATGATCCATGTCACCTGCGGCAAAGACATGACATGCGCAATGAGGAAGTGAGGAGAGCTGTCCGCCCACGCGCAGAAGGTGCATCAGCTCCACAGACCCAGCAGCGAGTCCAGCAGGGTCACATGTGCAGGGGCAGCTGTGCCTGGTGTGAAGGCACATGCATATAGACAGCACATCGACCAATGTGTGAGTCTGCCCACATCCACAGTCCATCATCATGCGGACATAGGAATTGAACACAGGGCAACACATCTTAGCTGGTGCACCCACCGTGACCAACAATGCGCAATCATCGACGTGCCCGCCCTGTGCATGGCCCCCCACCCAGCGGAGGC